>JAJIBD010023434.1:0-146573 GCA_021461705.1 Cryptotis parvus
AAAAGAAAAATCATATTCATCTTCATCATATTCATCAAAAATCATATTTATATTTATCTACAAAATATATACAGCCCTAATTTCTGAATTCTATGTTTAAAACTAAAAGATTACATGGGATGTACATATTTTATCAATAGTTTATAAAAGTAAAAAAATTTAAATTAATTACCAAATTAGTTTACTCGCTTGATCACTTGAATCCCATTATTCATCAATTTCCTCGAGGGTGCCAGTAACATTTCCATTGGACCCCTATCACGTGCCAATGTAACCCAATGGCATCTGGTTGATTCAGGAATATGAAGAGCCCTCAAAAAATTTCCTCTTCAGGGTCTTGACAAGGGAAGTCTAAACATCTTGTAGGTGGAGGCCACCTGATCTTTTGACATCCCGTGGGATCCAGTCGGTAATGGCCCCTAGTCCAGTGGTCGTCTCCAAATTGCACTACATGTCCAGCACATCTGATGTTTGATGTCTTGGCAAACGAGACAGAGTCCCTGATTTTGGAATAGAATCAGGTCAGAACTCCGATTCCTGCCCTCACTTGAGTGAGGTGTGATATTCTAAGCATAGCACTTTCGATTCCCTCTCTGGGAGACCTGAATAGCGCTCTCATCCTTCTTTCATAGGGCCCAGGTCTCTGAGGCATAGGTTAATGCAGGGAGAAGGTGGAGTCAAAGAGATGTGCCCAAAGCCAGAGTTTCGTTTTCCTTTTAGCTATTTCTTCAGTGCCTTTGAAGGCATTCCATGCTGCTCTCTTCCTCCTGCACAGCTCAGGTTTTAGGTCGTTCATCATGTTGACTTCTTGACCTAGGTATACATAACGGCTGCATTCAGAGATGTTTGTTCCATTGAGAGTGAATGGGGCCTCTGGAACTAGTTCATTTTTCATGAACATAGTTTTGTTGAGATTCAGCTGTAGACCTATCTTTCCACATTCTCGGTCAAAGTCAGCCAGCATTTGTACCACTTGGCTAATGTTTGGTGTTATTAGAATGATGTCATCAGCGAAGCAGAGGTGGTGAAGTTGTCGACCATCTACCTTCACTCCCATTCCTTCCCATTCTAATTGTCACATGATGTTCTAGAGGGTGGCGCTGAAGAGTTTTGGTGAAATGGTATCACCCTGTCGAACCCCTCTTTGAACATCAATGATCACTTCTTTGTAGAATGGTGAGATCCTGGTGGTGAATCCGTAATACAGCTCAAGAAGGATCTTGATGTATTGGGTTTGTACACCCTGTTTGGCTAGGGCTTCGATGACTGCTTCAGTCTCCACAGAATCAAAGGCTTTCTGTAAATCAATGAACATGAGACAGAGGGCATCTTGTACTCCCTACAAATCTTAATGAGCTTGGTTACCATGTGGATATGGTCAATTGTACTGAATCCTTTCCGAAGCCTGCTTGCTCGCACGGTTGTCCTTCATCTAGTGTTCTGCCAATTCTTTTCAGGATGACTCCGTGTAAACAGCTTCTGTAGATGACAGGCAACAGGCAGATGGGGCGATAGTTGCCGATGTCGTGAATGTCTCTCTTCTTGAACAGTAGTACTGTCCTGCTGGTTTTCCATTGGGAGGCACCTTGCATTTGGACAGGTAGCTTGTGAAGAGCCGAGCTAGTGTATTGATGAGTACCGACGGCAGATTCTTCATGTGTTCGGGTCTGACTTTGTCTGGGCCTGGTGCTGTTCCCTTCTTTACCGACGAGATGGCATGTAGGATTTCAGAAGGGAGAACGTTGGGAATGACATATCCATCCTGTGGAATTTGGTATGTGGGCAGGTGGACGTGGCTATCAAAGAGATCTGAGTAGAAGTCCTGGATAATCTTCTCCATTGCCTTTCTGGAAGATGTGTTCGATCCAACAGGATGTCAGAGAGTAGTTATCTTGGTCTTATAGTTGAAGAAGGATAGGCAGGTGGTGCGAATGCTTTTCCCGGCTTCTGCTGCATCTTCCATTATTTCTGCTCTTCTGTCTTTGAGCTCTTCTTTTATCACTTCTGCACTGCTTTTGTAAGCTTGGATGTTAGCATTTGGTCTCCTGAGGCTTATACCTTGCCATGTTGGTGAATGAGCCTCGAGAGTTTCTGAAGAAACTTAGTTAACTCTTTGTAGATAATGTTAACTATTTGCTAACTATTTGTAGATAACGTTGCCAACTCACTGCATTGTTTAAACCTTAATTATTCTTTTGGTACATACTTTCTTATAAATTTATTTACCTACCTAAAAGAAAACATTCTCAGCCTGAGAGTAAAAAATGCTGGCACAGTACTCATCTTTTGAACAGCAGAGTAAGGTTCAGTTCCCAGAATCCCACTTGATCTCCCGAGGCCAACTGGATTATTTCTTAAGTAGAAAGTCAAGACTGATGCCTGAGTACTGCCAGGTGTGCTTCTAAAACAAAAACCAAACAAAAAAACCAAAAGGAAACTCTAATAATATTCTTTACTCAAACCCAACGTGACTTTACCTATAGCTTAGAACTGTTTCAAAAAAATTAGAAGATTAACTCATATGATATTAGATAATTACTATTCCAGTAATACAATATTTAGATAAAGGTCTTAATTTTATAAAGAATTACTCTAAGAAACACGAATACATACAACAGATTTGTGCCATTTGTATTATTATGAGGATACAAAAATTAACAGGCCGGAGCAATAGTACAGCAGAAACATCACTTACAGCCTACTAAGGTTCAATCCCCATAACCACACATGGCCCCTGGAACCCTATAAGTGTTCTCTGAGTGCTGAGCCAGGAGCAAGATATGAAGATATCTTAGTGTGGCCCAAAACCAATAATAAGCAACAAAAGCACATAAAGGCAATCAACTCTTCCTTTGAAGAGAGAATAACCACTTTCTGATTTGTCACCAATATTGCTCACGTGTAATACTGTGAACTAATACTTGAGATATTATACTTTATCTTGATTAGATAATGTCAAGTTTGATTATAGCACCATTTTATAATAATAAGCAGCAATTTATTACTGATTTTTTTAAATATAGAAATCGTGTGTTTTTTGCTTTTTTTTGCTCAGGGGTTTCTCCTGGCTCTGTACTCAGGAATCACTCCTGGCGGTGCTTGGGAGACCATATGGGATGCTGGGAATAGAAGCCAGGCTGGCACAGGCCAGCCGCATGCAAGGCGAATGCCCTACCTGCTGGGCCATCTCTTTGGCCCCAGAAATCATGTATTTTTAACTGTTATTTTCATCATAACTTGAAGTGACAACATCAAATTATATATGACTATATTAAAATGAAAAAGGATCTTCTGAAAGTTGTGCAGCATTATCCAATGTCTAGCAAAATGTCAGATAATGCTCAATTAAATAGAAAAGCACAGTGATTAAAATCTGCACATTTACGGTGAATAAAATTTGCATGGTACTTGTCAATTACATGAGTTTAAATAATTTAATAATAAAGTTCTGCTTATTATTATGATTCTTCTGCACTAATAATGTGAATTATTATATGAACATCACACAAGAGTGTTTGTGATACATGCATATATCAAGTATATATAAATTATTTATAAATGCAAATAATATAGTTATTATTATGATCATATGATGTATTATACATTAAATGATGATAACAAGAAAATAAGTGACTATTAAAATAAATTTGACAGTGACTCTAGGATTAAAAAGACATTACTACTTTATAATGCATAGAAAAATTAAGTTAAGGAAACCTAGAATGGCATTAATTTATATTGCATTATATTATTGTATAGGTATCTTTAGATGTATAATTTTAAAGTCACTACATTGTCAATTCTGTGTTGACATAAATGTATACATCTGAAGATGACAAAAAACAGTGTGGAATTAACAACCATTCAAACTAATGTGGACATTATCTGCCTTTTCTGTGTTAGAGGAACTAGACTTTTGGCGGCAAACATGAGATAGTTAAAGATAAGGGCTTCAAACTGTTGTAAACTTTAGGACCTTATAATGTCACAAACCAATGTTATTTCAAAACAAAATCAGCAGCTGGAGAAAGCCTGTGTCCCACACGGACATCTAATAAGTTCTCCACAGTGTTAAGCAGCAGGAGAGTCCTTAACAGCGATTCAGAAGTACAACTTGACTTTCGTATTGAGTGGCTGCATTTATAGCCTAATTTTGATAGGCCTGTTTATTTAAAAAACTCAAAGTACCTAAGAGATTGTTGTATGATAATCTGAAAGGGTGATGAATACATTATGAGTTAAATTACTTTAGTAAGATTCTGAAGTGCAGCACAAGGCAATCTGAGACTTGAAGTAAAAGATATTTTTTAAATTTTGGAGTTAATAATAGTCTGTGCTGAAAAAATCACTGGACTGGGACAAAAAAAGCAAAAAGTTTTTCATTAATTTTGTGTGATGTTTGCCAGCCATTTTCACAGTATTTTTTTAAATATTTTATTATACCACCATAAGATATACAATTACAAAGATGTTCATGTTCGGGTTTTGGTCATACAGTGTTCCAGCACCCATCCCTCCACCAGTGCCCATTTCCCACCACCAGTGTACCCTGATTCCATCCCCCCTCCCCTAGCCTGCCTCTATGGCAGGTTCTTTATCTCTTCTCTCTCTCCCTCTCTTGCTCTCTCTCTCTCTGTCTATTTCTTCTCTTACATATAGTGGATTGTAATACATGCATTTAGAGACTATCGCGTGTATCTGTTTGCCTATATTCAATGCTCAGTTCTAGACTGGTATTCTCATTTTCGATGATTATTAGGACACTATTCTTTTTTCTGTCTTACCTACTTTCTGAATCCCGCACATTTGTGGTAGATTCTACCTGTTGATAAAACCTCCTGATCCATGTTTTGCCTGAGCTTGGATATTGGCATCATTAAATATTTCTATCATGCAAATAAATGCAGTCATTCTGTATCTGTCTTTTTCCTTCTAGATAATTTCACTCAAAATGATCCTCTTCAAGTCCATCCATTTATAGGCAAATTTCATAAGTTCATTTTTCCTAACAGCTGTATAGTATTCCATAGTGTAGAAGTACCAGTTTCTTTATCCAATCATCAGTACTGGGCACTTCGGTTGTTTCCAGATTCTGGCTATTGTTAATAGTGCTGTTTTGAAAGTAAAAGTGCACATGGTGTTTCTGCTGTGTGTTTTTGACTTCTTAGGGTATATTCCCAGGAGTGGTATGGTTGGTACAAATGGGAGCTCAATTTCTAGTCTTTGGAGGAATGTCCGTATTTGTTGGATGACAGACTTACTTAGCTTGGGAGCTTTGCTCACAGCTTAATCTATTTACATGTTCTAAAGCCAAGGTTTATTCTAATGAGATCTCTCTATGTAAACACTGATAGAGGATGTGGCGATTACAGAAGTCACCTTGACACTGAATAACTTCTGACTTAGTATACATCTATTAAGACTTCACTGTTATCTAGTATGGGCACAGCTCCTCTTTATACCCACTGCACCCAGGGTGGGACAGTTAGAATTTACCAGAAGACTGCCACCCTGGCTACGTTGAGACTATCATTTAAGATTATAGGAAGGATCATTCTAGTTTGCCCTCAAGCTGGCAAGCATCATCCTTTCAGTATATGGAGAACAAGATACTCAGAATCACCCTGGTGCAGATAATAAATAAGAAGGACCTTGTGGGTACCATATAAATTACATGAAGCCCATGAAATTAATTACTTTCTACCAGCCCCCTCTCTCTGTTTAACATAAGATATAATCTCAGAGGAGGAGATTGTTCATTGTCATACCCTTTGTTTATACCTATAATAGGGTGTGGCAGGACCCTTCTACACTCCTCTACTGTCTGGAAGCTGTTTAGCATTTTTTGTTGACAGAACTTTCCTGTCAACAGCTAGGATTACTTTGGTGTATATGCAAGGCAAACGCCCTACCCGCTGGACTATTGCTCCGCCCCACTCCCCAGTGTCTTATTTGATATGCCAAAACCAGTAACAATTATACACCTCATTTCCATGACCTGAAGGGATGGTCTGAGGCTCTTCAAATTCCTGGAGCGAGCAGATGCCCTTGAGCTACACTAGCACACGACTAGTATGGAGATGTTACTGGTGCCCGCTCAAGGCTCAAGAAAATCCATGAATAATGGGGAGACAAGTGATACGAGTGATAAGAGCACTGACTTGAGGCACTCGACCCTTTCTGATCCTCTTTGGTGGGAGACTTAGACTCTCTTGTATGGTCTAAGTTTTGACCAGAACTGGAGTTCTTTCATTATACTGGATTGCGTGTTGTAGATCTTTTGTACTATTAAAAGCATTTTTGGAACTGTGCTGGACTTGTGAGTTTTTATCCTTTACCCTGGCGGCCTTGGAGGTAGAAGAGAACTTATGTCCTGATACTGTCGGTGACCTAGGTGGCTCCCCAACATATTGATTTCCAAAAAGACTGTACCAGTCGACATTCCCATCAACAGTGAATAAGAGTCCCCTTCTTCCCGCATCCACGCCAGCATTTGTTACCCTTGCTCTTTTGGATACGTGCCAGTCTCTGTGGTGTGAGATGATATGTCATTGCTTTGATTTTCATCTCTCTGATAATTACTGATGATGAGCATTTTTTCATAAGCCTTTTGTCCATTCAAATTTCTTCCTTGTCAAAGTTTCTGTTCATTTCTTCTCCCCATTTTTTTGATGGGGTTGGGTGTTTTTCTTGTAAAGTTTTACCAGTGCCTGATATATACTTGATATTAACCCTTATCATAGGGGTATTGAGTGAATATTTTTTTCCATTCTGTGGACTGTCTTTGTATCTTGATCATTGTTTCTTTTGATATGCAGAAGCCTTTAAGTTTCTCTCTCTTTTTTTTCTTTTTGGGTTACACAGGCAATGCTCAGGGGTTTCTCCTGGCTCTGCACTCAGGAAGTACTCCTGGTGGTGCTCGGAGGGACCATATGGGATGCCGGGATCGAACGCCAGACCGGTATGGGCCGGCTGCGTGCAAGGCACACATAGATGTGTATTAGATGTGTGTTAAGGCTTAAAAATAACTGTATTGAAGGGGTGATTGTGGCTCCCCACTCAGGGAGGTTCCCAGACTCCAGGCTCAAGGGGTCTCCTTTGTATTTCATAGCTTAACAATACTTGGGAGGGCCAAGGGGTGATCATGGCAACAGATGCTGGGGCCTACCTGAGTCCCCGGCATTCTGGCTGTCCATTAGGATCCCCAGCCTATGTCAGGGCCTCCATCATTTCCCATGACCTGTCCAATAATGAGCACGGCTAAAGGTTCCTGAAGTTATTCTTTAATTTACTTTGTTTCATTTCTTTGCTTGTTCTCTGCAGGGACCTCTCCTTGACCCCTTCTCTCTCCTGGCAGTTTCTCCTGTAGGCTGTTCCCTCTTTGGGGTCTCTGTGAGGTCTCCACTCCTCACTGCCTCTCACTTCTGGATGCCTATGTTCAAGTCTTCATGCTTCTGGTTCTCACCCAGGATGTCTCCTGTGAGGACGTTTGTACTTAGGTCTTTTCTGCTCAGGGCTTTTCTGCTCAGGGCTTCTTTTCTCTGGGCTCCTCTGCTATAGCCTCCTATTTCCCTAGTTGCCTTGTTTCATCTTTTGATGAAACAAGGCAACTAGGGACACAACTAGGGACACATGGTAATGTCTTGTGTCTCTGAATCCCTATCTAATTCTTTGAGTTCCTCTGTGATGTCCTACTGCCGGTGCTCCTAATACTCAGAAGCCCTGAATCTCTGTAGCCCTGTAGCTTTGATGCCAGCCATCAGGATCAGGCACTAGGCCTTGTGACTCTGGTGCAGGCTTTCAAGTCTAGGAATCAGGAGCAACTTTTCCTTCCTGGTACTGGCCATCTGACTCAGGCACCAGGAGCCCCATAGCCTAGGTGCTGGCCAGGCACCAGAGGCCTCTGCTGTCTTAGTCCGGGAGGCTTCCCCACCAACTTTCTTAACAGACCTTGGAGGTAATATGCCTTAAGATCCCACAGATGTGTATAACATCCATGAGCTATATATACAATACACACATACATAGAGTGCATGCACACACACATAATATATATACACATATAATATATGTGTATATGCATTATATATGTGTACATTTCAAGATAATTTATTCAATATAATTTCTCAGATACTGTCTAAACATTTCCCAGAGTGCTGTCTGTAAAATGTAAGCATTTCTCAGTTAACTGTTTTAATTTATTATATTTATAAAGACTTATAATTGTATATATTTGGTAGGTATAAAATTAAGAGAATTTAATTTTTTAAAATTCTGATATTGATAGTAGTAACAAAAACAGTAGAGGCAAATAGGAGTATAATATGGAATAGTAGTATCAGTGGCATGCATTTACCATAATTACCCTAATAATAGTTATCCAAGTGTAAACAGTTACAGAAGTCAAGTCAAGGAGTGATAGTACAGCGGGTATGGTGTTTGTCTTGTATATGGAGACCCTGATTCAATCCCTGGCATCCAAAATGGTTCCCAAGCACTGGCAAGAGTAACTCCTAAGTGGAGAGCCAGGAGTAACCCTTGAACAATGCCAGGTGTGAATCTAAAAGACCATAAAAACAAAGAACAAACAAAAAAGAGAAGTCAAGAGAAAAAACTGTAACATGGCATCAAAGAGTTATCATCTAAAATCTATGCTGATTAAAGTGTTTTTCCCAATATGCTTAAACAAGTTAGAATGACTAATACAAATCTGTTGTTTTCTGACCACATGCTAAGAATACAATGAGCTTTTTTCTTATTTATTGTTTGTACAGTTAAAACTTCAATTGAAAAATTGCTAGCTTGTGCTTTTATTTTTCTTTTATTAAAGTAGTATTGCATTATAACATTATATGATTTGGTTATTAATTATTATAAATCAACATCTTGGAAACAGAAGGATGGTACAAAGGTTAAGGTGCATTCCTTGCACATTTCAATCCCTAGCACTAAATATGAGCTCCTTGGAATGGCAAGAAGTTATCCCCTTAGCTCATCCAGGAGTAAACTCTGAGTATTATCCAGTGAACCATAAATTCCTTCCTTTAAAAATCAGCATCTTATGTACTACATTGATTATATATTTAGTTTTGTCTTTCACAACATACTCTGCTTCCCAAATACCCAACTCCTTTCTCCACCTTTTCACTGTATCACTGTCTTCCCGTTCATCTTTGATTTGCTTGAGCGGGCACCAGTAACATCTCCATATGACCTGTCTCATGCAAGTAGAGCCCAAGGGAACCTGCCTGCTCCAGGAACATAAAGAGCCTCAAACCATTCCATCAGGTCATGGGAATGAGGTCTATAATTGTTACTGGTATCTGGCATATCAAATACGAAATGGGTAGCTTGCCATGCTCTGCCGTGTGGGTAGCATACTCTTGTAGTCATCTTAAAATCCAGCATTTATTGATGAACCACACGGCCACTGGCGCCGCGTGAGCCGGGCTATGGTAGGCTGGTCTGCTGGGTGGAGTTCCCCACCTTTTATGGTAATCAATCATTGCTTACATAAAAAGTTAATTCACATTTCATTCATTTGCTCAGTTTTTCTGTATATTATATATGACTTGTGATTTTTTTTTTTTTGGAAATAGCTAGGGATTTTATAAAAGGAGTCAACCCAAGCAGTGCTCAGGAGGATGGAGCCTACCCCAGCCATTTACTACTAACTATACAGAATGACTGAATGCCCAAGGATGTGGTGTTGGTCAGGCATTGCAACGTAAGAGGGCACCAAGGCCACCGCAGATCACTGCTGAGGGTGGGAGTATGTTTATGGAGATGAAACGTTATATCTTTGTAAAAAGCATTTATCCTAGATCACTGTGCACCCAAGCCCCTTTGCCATGCCTATATCTTTGTCATGTGTGGGCTCAGGGTTTACAACTCACTCTACTCTCAAAGATCACTCTTAGCAGGTCTCAGGAGACAAAATACAGAGCAAGATATTGAATATTGTTTTCCTGCATGAAATGTGTTCAGTTTTTTGACCTGTCTCTCTGATCCATGTTTTTATTCTTATGTTCAACTCAAGTGGTATCTGAAAGCTAAATAAAATAACAAGCCTCTCAATTAATATATGCTTGACAACTATAAATGTATATCTATACCTTGATTTTAATAAAGTTTTGAATATAATACGTAAAATAAATATTACTTTCAGTGTTAAACAAGAATATCAAAAGAAATAGCCTAACTCCACATTTCATCTATCAGCCCTCCTCCTTTCAATTTTGCTGTTCAATTTATCAAGAAAATATATATTTAAAGAGCCCAATATTTATTGATTATTAGTGATACAATAATACCACACAACCCAAGAGAAAAGTGGAACCATCCCTCTGCTGCCAGAAAACTTTAATTAAGATATTACTTGTACCACTTGTCTTCCCGTTCATCATTGATTTGCTCGAGCGGGCACCGGTAACATTTCCATATGTCCTATCTCATGCTAGTAGACCCAAGGGCATCTTCTTGCTCCAGGAACATAAAGAGCCTCAAACCATTCCATCAGGTCATGGGAATGAGGTCTATAATTGTTACTGATATTTGGCATATCAAATACAACACAGGTAGCTTGCCAGGCTTTGCAGTGCAGAGGTGACTACTCTTGTAGTCACCTCTGATCTCCAGCATTTATTGATGAAGTGCGGGAGCCAGACTTGTGATCAGCTCTTCTGCTGGGTGGAGCTCTTATGAGAGGGGAGTCCAGATGTGGAAAATGGTGGCCCTCGTAGAGACAGGGGGTTCCTCTGACTTCTTGTGAGGCTCAGATGGGGTGGTGGGCCAGAGCTAGAACCCCCATGCCTCCCGGGTGCCTCGTGATCAGCTGGGCACAGGGAGCACCGGTAGCAGCTCTGCCCCATGTCTGTGAGTCTCTGACTCCTGTGTTTTGACATAAGAGATAATCTTTGACATAAGAGAGAGGAAGGACTAACCCTGGCATCATCATTTGCTTAGACCTGAGGTGTAGAATCACCTAACTTCTACACCTCATGGCTGATCTTTGTTAATAGTTGATCTTTGTTAACGCAACCCGCCCCTGAAGAAAGGATTCTGGCTTTTGGCTATATAAAGGGAGTGACTTGGGGAAAAGTCATCCATTTTGGTGGGAGACCAGGGCCTCAGTGCATGGTCGGAGGTCTGACCAAGAGCTAGAGTTCTGGGGAACCCCATTATTTTGGATTGCAATAGCAGAGCTTGTTTCATTATTGGTAATTAGTAAAGGCTTTTGGAACTGAACTGAACACGTGGTTTGTCGGTCTGATACCAGTCCTTGAGATAAAAGAGAACTTGTTCCCCGATATTGTTGGGGACCCTAGCTGCTCCCCAAAACTCTCCTGCAGGACTTTTTTTGGAGGTCGATTCGACAGTGCTCAGGACTTATTACTGGCTCTGTGCTCAGGTGTCACTCCTGGTGGTACTAATCAAACAATATGCAGTGCCAGCACTGACACTCAAACTCAGTTGGCAATATGCTAGGACAAAGTCCTACCGACTACACTACCTGACCCCTCCTCTGCAGGATTTTACAATGATCTTTCAAAGACAAATGTTCAGTGTCAACACATATAGTTCAGTCCAATGACCAACATTTAGAGGTTATCATGTGTATCTTTTTGCCGGTATTCAATGCTCACTGTTGTTATTATTAGCACACTATTCCCTTCTCTGTCTAACCTCTGACTGCCGACACATTTGTGGTAGATCCCACCTTTGACAAGACCCCCTGATCCATGTTTTGCCTGATCTTGGATATTGGTTTCATACTATATATCAGAATGATTTAATAGAAAAATTGATATTGAGAACAGAAAACATTGAGCAAAATACCCTTTTACTTTAAAAAAGCTTTAATACTTAAACATTTTTCACCCAACTGACATCAATTTGGGAATTCTCCATTTAGTCTGATGAGCTCTTAATGCCCGCTCTCCCCAAGAGAAAGAAACAGTGCTGGAGAAAGGCATTAGGACACAGTCACGCATTCACCCCAAAACATCACCCAGTTAAAAATTTAACTCCAGCTATTTCACTTCACTAAAACTTCTGGACTTCTTGGACACCTCAATCTCTGCAGCAGTGCTAAACCAGGAGGATGGTATGTATACCACACCAGACAGGATGGGATGTAATGTGGAAGGCATCCGGTCTCGATGAAAAATATTAGCACGGAAGGCTTAACCTGTAACATCTTGGTAGTACATTATCCAAGGGCTGAATAGCACTGTGGTGAGATATACACAGTCTTCGCTAACTGTCTTCTAAGGAAACATTCTTTGATCTTTCTTTTAGCAAATAATAACAACATAAAATAGATTTCTGAGGGCCTGCTATGGGGGCAGGCTTAAGGGGTGGTTGGGAAGATTAGAGATAGTGGTGCCGGGACGGTGCAATGGCGTGGAGTTATAATTACTTAAAAATTCTTGGTGATAATTTGATAATAATGGCCCATTAGTGAATTATTACTAGGAAAAGCCATCTGGTGTTCTGAGGAGGGTTTAAGTGCCCCCACTTCCAAAATACACACATACACACACAAACTCACATACCGCACACACACACATATATATAGTTCTCAGGTACTAAGCTTACTTTATGTATGGATTGTACTATAGATATACATGTTTTAGTTGGGGAAATGTAAAATATATGTTATGATATTTTAACTAAAAATAATGTGATTTAAATAGTACACAGTGGTTATAGAGAATACTTCTTTTTAAGATACATAAATAAAATTTTATCCTTTACTGAAATGAAATCTATAAACAAAAAAATGAGAACTGGAAAGAGCTCAATTGTAAAATAAAAAGACTTAATAAGATATATATTTATACACTTAAAAGAAATGTATTTATATCATTACTTTATTTATTACTCATAAATGAATATGCATTTTAAACCTCAGAGGTAGTACAGGTGTTAACAATCTTGCTTTGACCATACCTGACCCTAGTTCAATCCTTGCCAACACATAGGAACTGTTTACACTGCAAGAAGTAGGGCCAGGGGCCAGAGAAATAGCATAGCATGTAGGGTGTTTGCCTTGCTTGCAGCCTACCTGGGTTCTATTCCTGGCATCCTGTATGGACCCCCAGCACTGCCAAGAGTGATTCCTGAGTGCAGAGGCATCAGTAACTCCTGACCATTGCTGGGTGTGACCGAAAAAAAAAAAAAAAACAGATGTGGGGGGCCAGAGAGATAGTACAATGGGTGGGGCATTCACCTTGCATGTGGTTGACTGTCCAAACATCCCATATAGTTTCCTGAGCACCACCAGGAGTAATTCCTGATGGCAGAGCAAGGAGTAACCCATTAGCATTGCTGATGTTGCTGGTGAGGTAGGCTCTTTAACTAGTAGAACATCCATGAAGAAGGTCCAGTAGGCACCCACAAAGAATTCTCATAAACCACTTTGGGGGGACAGTTCTGCTTTATTAGTTTGAAGAGTTATATTTAAATTGGGAAAAGTAGGATGAGAACTTTGTCTCAGAAAATTTGGGGTAGTAGAGTGGGATCTCTGTCAGCCAATTATGTAGGATGAGAGAAGGGAATAAGACAAGGGATTAAGGTAGGGGGACTAAGGCACAGTAAATGCATAATCCTAAACAGGTAGTGTCTTGCTTCTGTAAAGGGTATTTGTTTAGCTGCAAAATAGAATAAGATTATTTTCATGCATGGATTGACTTTAGAGAGTGTTTTCATATGAATAGTGCATACGTAATACAGGTTTGCTTAAAAAAGCCTTATATAGACTTAAATTAATCTTTACATGCCAACTCTATGTTTTCCCAACTCAGAGGATTATGAAAATTCACTTAAGAATATCTATTTTCAGCTGCTTGAACTGGATGATTACTGATATCTCATCTAATTTGGTTTGCACACCAGAACTAACCATTGTGAAGAAGTGACTTGTGCAGGCATCCAGTTAATTGTAAATACATAAAAAAGTGTCTTAGTTTACAAAGCACCATCATGAGAGTAATTTTCTTGATTGTCTTCTTGAAATCCATTTTTCTCTGCTCTCTCCGTTTTCTTCACTTTATTAAATACATTAAGGCATGAGCAAGGCATACAATTTTAACCCTTGGAAAGTAAGGCCTATAATAGCTACTGAGTCATAAAATAGGCATTTTGTGCAGATAAGTTAAAATAATCTACCTACACAGTTAGCTTGCATGTTCTGTACACATGATGCAGAACTTTTCACTCTGTAATCATCAAATTTCTTTTTCTAAATCTTACCAGGGCTTCATAGCTCAAATGTGTTGTCACATGGTGACTTAATATAATGATTTGAGGCTCTTTATGTTCCTGGAGCAAGCAGGTGCCCTTGGGCTCTACTTGCATGAGACAGGTGATATGGAAATGTTACTGGTGCTCGCTAGAGCAAATCGATGATGAACGGGAAGACAGTGATACAGTGATACAGTGATGGACAATTTTGTAATTTATCATTTCCCTGAAAAATTATTCCTTAAAATATTGCTTAGTGTATCTATGTTGGTTATGAATAAAGATACAGAGATCGTTTTCCATCTTGTTATTTTTTTAGTTCACTTTGCACTTTATTTTTAACCATGAGCCCACTTTGTTTCTTGAGTGGCTGCAGAACAGTCCAAGCGGAGATATAAGGCTTGCATCCATACTAGGTTACCTCTAAGAATATTGCAGAATACCACATGTTTATCTTTCCCCTTGAAACCCAGTTCCCTACCCCAAGGATTCCCTATCCTCTGTAGAGGCAGCCCCAAACCCTACCCTTTCACTATGTTGGCGGGTTTTATTCCCTCTGACCCATTTCCCCATGTGTCCACATTCCCCAGAGCAGACTCTCACTCCAACAAACACAGATACTTTCTTTCCAAGTAAGGGAACTCTCCAACTATATTTTATTTTATTTTTAAGAATATTATATCACTATTATATTAATGTATTTCTTATTTTTTATTATACCACCATTAGATATGCAATTACAAAGTTGTTCATAATTGGTTCTCGGTAATACAGTGTTCCAGAACTAATCCCTCCAGTGCCCCATTCCTATCACCAATGTCCCCACATTCCTTCCCAGCCTGCCTCTATAGCAGACATCTTTTCTTTTCCTCTCTCACTGTCCCTGCCTCTGATTCTCTCTCTCTCTTCTTTTATACATTGTGGCTTGCCCTACAGAAATTTAGGGTTTATCATGTAAGTCTCTTTGTGTATTCAATGTTGAGTTCTAGTCTGAAATTACCATTTCCCACACTTAGTAAAACACAGGTATATATGTATATCTGTCGGGATGCCGCTAGGTCCCCGACAGTGTCAGGACAGAAGTTCTCTTCTATTTCCAAGGACGCCAGGGGAAGAGATGAAAACTCACAAGTCTGGTGCAGTTCCAAAAAAGGCTTTTAATAGTACTCTTCTACAGCACTCCAATATAATGAACAAACTCTAGCTCTGGTCCGAACTTAGACCATACAAAAGAGACTAAGTCTCCCACCAAAGAGAGAGGATCTCACCCGAGATGAGTCCTACCCAGAAGAAGGACCAAAAGGCCAAATGCTAAAAGCCAAAAGCAAAAGGCCTGGAGCCAAAAGCCTAAAGCGAAAGGCCAAGGGGCCTCAAGTCAGTCCCCTTATATAAACCAAAGTAATCTGATTTGTAACAGGGAGGGTCATGTCAACAAAGAAACCTAAACAGATTGTAGAAGAGCAGTGCCACACCCTATTGCAAGTATAAACAAAGATCACTGCAAGGACTAATTCCGAGATTATCTCTTGTGTAAAACACTGGAGAGAGAGAGAGAGAGAGAGAGAGAGAGAGAGAGAGAGAGAGAGAGCTGATATAAGCTAATACATCTTAATTTCATGAGCTTCATGTAATCTATATGATACCCGCAAGGTCCTTCTTATTATTATCTGCACCAGGGTGATTCTGAGTATCTTGTTCTCGTGTACTGAAAGGGTCACACTCGCCTGCTTAGAGCAAACTAGTATGATCCTACCTATATTCTTCCTATAGTCTCAACGTAGCCAGAATAGTAGTCTCCTGGTAACTTCTAACTGTCCCACAGGTATAAAGAGGAGCTGTGCCCAATCTAGAAAACATAGAAGTCTTAGTAGATGTATAAGTCAGAAGTTATTCAATCAAGGTGTGTTCTGTAACTGCCCCTCTAGCAGTGTTTACATAGAAGAGAGGTCTCATTAGAAAGAACCTTGGCTTAAATAGATTAAGCTGGGAGTGGGCAAAGCAACAAAGCTCTCAGATTATCTAAAACTGTCCTCCAACATATATCCCAATAATGAATGCAATCGATGATCGGATCATCGACACCCACCCTGCAGCCATTTCTTCCTCAATCCAGCCCAGGTATGCTGGTCCAGAGACTCTTAGACATGGGGCAGAGCGGTTCCTTGCTCTCCCTGTGCCCAGCTGTTCATGAGGAAGTCGGGAGGCATGGTGGGTTCTATCCTTGGCCCACCAACCCAGCAGAACCTCACAACAAGCCAGACGACCCCTCACGCACTCCATGGGCGCCGCCATTTTCCACATCCGGACTTCCCTCTCTTCAGAACTCCACCCAGCCAATCAGCCCATCACAGCCCAGCTCACGCGCGGCCGCTTGTGGTTCATCAATAAATGCTTTATTTGGAGGTGTTTAAAGAATATGCCTCCCGCACGGCAAGCCTAGCAAGCTGCTCGTGTTGTATTTGACATGCCAAATGCCAGTAACACTATTTTAGGTCATTCCCATGACCTAATATAATGGTTTGAGGCTCTTTATGTTCCTGTAGCAAGCCGATGCCCTTTGCTCTACTGGCATGAGACAGGACATATGGAGATATTACTGGTGCCCGCTCTAGCAAATAGATGATTAACGGGAAGATCGTGATCGTGATCGTGGAATGCAATCACTCTATAACTGTTCTCTTCCTTCTGACTAATTTCACTCAGAATGATAGTCTCAGCATAGACATCTCACTCAACATGATTTCCATCAATTTGCAGATAAATTACATAATTTAGTCTTTTCTGGCAGCTACATAATATTCCATTGTGTAAATATACCACAGTTTCTTTAGTCGGTCCTCTATTATCGGGCACTTAGGTTGTTACCAGATTCTGGCTACCGTGAATAGTGCTGCAATGAATAAAGAAGTACATATAGTGTTTCTGCTATGTGTTTTTGGGTTTCCAGGGTATATTCCCAGGAGAGGTATTGCTATATCAAATGAGAGCTCTTTATCTAGTTTTCAGGGGAATGTCCATATTGTTTTCTAAAAGGGCTGGACCAGCTGGCACTTCCACCAACAGTGGATGAGAGTCCCTTTTTCCCCACATCCACGGCAGCACTGGTTGTTCTTGCTGTTTTGGATGTGTGCCAGTCTCTGTGATGTGAGATGGCACAACATTGTTGTTTTGATTTGCATCTCCCGATAATTAATAATGAAGAGCACTTTTGAAAATGTCTTTTGGTTATTCGAATTTCTTCATTTTGGAACCTTCTGTTCATTTTTTCTTCCCATTTTTTGATGGGGTTGGTTGTTTTCTTTTTTTTTTTAGCTTTTTGGGTCACCCTTGGCGATGCTCAGGGGTTACTCCTGACTCTGTACTCAGGAATCACTCCTGGCAGAGCTCAGGGGACCATATGGGATGGCGGGATCAAACCCAGGCCGGTACAGGCCGGCCTCAGGCAAGGCAAACACCCTACCCGCTGGACTATCTCTCCGGCCCCGGTTGTTTTCTTCTCGTAAAGTGCCATCAGTGCCTGATATATCATGGATATTAACCCCTTATTAGATGGGTATTGGGTGACTATTCTTTCCTACTCTTGGGTTGTCTTTGTATCTGGTCACCAATTTTTTTTGATATGCAGAAGTTTTCACTTTTACATAATCCCGTTTGTTTATCTTTGCTCGCATTTGCTTTGATAGTGGTGTTTGTCTTTGAAAATGCCTTCAGTTTTGATGTCATAGAGCATTTTTCATATGTTTACTTTAATGTACCTTATAGATTTATGTCTGATGTTGAGACTATAATCCAATTTGATCTTATTTTTGTGCATGGCATTAGAAGGAGGTCTAAGTTCATTTTTTTGCACATAGGTGCCCAGCTTTCCCAGCATCATTTGTTGAAGAGGCTTTCTTAGCTCAATTTAGTATTTTTTGCTCGTTTATCAAAGATTAAATGATTGTATATTTGAGAGTATGTTTCAGGATATTCAGTTCTATTCTGTAGATCTTCGGATCTGTCTCCATACCAATGCCATTCTGTTTTAATTACAACTGCTTTATAGTAGAGTTTGAGATTGGGGAAAGTGATAACTCCCATCCTCTTTTCCCAAGGATTGCTTTAGCCATTCATGGGGGTTTATCATTCCATACAAATTTCAGAAGTGTTTGGTCAATTACTTTGAAGAACGCCATGGGTATCTTGATAGGGACTGCATTGAATCTGTATATAGCTCAACAGAGTATTACCATTTTGATAATGTTAAGTCTTCCACTCTATGAGCAGGGAATGTGTCTCCATTGCCTCAGGTCCTCTTTTATTTCTTGAAGTAACGTTTTGTAGTTTTCTTTGTAGGAACACTTTACATTCTTTGTATTGGCAGAAGGTAGATCTAAGGATATGCGAAGGAAGGTGTGATGGATACTGCCTGTTAACAGGGACTTCTGGCAAACTGTCTCCCCAATAGAGTTAGTATGTAGAATTCCCTAGTGAGACAGTTAATCAAGCTGCAGGTACACAGACAAGGCTATCCTAGGTCATTTCTCTGCACATTTCATTGTTGGCTATAACTAGCCCAAGATGGAGTCTAATGGACTATGCGTAACGTTAGGCAGAAAACAGGCTTTTCTTGTTCATCTGTCTGACTTGTCCTTGCCATCATGGGCTAGACCGAAGGCTGCATGAATGCAGCAACTGTAATGCGTCCTTTTGTTCATCTCATCTTACCTAGATAGCACCCCCTGCAGGTTTTTGGTTCCTGATTGTCTCCTTCCTATTATTCCTAAGTCCTATTCAATGAATGTGAACTGTCTTTGTAATGTAAACCATGCAAACTTTAAGCTGTATTGCCCTTTGAGATAATGGGATAAGAGAATTGGGGTCTTGGTGGAGGTGGTCAGTCAGCTCAAATGAGTCAGCTCAGGTCAGTGAGCTCAGGTCAGTGAGCTCAAGTCAGTCAGCTAAAGTCAGTTAGCTGTGGTTAGTCAGCTGCCAAGATGAGAGCTGCTACCCCTCCGGCTGGTAATCATTAAAAATATTAATGGATATACATCGTGTTCCTGGGGTCTCATCTCTGCGTTTCCCACCCGATAGGACATTCCTGCTTCACTTTGTCAAACTGATTCCCAGGTATTTGATTTCTGTGGTGCAGTTATGAATGGGATTGTTTCTTTAATATCCCTTTCTTTTCTTTCATTATTTGCATATAGGAAGACCATTGACTCTTGGGTATTGATTTTATACCCTGCCACTCTACTATAGCAAACTATTATTTCTTGGAGTTTTCTTGTCAGAGAGTTTAGGATTTTTCTAGGTAAAATATCACATGATATTGTGAGAGTCAGTTGCCTTAATGTTTTTTCTTCCCTGATTGCTATGGTAAATATTTCCAGTCCTATATTGAATAGAAGTGACAGTGGGCAGCCTTGTCTTATCCCTTACCTTGAGAGGAAGGCTTTCATTTTTCCCCCATTGAAAATAATGCTCACCGTGGACTTGTAGTAGATGGCTTTGAATATATTGAGGAAGGTTCATTCAATTCCCATTTTATGGACAGTTTTTATCATGAACGGGTGTTGGATCTTGTCAAATGCCTTCTCTGCTTCGATTCATATGATTATATGGCTTTTTTTTTCTTCTTATTGATATGTTGTATTATGTTGATTGACTTGTGGATGGTGAACCATTCTTGGCTTCCTGGGATGAATCCCACTTGGTCATGGTGCATAATCTTTTTGATAACTCTTTGGATTCTATTTTCTAGAATTTTATTGAAGAACTTAATGTCTGTGTTCATCAGGGAGATTGGTCTGTAGTTTTCATTTTTCATGACATCTCTGTATACTTAGGGTATCAGTGAGATATGTGCCTCATATAAACTATTTGGGAGTGTTTCTGTTTCTTCAACTTCCTGGAAGATCTTAAAAAGTATTGAGAGTAGGTCCTCTTTAAAGGTTTGATAGAATTCACTGGTGAATCTATCTGGACCTGGGCTTTTGTGTTTGAGGATACTTTTTGGTCACTGATTCCATACCTCAATGGTGATAGGTTTGTTCAGGTTTGTCCAAATCTTCTTGTTGCATTATTGGGAGGCTGTAGAAATTCAGGAATTTTTCTATTTCTTCTAGGTTCTCTTGTTTCATGGCATATGAACTCATAGTAATCTCTGATGGTCTGTTGAATTTCTGTGGTTTCTGTTGTGATGTGCCCTTTTTCATTTATTATTCTATTTATTCGGGTTCTCTCTTTCCTTTTTCTTATGGGTCTTGCAAGTGGTTTGTCAATCTTGATTATTTTTTCAAAGAACCAGCTCCTGGTTTCATTGATCTTCTGGATTGTTTTTTGGGATTCCATTTCATTGATTTCCTCTCTAAGTTTTATTATTTCTTCCTTTCTGCCTGGTTGGGCTCCTTTGGTGATTGCTTTCTAGGATCTTAAGTTGTGAAGTTAGACAGTTTCTGATGGATTCTTCCTCTTTTCTGATGAATGTCTGAAGAAAGCTTAAACACTATGAACCTGCCTCTTAACACTGCTTTCTCTGCATCCCACAAGTTCTGGTAATTCTCTTTTTCTGCTTTTTTTTTTTTTGGAGTCATACCTGCAATGCTCAGGGGTTACTCATGGCTCTGCACTCATGAATTACTACTGGTGGTGCTCAGGGGACCATATGGGATGCCGGGATCGAACCTGGGTCGGCCACATGCAAGGCAAATGCCTTTCCTGCTGGATTATTGCTCCGGCTCCAAGTTCTGGTCATGTTTGTCTTCAGTCTCATTTATCTGGTTACTTTTTAGTAAGAATCTTAACATTTTGTTTTCTTAGAATAGCATATATCTCTCTGTCAAATTTGTATTATGTTTAAGAGATTGATCTATGAATTCATGCTCAAATTGGTGAAAAAAATCTGAATGAAAAGAAATCTACTATATATAGATATTTGTTATATTTTACTATAAATTAAAACAAAAAATAATAGGAGAAGACAGCACAGAAACTATTTTAGATGCTTAGTCTTTTGAAAGGATAGCTATTTTCCAACAATATTTGGTTAAGAATTCTCTACATGTATGAATGCTCCAGTGCAAGCTCCCAAAATTCATGATTGGAGAAAGCTTAGTTTTTATCTCAATACAAACATAGTAACTGCTCACAGAAGCTGACTTCTAAAAGTTATCTCTATTTTCTGCACAGCTCTTGAAAGGAACATATTTATTTTGGAATGCTCTAATATATAATAAAATGTTTCACCACTGTTTCTACGAGTATATTCTTGCTACTTTAATGTCAAAATGTACAGTTCATTGGCACACTATGGAATAGGAAAAATTGATTACTTTTTTAAATTAAACTACTCTGAGATATACAATTACAAAGATGTTAATAGTTGGGTTTCAGTCATCCCTCCACATTGTCCTATTCCCACCACCAATGTCCTCAAATTCCCTCCTGCCCCCCTCAACCTGACTCTAGAGCAGACACTTTTCCTTTTCTCTCTCTCTCTTTCTCTCTCTCTCTCTCTCTCTCTCTCTCTCGCTCTTGCTCTCCTCATACATTGTGGCTTGTCCAACAGATATTTAGGGTTTATCATGGAAACCTCTTTGTATATTATTTGTGTATATTCTATGCTGAGTTCTAGTCTGACATTATCATTTCTGATTATTCTATGCTGAGTTCTAGTCTGACATTATCATTTCTGATTTGTCTTGAACCAACAGTGGATGAGAGTCCATTTTCCCCTCATCCATGCCAGCACTGGTTGTTCCTGTCTTTTGGATGTGTGCCAGTCTCTCTGGTGTGAGATGATACCTCATTGTTGTTTTTATTTGCATCTCACTGATAATTAATGATGAAAACACTGGTATATATATATATATATATATATATATATATATATATATATATATCCCATTAATGAATGCAGTCATTCTATATATGTCCTTTTCTTTCTGACTGATTTTATTCAGCATGACAATATCCATGTCCATCCATTTGCAGACAATTTTCATGACTTCATCTTTTCTGACAGCTGCAGAGTATTCCATTGTGTAGATGTACCACAGTTTCTTTAGTCAGTCTTCAGTTCTCAGTCATTCAGGTCGTTTCCAGATTCTGGCTATCATGAATAGAGCTGTGATGAATATAGAAGTGCAGATAGTGTTTCTCCTGGTGTAATTTTGGGTTTCCAGGATATATTCCAAGGAGTGGTATTGCTGTGTCAAGTAGGAGCTCAATATCTAGTTTTTGGAGGAATTTCCATATTGTTTTCAAAAGGACCCGGCTAGTTAGTAATCCCACCAACAGTGGATGAGAGTCCATTTTCCCCTCATCCATGCCAGCACTGGTTGTTCTTGACTTTCGGTGTATGCCAGTCTCTCTAGTGTGAGATGATACCTCATTGTTGTTTTGATTTGCACCTCACTGATAATTAATGTTAAAAAACACGTTTTCATATGCCTTTTGGCTATTTGAATTTCTTATTTTTGGAAGGGGTTGGCTGTTTTTTTTTTTCTTGTAAAGTGTTACGAGTGCCTGATATATCATAGATATTAATCCCTTATCAGATCATAGTGTTGGTATAGAGACAGACCTGTAGACCTATGGAATAGAACTGAATACCCTGAAACACACCCTTGAGTATACGATTACTTAATCTTTGTTAAAGGAGAAAAACATATTAAATGAACCAAAGAAAGCCTCTTCAATGTACTTTGACCTCCTTCTAACTCCATACACAAAATACAGATCAAAATGCAATAAAGATCTCAGCTTCAGACAGTGAAGAAAATATAGGAAAAATGCTTTACGACATCGAAGCTAAAGGCATCTTCAAATACAAAACACTGACAAAGCAAATAGAAGTGAAGATAAGTGAGTGAGATTATATAAAACTGATGAGCTTCTATACTTCAAAAGAAACGGTGATCAAGATACAGAGAAAACCCACAAATAGGGAAAGAATTTTCACCCAAAATTTATTCCTTTTTATTCATGGTCTCTATCAACTATAAGTCTATCTTTACTGTTAGATTTGCAGAATTTTTTTATCTAAAAATGACATTTATTGATCATGTGTTGGTGTACCCCCACACTTTATAATATTATTAATTACATTTACTCAATAGAAATATTGCTTTCAATAATATTTGCATATCTCCAAATTTACTGTAAATTCTGCATCTTTTTACAAGTTTATTTTTTAAAAATTAATTTGTTCCAAACCATGCAGAACTTCTCATAGTATAGCATATTAGCTAAAAATCTTATTATGTGAGTTTTATAAATATTCTACACCAAGGTCAAGATACACTTTTTCATCATTGTCTTTTTTTGGGTTCAGACTGAGAAGGTTAATTAAAGAGATAACTCTTATTCATAAAATTACTTTTTTTTAAATCTTAACTCAAAGAATGATTTATGTTTCTTATGTCTGGAGAATAAAAGTCAGCTACTGCTATGATAATTTATCTTCAACAAAAAATGATATGCACAAAATTGTATTTTTTAAAGATAGGAAAAATTATATTGAAATTGGATATAGAATGATGATTGATAGAACATAATGATAGCAACTAAAATATAGTCATATTTTGTAGACTTGTTCCTAAGAGAACATGTCAATAAATTTCAAATCTCTATTGAAGCAAAATGAAAATAAAAACCTTGTAAATCATGTTGCAATTTGTAAAATAGTAATATGAATATAAAATTTTTTTCTTCAATAATTAAAGTTCATAAGGAATGCATGTCATAATGTGGTGCTGCTATGAGAAACTGTCTTAGTGACACCAATTTGTAAAATGTACCATTATTCATAAGGTATATATCTTATTTTAAGTTAAAGTCTCGTCACTCATCACTTAGATAACTAAATTAAGTCATAATATAAAAAAATTCCTATTAATATTCAGACATTTTTATGAAAAGTTAAGAACATGCCTATAGTTAAGACAGTTGTCATCAAAGTTAATAATTTTCTTGTAGTTAATAACTTTTAAAGATTAATCAGAGTATAGTGGCACAATTATGATTAAATTTTCTTTAAATATATATTTTTAATTAAAACTTGTATTTTTGAGGATTCACAACAAAATTAATTTTTCTTAAGCCTGTGGTTGTATTAATAGCCATGCTTTAAAAAATATGATACCAAATTGTTCTCTTTATTCTTTATCTTTCTCTTTAAATGTTTTGTTATAGTGTTGGATTTGTGTTATGACTGCTTATAAAGCCATGCATTACTTTTTGAAAACTGTTGATTTGTGTTCCACTTAGCCTTGCATGAATCTGCTCATTTACAATCACAGCAGAATGCCATACAGAAATAACCTTTCTGATTTCTGTCTTGAATAATTGAAAAAGTAAGTTTTATTTTTATAGTTTTTTAAAGATCACAAGATGCTATCACATATATTATTTTTTATGGTCACAGAGCTCAGAAATGTGCATTGCTAAATCTTTTTTAGTAAAAAAGAAAATAAAATAAATAGGTTATTTAATGTCATAGACCTCATAAATTAGGCATAAAAAGATTATAAGCTGTGTCAGCTCATCCTATTTTGAATCTACTAATTTTGAAGCAAGTTTTTTTTAATACTCTCCATAACTGATGAATCTCTTACATATAAATCTCTTAATGTATTTTTTCTGGAAATAGAAAAAGTCAGTCAAATATAATCCTAATAATTAGCATCTATGTTTTGTCCAGTATCCTAAAATTGCAAGAGCCTATTCTGACTAATTACTAGTTAATGTAAAGCACTAAAAAATATTTTCAATTTTATTAATGAAATCTCAGAATAATCTTGATGCCTAATCTGCATTCATATTCAGAAACATCTGGACTATGTATGTATGGTACATAATGAAATTCAGGAAAATTAACATGCCAATAAAATTGTGATTTCATTGTCTTCTCAGTTGTGTTTCCCTAAAATTGTAGTACATAGAGAATATGTTTTAAGATGCTACTTATATTTGATATTTTGAATACATAGTCTTATAAAAGTGTTTATGTTGGGTTATAATATCGATGTACTTCATATATGTGTTTTCTTTTCAAATAACACTTACCTTCTTTCCTCCCCGCCCACACACACACATTTATTTCTTTATAATTGCTGTCTTTTCTGGCAAAAGAGAAGACAATCAATATAAAAAGAATTTGTAGGTAATCAAAGAGCAATCTAAAAACAAAACAATATTATAAATATTAATTTTTCCTGAAGTGTTCTTTTTTATAAAGACATAAAAGGGAGAAAATTCTGAATACTTGCGTTAACTTTACTGAATAAATGTATATTTCACCTCTTTTTAGTGATGAGGTTTTTCCAATTTCTTGCAGATGTGTTGCAGAATTATGTCCAATATGGGTTATCCTTTTGTGCAATGAACTTGCAACAGTACTTCTGTTCTTTATGAGTAGGGAACTAAAACAAAGCAGAAAGCATTTCATATATTATGCCCTCTGATTGCCAATATTTGTGTAGTATGATACACTTTAATAAAAAAATATACTTTCAAACCCTTGGAACGTCTAGTTAAATTTATTCACAAGTCAATCTCTTTTACCATTTTCTGCTTTTTTGATATATATCCTAAGTTTTATTGATTTTATTTATTTGTTGGCTTTTTGTAAGTTGCAATTCTCAGGGGTTATACCTGGTTTTGCATTCAGGGGTTACTCCTGGCTGTGCTTGAGGGACCATACAGGACCTGGATAGGCCTCCTGATAGCAGGGCTTAGGTGACAGCATATGTTGCTGGATCAAATACCGATTGGCATAGTGCAAGGCAAATGTCCTATTCTCTACATTATATTCAGACCCCCTAAATATAGACTTCTGTAGTTACTATATTTTTCTCTCTTTTAAGCTATTATTTAATCACCTTTGTACTCCTAATTTTGCTCTGCATAATCTGTTCAAAATTTGAATGATCACATTTGTCTAGACCCATCGTAATTGCTGTCTACTGCAACGTTTCAAAAAAGATACTACAGATGATATGATATGATAATTTATGTATTAAAATACAAATATATAAATCTAAGTGTGTGCAAAATTGTACATAATTTTGGTGTATTATATAAAAATGAATTTTGTTTAAACTTGTGGCCAAGAAAACTTTTGGGATATTAGAAACTAGCTAGCAGTTGCTTTCCTTCTTTTTTTGTTCTCAAAAGAAAATATAAAAAAAGAGTATGTACTCTTTATATACTCTCAAAAATAGTTTTCTGTGGGTGATAATAGGGTGGTATTTTAAGGTGAGACAAGTTTAGAGGTACAAGACAAGTTCTTTAGGCCTGAAGTTGGAGATGGTATGGTGCTGAAGCACTTCTCCAAGTATCTTATGTACATTGATTTAATATATATATATAATATAAATATATATTTAAAAGTTAAAATAAATTTAAAAATAAAATAAATTTTATTTATTATTTATCATGCCTCACGCCTCAATCAAGTGAGAGAAGGAATCTGGAGTTCTGACCTCCGTCACTATTCCAGAATCAGGGACACTGTCTCGCTTTGACAAGGCATCGAAAATCAGATGGGCTAGACATGTAATACGAATTGGAGACAACCGCTGGACTAGAGCCATTACCGACTGGATCCGACGGGTTGTGAAAAGATCACGTGGCCGCCCACCTAAAAGATGGTCAGACTTCCTTGTCAAGACCCTGAAGGAACGGTTTGAGGCTCTTCATATTCCTGAATCAGCCAGATGCCATTGGGCTACATTGGCACGTGATAGGGTCCAATGGAAATGTTACTGGCACCCGCTTGAGCAAATCGATGAATAACAGGATTCAAGTGATCAAGTGGTCAAAATAAATTTATATATCACTGTCTCACTGTCTTCCCATTCATCGATTTGCTCGAGCAGGCACCAGTAACATCTCCATATTACCTGTCTCTTGCAAGTAGAGCCCAAGGGCACCTGCTTGCTCCAGGAACATAAAGAGCCTCAAACATTCAGTCAGGTCATGGGAATGGGGTCTATAGCAGTTACTGGTATTTGGCATATCAAATACGACACGGGTAGCATACTCTTGTAGTCATCTAAAAACCAGCATATTAATGAACCGCGTGGCTGCAAGCCGGCTGTGATAGGCTGGTCTTCTGGGTGGAGTTCTGACGAGGGGGAAGTCCATTTGTGGATAATGGAGGCCCCTCATGGAGTGGGGGTCGTCTGGCTTGTTGAGACTCTGCTGGGTTGGCGGGCCAGGGCTAGAACCTTCCATTCATCCTGGGTGCCTCATGAGCAGCTGGGCACAGAGATTGCCAGTAGCAGCTCTGCCCCATGTCTCTAAGTTTAATTTATATATACATATATATTTATATTTTAAAATTATAATAAATATAAATTTATTATATTTATTATTTAAAAAACTCAGATCCACAGGGCAGAGATGCTACTGGCTCTCCCTGTGCCCAGCTGATCATGAGGCACCCAGGAGGGAAGATGGGTTCCTATCCCTGTCTCGCCACCCCAGCAGAGCCTCACAAGAAGCCAAAGGAACCCCCACAATATGAGGGCCATCAGTTTTCAACATCTGGACTCCACAACTCGAGCACCACCCAGCAGAAGAACTGATCACAAGCCCTGCTTGTCAGAGTCTCACCATACAGCTGTCTATTTCAAGCCCACGTTTGCCTGATCCAGAGACTCAGATCCACTGGGCAGAGCAGCTACTGGCTCTCCCTCTGCTCAGATGATCATGAGGTGCCCAGGGAGGGAAGGCGGTAGCCCCTGGCCCGCCACCCTAGCAGAGCCTCGCAAGAAGCCAGAGGAAACCCCACACAATGAGGGGCCACCATTGCTCGTCAGAGCTCCACCCAGCAGAAAAGCCAATCTCTCCCCATTGAGGTTTATCAATAAATGTACAAGATGAGAGGCTACTACAATGGTTTCCCACCTGCACAGCAGCCTGGCAAGCTACCCATGTCTTATTTGATATGCCAAAACCGGTCACAATTATAGACCTCATTCCCATGACCTGAAGGAATGGTTTGAGGCCCTTTGTCTTCCTGAAGCTAGCAGATTCCCTTGGGCTACACTAGAATGTGACAGGACCTATGGAGATGTTACTGGTGCCGCGAGTAAATTGATGAACAACAGGAAGACAAGTGATACAAGTGAAGTGACATATTGTGAAAATATTCTTTGTTAAAAGATTATTTAAAATTCATAAATACCTTCTAAAATATTGGATAAATATCATTATAAACTTGATATTTGATAAATATAATTATAAATATCATTATTTATAATGAAAAATATCATTATAAATATCATTATAATAGCTCTGCATCAATTTTAAAGTAGAAAGTAATATAAAACATACTTGTGTTACATTTTTCTGTTTTTTTCTTTAGTGCTATTTATGTTATCTGTTTGTGTGATTGTTAGAAATGCTCATATTTTTTTGTTTATCCTTTCAAAAAATATGAAAGAAAAAACCCTTATATTCCGCTTTAAATCACACTCTAAGTAATTGCTTTTATGTTATAATTTCTTAAGTGAAATATGGTGTAAACTGAAAAAAATAACTTTAGTTATATGTCAATATAATTATTCTCCAAAGTGATATATCGAGAAAAACTAAAAAAATGAGTCAATTTTGTTGCTTTCAATTTTTTTTTTCAGAAATCTTAAATTATTTTGTCTTTTTGGCTTGTCTTTCTCTTTTAACATGTGGATACTTTAGCCAGTTTCTTCAAGAATGATTAAAGGAGTTTGCTTAGAGTAGAAAGCTGCTTCCATTCTTAGTATGCCCAATCTGATGTTTGCTTATGATAATTATGAATTTTAAATTAGATCTAATGATCTAGAAAGTTTAATAATAAGAATAAAAGCAGAAGAAAAGAAGCCATTAAAAGTACAATAAGTATAACAAACAAAATGAAATGTTTTCACTTTTAGCAGGAAGCAGAGACAGATATCAAAAGCAATTTAAAAATGAGAAGAAAGTAAATGCTATAATTAAGTAAAGAGTTAATTTGAATATGTCACCTATAATTTTACTTATTTCTTCAATGATAGCTGAAAATCAGACTAAATGAAACTAGTAGTCTATAGTTTATGTTTATTTGTCAATTTATAACTGGCATATGAGGTATATACACATGTGTTTATGTATACATTTCTCTCTCCATATATGCATAAATATATATGCACACATCTGTGCATGCACATACAGATGTTACAATGGGCTAGAGATAAAGTTCAGCAGATTTGATAAATGTCTTGCCTGCAGCAATTCAGCTTAAACCCCCCTCACCATATGTAACCCTTGTCCTACTAATGGTGAACTGTGAGCTCAGAGGCCTTAACAAAGCTGAGTGTGTCCCCCCAAAATAAACAAATAACAGCAACAGCAAACAGAAAAAATCATTAGGACTGGAAAAAATAGCACAGTTAGGGTACTTACAATGCGCATAGCTGATCAATCAAAGTTCTATCTGTGTCAGCCCATATGAACTCTGAATTCTGCCAGAAGTAATTCCTAAGCACAAAGCCAGGTTTAAGCTCTAAGCTTTCCCTGAATGCAACCCCAAACAGGAAAAAAAAAGCTCTATGTATTTATCGTTCTTTTATTCCTCATAATCCTAGATTGAAAATGGCTATTCTGTATATAAAATAGGAGAAATTTAAAATAAGTTAGGTATACAAGAATAAGTAAACTCTTTGTAATGTGTGTGTTAGTCCACATCTGAATGTACTCAGTGGTCACTCCTGGAAAGGCTCAGGGGTTCCTATACAGTGTCTTGAATCTAATTGGGGTAAGTTTCATGCAAGGCCCTATACTATCACTCCAGCACCTATTCAAATGTTTTAGTAGAGTATTATGCTATAGTACAGCCATTGGTAGGAAAATTCAGTCATCATAAGAAAAACTTTCTAAATCTACTTATCGTGAGCATGTAAACCACTTTTGCCTCAAATTTTTTTCTTTTTAGCATATAATATGATAATATTACTTCACAAACTATGACCTAATGGTATATTTCTACTGAAAAATTCGCAATGCATATGGTAGAGTGTTAAAAAAGTACCTGAATTTCAATCTCATCTGTTTTATAAACATATTTAACTTTGACAAAATTTATTTTAGGTCAAAACTGAATGTGTTAATATGAGTAAATATGGCATTTGATTGATCTAATATTTAACATTCAGACGGGTAGCATGTGAAGAGCCGAGCCAGTGTATTTATGAGTACTGGTGGCAGATTCTTCAGGTATTCAGGTCTAACCTTGTCTGGACCAGGTGTTGCACACTTTTTATCGACGAAATGGCATGTTGGATTTCAGAAGGAGAACATTGGGAACAGCATATCCATCCTGCGGAATTTGGAATAGAGGCAGTTGAATGTGGCTATAGAAGAGATTCAAATAGTAGTGGATAATCTTCTTTATTGCCTTCTGGAAAATGTGATAAAGCCATCAGGGCGTCAGAGGGCAGTCATCTTGGTCTTATAGTTGGCAAAGGACAGGCAGGCTTTACAAATACAGCTTCTGCTGCATTGACTAGTACTGCTGCTCTTCTCTCTTTGAGGTCTTCCATTATTGCTTCTCTGCACTGCTTTGTGGGCTCAGATGTTAGTTTGTGATTGCCTGGAGCTCACACCAAGCTACATGCCGTGAGCAGGAAAGTTTCCTAAGACAGGCCTCCATTAGTGACTTTCTCACTCTCGGCATTCCTTGCACATTCATGGAGGTGCTGACTAGTCAATCTTATTCCTCCTTGATGTTCTCAGTGAAGGAATCTTCCCATGTTCCTGCAATAGTGCCAATGAGCTCCCAGTTGGTGGTCGTTCTGAGAGTTCTCTTCCTAAACTTTGCAGTCCTTTCTCCTGGCTCCATGAAGTAGAATTTTGCACAAAGGAGATGGAGGTCTGATCCCATCTTGAATTTAGGACAACAGCAACATCAGTAAAGGCTTAACAATCAAATGAATACGATGTGGTTAATTTCATTGTGGAACTGTTCACCGGGAGACTCAAATGTCCAATGTTTAGATTCAGCCTTCTGAAACTGTGAGTTGCCATGAATGGTCTTTGTCGACATGATGAACACAAATGGGTCAGAGAATAAATCAAACAGGAAATCCAAAGATTCCTAGAAACAAATGACAATGAAGATACCAACTATCAGAACTTGTGGGACACAGCAAAAGCTGTGTTAAGAGGAAAGTTCATAGCTCTGCAAGCATTCATCAGAAAAGAAGAAAGGGCCCATATAAATAACCTGACCTCACAGCTTAAAATATTAGAAAGAGACCAACGAAAGAAGCCCAACCCAGGCAGAAGGAAGGGAAATAATAAAACTTAGGGAGGAAATCAGCGAGCTGGAAACCAAAAAAAAAAAAAATCCGAAAGATTAATGAAACCAAGAGCTGGTTTTTTGAAAAATTAAACAAGATCGACAAGCCACTGGCAAGACTTGTAAGGACAGGGAAAGAGAGAACCCAAATAAACAGAATCAGAAATGAAAATGGTGAAATCACAACAGAAAAAACAGAAATACAAAAGATCATCAGAGATTACTTTGAGAACCTGTATGCCACAAAACATGAGAACTTAGAAGAAATGGATAAATTCCTGAAGTCCTATAACCTCCCACGATTGAAACAAGAAGACCTCCAATACCTAAATAAGCTTATCACCATAGAGGAAATTGAAACAATAATTAAAAGTCTGCCCAAACACAAAAGCCCAGGTCCAGATGGGTTCACTAGCAAATTCTACCAAACCTGTAAGTAGGACCTACTGCCTGTACTGTTCAAGCTCTTCCAGGAAATAGAGAAACAGAAACACTCCCAAACAGCTTCTACGAGGCACACATCACCCTGATACCCAAAACAGGGAGAGACAACACAAAGAAGGAAAATTAAAGACCAATCCCCTTGATGAACACAGATGCTAAGATCTTCAACAAAATACTAGCAAACAGAATCCAAAGACTCATCAAAAAGCTCATACATCATGACCAAGTAGGATTCATCCGGGAATGAAAGGATGGTTCAACATTCACAAATCAATCAACATAATACATCATATCAATAAGAGAAAAATAAAAAACCATACGGTCCTATCAATAGATGCAGAAAAAGCATGTGACAAGATCCAGCACCCATTCATGACTAAAACCCTCCAGAAAATGGGAATTGAAGGAAGCTTCCTCAAGATAGTCAAAGTCATCTACCAAAAGCCCATCTACCAAAAGCCTACAGAGTAGTCATTCGCAATGGGGAAAAAATTGAAATCCTTCCCCTTAAGATCAGGAACAAGACAGGATTGCCCTCTCTCACATCTTTTATTCAATACAGTGCTGGAAGTACTTGCCAAAGCAATCAGAGAAGAAAAGAACATTAAGGGCATCCAGATAGGCAAAGGAGAAATCAAGCTATCATTTTTGCAGATGACATGATATTATACTTAGAGAACCCTAAACTATCCACCCAAAATCTCTTAGAAACAATAGATAAGTAGAGTAGAGTGGCAGGGTACAAAATCAATACCCAAAAGTCGGTGGCTTTCCTATATACAAATAACGAAAGTGAAAAAAGGGATATTAAGAAATCGATCCCATTCACAATTGTGCCACATAAAATCAAATACCTAGGAATCAGCTTAACCAAGTGTGCATAGGACCTATACAAAGAGAACTACAATACACTGCTTCAAGAAATAAAAGAGGACACTAGGAAATGGAAACACATTCCCGCTCATGGATGGGGAGAATTAACACTGTCAAGATGGTAATACACCCTAGAGCTTTGTACAGATTCAATGCGATTCCTATTAGGATACCCATGACATTCTTTTAAAGAAATTGACCAAACACTCCTGAAATTCGTATGGAATAATAAACCCCCACGGATAGCTAAAGCAATCCTCGGGAAGAAGAAGATGGGAGACATCACCTTTCCCAACCTCAAACTGTACTACAAAGCAGCAGTAATTAAAACAGCGTGGTAGGAATAAAAACAGACCTGTGGAGCTATGGAATAGAGTTGAGTATCCTGACACTCACCCTCAAAGACATGATTAGTTAATCTTTGATAAAGGTGCAAAGAGTCCAAACTGGAGTAAGGATAGCCTCTTCAACAAATGGTGCTGGAAAAACGGGACAGCTACATATAAAAAATGAATTTGGACCCGTGTATAAAACTTTGCACAAAAATCAGATCAAAATGGATTAAAGATCTCAATATCAGACCGGAATCCATAAAGTACGTTGAAGAAAAAATAGGGAAAAACCGTCCACGACATTGAAGCTAAAGACATCTTCAAAGGTGAAACACCATTAACAAAGCAACTAGAAGAAAATATAAACATATGGGACTACATGAAACTAAAGAGCTTCCGCACCTCGAAAGAAACAGTGACCAAGATAGAAAGACAGCCCACAGAATGGGAAAGAATATTCACCCAATACCCATCTGATAAGGGGTTAATATCCGGGATATATCAGGCACTGGTACAGCTATATAAGAAGAAAACAGCCAACCCCATTAAAAATGGGGAGAAGAGGTGAACAGAAACTTTGACAAGGAAGAAATTGGAATGGCCAAAAGGCATATGAAAAAATGCTCATCATCACTAATCATCAGAGAGATGCAAATCAAAACAACGATGAGATATCACTTCACACCACAGAGACTGGCCCATATCCAAAAGGGTAAAAAGCAACAAGTGCTGGCGTGGATGCGGGAAAAGGGGACTCTCATACATTGTTCGTGGGGATGTCGACTTGTACAACCTTTCTGGAAAACATTATGGACAATCCTCCAAAGACTAGAAATTGAACTTCCTTTTTGACCCAGCCATACCACTCCCGGGAATATACCCTGGGACGCCAAAAACACACAGCGGAAACACAATCCACACTTTTATTTTCATAGCAGCACTATTCACAATAGCCAGAACATGGAAACAACCAGTATGCCTGAGAACTGATGACTGGATAAAGAAACTGTGGTACAGCTACACAATGGAGTACTAAGCAGCTGTTAGGAAAAATGAAGCTATGAAATTTGCCTATAAATGGATGGACATGGAAAGGATCATATTGAGTGAAATTAGTCAGAAGGAAAGAGAGAGACATAGAATGACTGCATTTATTTGCATGACATAAATATATCAGGTGATCTTACCAAAAATGGAAATTACCACAAATGTGTGGGAGTCAGAGGTTAGGTAAGATGGAGAAGGGAACATGTGTGAATAAATGTCAAAAGGGCTGATACCAACATAGAACTGAGTATTAAATACAGGCAAAAAATGCACATCATGGCTTCTAAGTGTATGTAGTGCAACCCACAATGTGTAAGAGAAGGAACAGTGAGAGAGGGAGAGAGAAAAGAGATAAAGAACCTGCCATTTAGGCAGGCTATGGGAGGGGGAGGGAATTGGGGACATTGGTGGTGGGAAATGGGCACTGGTAGAGGGTGGGGTGCTGGAACACTATGTGGCCAAAACCTCCAAACATGAACAACATTGTAATTGTATATCTTACGGTAGTATAATAAAATGTTTAAAAAAAATAAAAAAAATAAAATGATGAAATTTGACCTTACTCAATAGCATGATGGAGATATAAGATGCATTTGTTTAAATCTACTTACCAGCTTCATAATTTTTAGTTGTAAGATAACTGGATTCAATTTTTTTTCTCAAATACATATATTTTTACTTATATTACTCCACAAAAATGACACGGTGCTAGTGCTTCCTTTATGAATATGATCATGACACATTATTTATTTGAGTTGTTACTTTCACCTATGATTTATATCACTCTGTACACCTTTCATGCTATATCTCTCCTATGAAGGTATCCTTGAATATAAATTTTTCACACTTGTTCCGAGCTTCGTTTTGCGTTTTTATATTCCATTCTATGATGAATATGAAAATACAATACATTGCATAGTAGAGGTAGTGAATTCTAGGCCATATTAACTTTAGCCTATTTTAACCAACAACTGAAATTTATAAATGTGTCTGGAATAAATGAATGATTATTATTAGGATCAAAGTGCAAGTAAAGACACAGAAGAGAAACATACCTAGAGATTTTAACCTTTTTGTGGTATGAGAAACTTACTCAAACTTATCATAGATCCTGCAAAATATTGGACTGTAGAAAAACATTTAAGGATTTAATTGATTACCTTTAACATTTGAAAGTCAAACCTTACTTTTAAAATAATTATGGAAATATATGTCTATATAAGAGTATTGATGCCACTGCTGTGTGATTTAAGTGAAAAGTAATGATACCTAGTTTAAGAACTTTAAATGTAAACCAAGACTCGTGGTAGACCTTATTTTAGGAGAGAACTAAAAGAGGTTTTTTGTTATAAATTAAAGTTATACATCTATTTTTATGAGTGCTACCCGCACGGCAGAACCTGGCAAGGTATCCGTGTTGTATTTGATAGGCCAAATACCAGTACAATTATAGACCTCATTCCCATGACCGGATGGAATGGTTTGAGGCTCTTTATGTTCCTGGAGCAAGCAGGTGCCCTTGGGCTCTACTTGCATGAGACAGGACATCCGAAGATGTTACTGGTGCCCGCTAGAGCAAATTAATGATGAAAGGGAAGACAGTGATACAGTGAGACATCTATTTTAAAGTTTTTTATTTCAAATACAGCATATTAAAATTTTTTTTGCCATGCTTCTTCTTATCAGTCATCTCTTCAGTGATTTACAGATCTATTTATTTTTCGTACCTTGATTTTTGGGCCATACCCATGGTTCTTAGAACTTTGTCCAGATTCTTACTTCAGGGTTCATTCTTGGTGGGGCTCATGGGACACTATGAACTATTGGGGCTCAAACTCAGGTTAACTACAAACAATACAATGCCCTATCAGCTGTGCTATCTTTCTAGCCCCTAAGTCATTTCTTAAATGAACATTTTATTTATTTATTTTTTATTATGATTATAAATTTTTATAATAGTTTTATTATATTGTGAGATATACAATTACAAAGATGTTCATGTTTGGTTTCAGTCATACAGTGTTCCAGCACCCATCCTTCCACCAGTGTCCGTTTCCCACCATCAATATCCCCTGATTCCCTTCCCCCTCCCACAGCCTGCTTCTATGGCAGGTACTTTGACTCTTTCCTCTCTTTCTCTCTGCGTCTCTCTCTTTCTCTCTCTCTCCCTCACTCTCTCTCTTATCCTCATACACATTGTGGCTTGCAATACATACATTTAGAGGTTATCATGGAAATCCCTTTGCTTGCATTCAATGCTCAGTACGAGGTTGGTATTATCATTTCCAACAATTATTAGTGCAATATTAATTTCTCTGTCTTTCCTAACTTATGACTCCCACATACTTGTGGTACATTTCACCCACTGATAAGAACTCCTGATCCATGTTTTGCCTGACCTTGGATATTGGAATTATACTATTTTTGTATCCTGCAAATAAATGCAGTCATTAGCCACTTGAGTTATTTTCAAGAAATAATTCTAATTCTTGTACAATTATGATGGCAATGAACATCATGAACACCGCTTTGTTCATGATGCTGAACACAAAGGTGAAGCACTTATCAGAGTAGTTAATTTTGCAAGTATATTCAGTTATTTAAATAAAAACAATGCAGGTTGAGGAAGTAGCTAAGAGGTGATCTTCTTAGCAGAGATCCCAGGTTTGAGCCCTAACATCACATGTTCCATCCTCCACAGTACCACCAGGATGGCTGACTTGTAGCCTACACCACCACCAGATAGTGACACTAACCAACAAATCAGGTGCCAAGGTGCAATTGAGATAAATAAAATGGAAAGTAGCCCCCAAAGCTCCACTGTAAAACACTCCCGAAATAAATATCATGAACCACAAATTGATACTAATAACTCTGTATATATACCATGATTTAAATAGCTGTTGTTAACAGATTCGTTAATTCAGTATTCCAACTTCAAACCTGCAACAAATTTTCCTGTCCTTCCACTAATGACACAAGATCCTTTCCTTTTCTGATCCCTACCTCTGTAGCAAATTTCATTTGTTTATTGCAGAATTGTGCATAGCATAGTTTGAATCACATTTTTTGTTTGTTTCTCTTTTTGTTGATATTTGAGTCACACGCAGTGATAATCAAGGGATACTCCTGGCTTTATACTCAGGGAGCTACTCCTGGCAGTGTTTGGGGGAACCATATGGGATGACAGATTGAACCAGGGTCATCCTCAAGCAAGGCAACGCTCTACCTGCTATACTGAATTTGCTTCAGCACCTGGAGTCACACTCTGACACTAGTGCTTACTACTGAGGTTTGGATATTTTTTTATTAGGCCCTAGGGGGAAAGTTATGGTACTGGAGAAAACACTGAATATAAGAATTTAAGTATCACTTATTTAAAATGGCATTATTCAGAGATATTAGAGAGAATACAGCCAAATGAACCAATAAGTAGAACTTACATTTACTTACCTTCCTGGGCAAATCTATGCTCACTAAACTTGACTCAATCTACATAGAATGAAAGGACAAGTTAGTCACTCTCAGATGTTTTACATTCAAGGAGAAGCCCACTCCAAGATAGAAACCCCTAAGTGTGACTGTGTAACAATAACCTTTGATTGGGAAGATATCAATAAAGTACAATACTTTGTGCTGGAGAGCAGTGAAAAATAATCAGGCACCCTAAATTCTAAAATATCTTTATTTAACATTGAAGCAAGTTACAGGAAATTAAGGATACAAGATGGAGGAAATTATAGGCTATATTTAGAATCAGTGTCTGGCAGGAACATCCTGATGTTTCTCAACATTCTATCATATACCAGACCTCAAGAACAAATCCATAAAAGGAGTTTCACCCCTCCTGGCAAATACCAATGCTAGTTACATGCTGATAAACTCCAAGAGTTTCCTTTTTGGAAGATAAACATCTTTCCCCTGCCTGTCTGAGTCTATTAGCAAGCTTCACCCCTCAGTAACCTAGAAAGTTATTTTAAGTTTGATAAATTTAAAGAGCTGAATGAAAACGTCCTTCAACCAAATACACACCTATGATACTGATCATATTTGAAGGAGTAATAAAGAGGTTTTTAATTAAATCAGTTGAATAAATGCCTCACATAAAACCAGATTTCTAATACATAAACAAAGGTCAGGAAAATGCACTTAGAAACTGAAAGACCCGAAAAAATAGATATCAGGGGCGGAGCGATAGCCCAGCGGTAGGGCGTTTGCCTTGCACGCGGCCGGCCTGTGCTGGCCGGGGTTCGATTCCCGGCATCCCATATGGTCCCTCGAGCACCGCCAGGAGTGATTCCTGAGTGCAGAGCCAGGACTAACCCCTGAGCATTGCCGGGTGTGACCCAAAAAAAAGCAAAAAAAAAATAGATATCAAAGGAAAGGGAAATATAAAGCATTACTTCATTTTGAAATTTACTTATCTATTCTTGAAATTTTCATTCATTAATTTAAAAAATGTAGGTATTAGTTATCATTAATTCTAAACATTATATTCACTTAACTTAGATCTTATTCATTATGTTTAACATATTTTATTTATGCAAGAACACATATATATTATGATAAAGTATAATTTTGACTTTTTATTGTTTTATTTAGGGTGAGAGATTATCTGAGTTCATCATGTCCACAAGACCATTCATGGGAACTCACAGTTCCAGAAGGCTGAAGCGAAACTTTGGACATGGGAATCTCCTGGTGGACAGTTCCACAATGAAATTGACCACATAATCTTTAATGGACGGTTATGTCTGACCGATGTTGCTGTCGTCCCCAAATTCCAAACAGGATCAGACCACCATCTCCCTTCGTGCAAAATTCTACTTCCGGCAATGGGGAGAAAAGGCTGCAAAGTTTAAGAAGAGAAATCCCAGAAATTCCACTAACTGGTAACTCTTTGGCACCATTGCAGCAACATGGGAAGATACCATCATTGACGACATCGATGAAGAATACAACCGACTGGTTCAGCACCTCCATGATTGTGCGAAGAATGCTGAGAAAGACACAAAAGGACGCTTGTCTTCAGAAACTCTTGAGCTCATTTGCCAACGTGGCAAGGCGCGAGCCTCAGGAGACCAAATGCTAACATCCAAGCTTGCTAAATGGTGCAGAGAATAGATAAAAGAAGACGCCAAAGACAGAAGAGCAGAAATACTAGAAGATGTAGCAGAAGCTGGGAAAAGCATTCGCACTGCCCGCCTGTCCTTCGCCAACTATAAGACCAAGATGACTGCCCTCCGATGCCCTGATGGATCTATACATCTTCCTGAAATGCAATGGAGAAGATTATCCAGGACTTCTACTCAAATCTCTTTGATAGCCACATCCACCTGCCCACATACCAAATTCCACAGGATGGATATGTCATTCCCAACGTTCTCCCTTCTGAAATCCGACATGCCATCTCGTTGGTTAAGAAGGGAACAGCACCAGGCCCAGACAAAGTCAGACCCGAACACTTGAAGAATCTGCCATCGGTACTCATCAATACACTAGTTTGGCTGTTCTCACACTACCTGTCCGAATGCAAGGTGCACTCCCAATGGAAAACCAGAAGGACAGTTCTACTGTTCAAGAAGGGAGACATTCACGACATTGTCAACTATCGCCCCATCTGCCTGTTGTCCATCATCTACAAGCTGTTTACACGAGTCATCCTGAACAGGATTAGCAGAACACTAGATGAAGGACAACCATGCAAGCAAGCAGGCTTCCGAAAAGGATTCAGCACAATCGACTATATTCACACAGTAACCAATCTCATTGAGGTTTGTAGGGAGTACAAGATGCCGCTCTGTCTCACATTCATTGATTTACAGAAAGCCTTTGATTCTGTGGAGACTGAAGAACTCATCGAAGCCCTAGACAAACAGGGTGTTTAAACCCAATGCATCAAGATCCTTCATGAACTGTATTACAGAATCACCAACAGGATCTCACCATTCTAAAAAAGAAGTGATCATTAATGTCAAAAGAGGGGTTCGACAGGGTGATACCATTTCACCAAAACTCTTCAGCGCCACCCTTGAGAACATCATGCAACAATTAGAATGGGAAGGAATGGGAGTACATCACCTCTGCTTTGCTGATGGCATCGTTCTATTAACACCAAACATTAGTCAAGCGGCACAAATGCTGGCTGACTTCGAGCGAGAATGTGGAAAGATAGGTCTACAGCTGAATCTAAAGAAAACCATGTTTATGAAAAATGAACTAGTTCCAGAGGCCCCATTCACTCTGAATGGAACAAACCTCTCTAAATGCAGCAGTTATGTGTACCTAGGTCGAGAAATCAACATGATGAACGACCTAAAACCTGAGCTGCACAGGAGGAAGAGAGCTGCATGGAATGCCTTCAAAGGCATCGAAGAAATAGCTAAAAGGACAAAGAACCTCTGGCTCCAGGCACATCTATTTGACTCCACCATTCTCCCTGAATTAACATACGGCACACAGTCCTGGGCCCTATGAAAGCAGGATGAGAATGCTATCCAGGTCTCCCAGAGAGGAATTGAAAAAGCTATGCTTGGATATTATTCCTCACTCAAGTGAGAGAAGGAATCGGAGTTGTGACCTCCTTCGCTATTCTGGAATCAGGGACGCTGTCTTGTTTGCCAAGGCATAGAAAATCAGATGGGTTGGACATGTAATGCGATTTGGAGACAACTGCTGGACTAGAGCCATTATCAACTGGATCCCAGGGATGTCAAAAGATCCCATGGCTGCCCACCTACAAAATGGTTAGACTTCCTTGTCAAGACCCTGAAGGAATGGTTTGAGGCTCTTCATATTCCTGAATCAACCAGATGCCATTGGACTACATTGACACGTGATAGGGTCCAATGGAAATGTTACTGGCGCCCGCTTGAGCAAATCGATGAATAACGGGATTCAAGTGATCAAGTGATCTATTATTTTGTTTGATAATGTTGTCAGGGTCAGACAGCTATTTTTAGTTCTTTTTCGTTTTGGAAGCCTAGCCAAACAGGGTGTTCAAACTCAATACATCAAGATTCTTCGTGAGCTGTGTTATATATTCACCACCTGGATCTCAACATTGGACAAGGAAGGAAGTGATTATTGATGTAAAAAGAGGGGATCGCAGGTGATACTATTTCACCCAGACTCTTCAGCAACACCCTTGAGAATGTCATGCAACAATTAGAATGGGAAGAAATGGGAGTGAAGATAGATGGTCGGCAACTATACCACCTCTGCTTCCCTGATGACATCGTTCTAATAACTCCAAACATTAGCTAAGCAGCACAAATGCTGGCTGACTACAACCAAGAATGTGGAAAGATAGGTCTACAACTGAATCTCAACAAAACACTGTTCATGAAAAATGAACTAGTTGCAGAGACCCCATTCACTCTCAATGGAACAAACATCTTTGAATGCAGCAGTTATGTGTACCTAGGTCGAGAACTCAACAAGATGAAAGGCCTAGAACCTGAGCTGCGCAGGAGGAAGAGAGTGGCATGGAATGTCTTCAAGAGAATCAAATAAATAGCTAAAAGGACAAGGAAACTCTGGTTCCGGGCACATCTCTTCCACTCCACCATTCTCTCTGTATTAACATACTCATCAGAGATCTCAGCCCCCCCAGAAAGCAGGATTAGAATGCTTACTCGGGTCTCCCAAAGAGGAATTGAAAGAGATATGCTTGGAATATCACACCTCACACAAGTGAGAGAAGGAATCTGGATTCGACGATTGAGAGTCAGGGATGCTGTCTCATTTTGCCAAGGCCTTGAAAATCAGATAGACTGAACATGTAATGCAACTAGGAGACAACCGCTGGACTAGAGCTGTTACCTTCTGGATCCCACGGGATGTCAAAAGATCACATTGTCACCCACTTACAAGATGGTCAGACTTCTTCATCAAGACCCAGAACTAACAGTTTGAGGCTATTCATATTCCTGGAGCAAGCAGATGCCATTGGGCAAAACTGTAATGTGTCAGAGATAAATGGAAATGTTACTGGTTCCTGCTTGAGCAAGTCAACGAATAAGGGGCTGTTAAGTGATTAAGTGATCAAGTGAATGCTGTATTGCACCCTACCTATTTCATATACCCTAGTCTGAATCTTCGTATTTGCTTACTCTTCTGTAAACATGTTGTATTATGTCTTTATTATCGGATATAACTCACAACTAAAATTGTGATTTTAGTTGGATTTACAAAGCAGTGTCTTGGGTAGCATTTCAAATTACTATAAGTTAGGATACTTTACCCTGTCCTGTTTATGTATACTTTTGGAACAATGAAATGTGAAGACATAGGCTTATCAGAAACAGCAACAAGAAGTCTTGGGACCCTTCCTGGAAATTCTCACCTGATCTGGATTGTGGATTAATGCTAGATACTTAGTAGGATCTTGCATTAATTCCAGACACTGTGGTGCCAGAAATTATCTGAACCACCCAGTACAGTTAAAGAAACTCCATATTTACCACACAATGGTATTTGAGGGATGTCTGCACCATGTAATGACCAACAAGGAACTACATGCTGCCAGGATCAACCAGAGACAACAGCATACAAAGAAAGTAAGTAAGGCAAGAGTTAGGCAAGAGACAAAACTAGTGCTTATCTCTCTGCCTGGGGTCAAATAGATGAGTATTCATATTTATACACAAAAATTTGTTGCAACTGACCTTATAAAAGCATCCTTGTTTCTTAATCTAGAATTTGTGAAGTGCTCCCTTAAATTTATAGTTATCGGAGCCGGAGCGATAGCACAGTGGGTAGGGCATTTGCCTTGCATGCGGCAGGCCTGTACTGGCCCAGGTTCAATCCCGGAATCCATATGGTCCCCTGAGCACTACCAGGAGTAATTCCTGAGTGCAGAGCCAGGAGTAACCCCTGAGCATCGCCAGGTGTGACCCAAAAAGCAAAAAAAAAAAAAATTATAGTATTCGTAGTTATCTTGTCATAATTATATTCCATTATAGCTGTGTAATGGAATACCTATTCTGTTGCAGTAGCTCCTAGAAGTCTTGATGACCTTCCCAAAACAGCCTGCACTTCTGTATACTTCAATTATTTCAGATGACTGTAGGTTTTGTGTTTGTTTATTTTAATCTTGTCCAATTTATAGTTGTTCTGCAAGAATGCTAATGCAATATGATTTTTTTTAAATTGAGATATGTCTCTTACAGTAAGGCACAGTAATATCAGAATATGATGCTTTTTATATCATATTTTATTTAATTATACTATATTATCATTGTTCACCATTTAGAAACATTTAAAATTAATCCCCTTTTTTTCTTTTATGGTCACATCTGGTGATGCTCAGTGGTTATTCCTGGCTTTTCACTCAGGAATTACTTCTGGCAGTGCTCAGGGATCATATGGGATTCTGGGGATCGAACCCAAGTCAGCCATGTGCAAGGCAAATGCCCTACTCACTTTGCTATAGTTCCAGTCCCAGTCCCCAAATTAATCTACTTGATATTTCTGATACTAATTTGTTCACACACATGTACATGTAGTTATCATTTGGATTTAGATTTTTTAGTATAGCTGGAATTTTTTTTTTCACTGTATTACTATCTTCCCGTTCATCATTGATTTGCTCAAGCGGGCACCAGTAACATCTCCCTATGTCCTGTCTCATGTTAGTAAAGCCCAAGAGCAACTGCTTGCTCCAGGAACATAAAGAGCCTCAAAACATTATAAAAAGTCGTGGGAATGAGCTCTATAATTGTTACTGGTATTTGGCATATCAAATACGACACGGGTAGCTTGCCAGGCTTGCCATGCGGGTGGCATACTCTTGTAGTCACCTCTAAATTCAGCATTTATTGATGAACCGTGCATTGGTAAAATTTATCACTTCACTTGTATCACTTGTTTTCCTGTTGTTTTCTCTGTTTGCTCAAGCGGGCACCAGTAACATCTCCATATGTCCGGTCACATGCAAGTGAAGCCAAAGGGCATCTGCTTGCTCCAGGAACATGAAGAGCCTCAAATCATTTCTTCGGGTCATGGGAATGAGGTCTATAGTCATTACTGCTTTTTGACATATCAATATGACATGGGTAGCTTTCCAGGCTCTGCCATGTTGGTGGGATACACTTCTAGTAGGCTCTCATCTCATGCATTTATTGATGAACCACGCAGCCACTTTGCAGCTGCGCAAGACAGGGAAACATCATCTTTTCTGCTGGGTGGAGTTCTGACGAGCTGTGGAGTCCAGATGTTGAAAATGGTGGCCTCCGTGTGTAGGGTGTTTCTCTGGCTTCTTGTGAGGCTCTGCTCGGATGGCAGTCCAGAGCTACAACCTGCCTACCCCCTCCGGGTGCCTCATGTCCAGCTATACACAGGAGAGCTGGTAGCAGGTTTGCCCAGTGTGCCTGAGTCTCTGGTTTTGGTAAAAATTATAATATAATAAATGCTTATTATATCTGATAGGCAAATAAAACTATCTTTACAAAGTTTCTAGAAATATTAGTACACGATATAGTCACATAAATGACCATAGAGAACATCAATGTATAATCAAAAAATAAATACATGCACAATATCAATAAAACACAGTGACTTTTCATTCTGCTTATACGGATTCAGTAAAATCTTTTCTTAGGCCTAAATATTTGAAGAGTCCTAAATATTTGAAGAGTTTTTATTTTTCCCTTTTAAAGTTTAGGAATTGGGAAGCATTTTTCATAAACAAAAACAAAGGAGAGATATACTCAAAAGTTTTATGTGAAAAATAACTTTATATGTCCATAAAACTCTAATTAAGAAAATGATGCTGTATTAAAATTATGACATAAAAATTAAGTAGCTATTATTTCATTGCTATTGTTGGAAAGGATCGCAAAAGAGCATACCAATCGATACTTTTCTTAATGATAAAAATGAAAACTTTTAGTAAGAGTTTTTGTACTAATTGTGATGATCATTACTTATGTTTAATATTTATAATAATCTTTTTTTCCTTTTCTGTTTTCATTTTTCATAACATAAAATTTTTTAATTAGGAAAAATTTCACTTTCTTTTAAAAAATACCACTTTTTAAAGTATAATGACTTAAATCAGGTAGGGTACCACTTTTTTCCACATGAAATATAATAACAAATAAACCTAACTGTAAACCTCATTAAGGTTAAAAAAGAATCAGTGACTCAAGTAGTTAATGTCAAACTGTACATGGTCTGAATCCCAAGACAAAGTACAAAAGAAATGCTGTGAAAATTTTAGGTATTAAGTTTTTTCACAATTATAACAGATTTCAGTTCTGAAACCATGTTATGTATGTTGTAAAAATGAACAAGTAAATGTGTGTATGTGTGTGTGAGAGAGAGACAGACTGAGATAGGCAGAAACAAGAGAGAGAGAGAGAGAGTGAGATATACTTATTTCTTGGAGAAAAGAAATAAAATGAATAGAAAAGGCAGGAAAAGGAGCACATAGTATTCCTAGGTTCTGATATAAAACAGTTGCTTTTCAGGTTCTTGATTTCATTCACAGTGGTAACAATTTTTAAAAAAATAAGTTGTCGACCTCACTCAATTTTTTCTTAAACAAAGAACAGATTATGTTAAGGAAAATGGGTATAACAGTGTTGTATTGATGTCATTAAAAACATAGCATCATCTGGGGCCGGGAGCGATAGCCCAGTGGGTAGGGCATTTGCCTTGCACGCGGCCGGCCTCTGCCGGCCTGGGTTTGATACCGGGCATCCCATATGGTCCCAGGAGCACCGCCAGAAGTAATTCCTGAGTGCAGAGCCAGGAGAAACCCCTGAGCATTGCCGGGTCTGACCCAAAAAAGGAAAAAAATAAAATAAAAACATAGCATCATTCTAATCCTTTCTGTCATGGAAGTACACCTACTTTGCTCAGAGGTGATCAAGTTTTCTAGTGTGTTAACAAAGATCACCTAGGTTTCTGCCACTGCATGTAACTTCATGTCAATGGAGTCAAAAATCATCACTAATCTGGTCTTTGGACGCTGAGTACTACCACAAAACTAGCTTAGATGAATCAGGAATTACCTATAATGTGACAGTGGAGTAATTCACTTTGGTTCTGAATGCTGAATAGGGACAAAGGTAGCTAAATTAAATTGAGTTCTTCTTAAACAAATTGAAAGTCAGAGTGGATATAAAAGGAGAATGCAGCAAGGCTGCTAAGGTATTTATTGTGTTAGTTCCAACAAAAGAGCATCACATAGGAACAGCCAAGGAAACATATTTTGAAATAATAAAAAAGAAGGATGCATCCCAGTTCCTTAGGCATCTTTGCAAAAGTTATGACACCAAATAAAGTCTGACTTTAGCTGTTCTGCAAATGGTATTCTGGTGACAAAATTCAAGATTTTATAAAATAAATATTTATTAAATAAACATAGTGTGCATGTTTTTATTTAAAAAATTATTTCCTGATGTTATGCAAAAAGCACATGAAATATGGAAGCAACAATACTACCATATATATTAACAAAAGCTCCTCTGTGTGTGTGTCTGTGTGTGTATGTGTTAACTTAGGCTTTGAAGAGGTATAACATTGTAACCCTTCAAAACATACAGTTGATCAAGTTAATGTTATGCAAAAAAAAACTTATCAAAACAAACAGAAAAAGCCCTACTATTTTTCTTCATAGCTGCTTAAGTTCTCATTGACTAAAAAGGAGTCTGATTGGATTTTTTTTCTTAATATAAATAACATATATAATGGATCATTTAGGGCTTCTGGCTTGACCGTATAAAATTTCAGACTATATACATAAAAATATTTTGTCAACTTACCTAATCTTCCTGTAAACCATATCTTTCTATGATATATTGTAATATCATATAAAACAGAAATAATACTTTGTAAAAGTGTTTTAAGGATAATTTCTGAATATTTCTTAGAAGCTAATTTCAGTTAGATCTTAACACTATCATCCTTTACTATATAAACAACTGAGATTGCTATTATATAAAATTTAATAACACGCTTCACTGAATTTAATGTTCACTTGTTTTCTGTTTTATTTAATCTTCAAAAAGGTACAGATCACCTAAAATTTAATATAATTATGTTAGAGAAGCTAAAATATAAAATATTGATATCACAGTATGGAACTGCATAAGTGTTTTAAAACTTTCATGGCCTATGACAAATTTGAAAGGAATTAGTGTATTTATTGTACATGCAGTTACTATGCTGGATATAATTTTGTTATCATACAAATTTTACTGTCACTGGGTATCTATTTTTTTCATTTGCACATGCAAACTTAATATGGAAAAGCTTTGGAGTAGGTCTATGAATATTACATGTGTATATTAGAAGTAAAAAATGTACTTGCTGTATACATTATTGAAGACTCTCTTAGTGAAAGGTTGCATGTTGAATAATTTTTTTTCTCTTCAAATTTTCCTCATTTTCATGTTAATGTCTTTGGAAATGTCACTTCAGTACTTTCCTGGTTACAAACTTTTCCACAACTACCTATAAATAATACATCAGTGACAATATTGTTCTAATAACTTATTTAGTACATAATTAATTCACAGTTCTTGGCATATTTAAATAAGAGTCTTCTTTTAAGTTTATAGGCTTCATGATCGCATGTTTAGACACTCTAAAAAAAGAAGCAAAATTCAAAAGCAAATTTGCCTTCTTCCTGGTCTTGTACTTTCAGAATTACAACCCACAACAAACATGTGGTACAAAATAAACTGTCAGCTTTGAAGGCATGTAGGATATCTTTCCCCATACTGCCTTAATTTTTTCTCTGGAGTTTTAATTGCCATCTATGGTTCTCCTTTCAAATTCCCTAGTACCCGATACTCATGCTGAGGAGTTAATAGGTTTATAATCTTGTAATTAAAGAAGATAATTTTAATTTCTCAGATGACTCTTTGTTATGATATTCTTGTAAAGATTGTGGTATTCATTACTCCATGTAAACAGTTGGTTTTGTGTAGATAGCCTTTGCAACTGACTCTGAAATAATTGAAAAACAGAACTGTCTAGCCAGTAATTACACTATTAATGTAAGACCAAAAAGTTATACTTCCAACTCTGTAAATCTATCTAAAAATTAAAAAAATTAAAAAATCATTTACTCTGTGTGGTCAAATAAAAGGCAAAACTTATCAAGTGTCATTTCTTATTTAATAAATACTTATTTTCTTCAAATTTGCATTTTACATCTTTATGCTAAGCAAAAAAAAGCCAGCTCTTTAATCTCCTAGACATACAGCTGTTTACTAGAAATAGTGATATTATGAATTTATAAAGTTGTATGAACTATAGGTAACATCTCAAAATATAATGTACTACAAACTATAATGTACTATAAATTGCTTTAAAATGCTATACTTGTAAACATTTACAAATACCTTAAAAGAAACACTACAATGGAAAGAAGCAGTGTTTTTAAGAAATATATGTAGTGAGTATTATTATATTATATAAATATATATCTTGTCAAATTAAATGGTATTATACAAACTCTTCTTTGTTTCAATGTAAACTGCTGTATCATGATTCATAAACTGCACCTTCGTATCTGTAATAGTGAAAATCATTGAAAAAAACAGGAATTCAAGTCTACCAACTCCTTTCTATTGAAAGGTGTTGCAAATGGACATATTTCTAATTAGAGGATATTAAATTGCTTTCTTATTAACAAAAATATGCTGGGGTCAGAGCAATTAGGCACTAGATGTTTGCTCACATTCTGTCAATTTGGGTTTTATCCCTGACACCTCCTACGGCACCCTGAGCTATGAGAAACACAGGGTTTGGTGTGTCAGGTGTACCTTGGAATGACTCGTCCAGTGGCCGAGCACCACTTCTCTGACACTGAAATGAGATCAGGAGACCGGAACCACCTCTGATGGTTAATGGTCAGTTTATTTAGAACCACAAATCTTACTATAGGAAATCTAGCAATATTGTGTAAATGAGTGATTGAACTGTAGTCCTGGGCAACCAACTTCATGAGTACTTCCATCTCTTGCTGGTGGTAGTAGCTGAAATCTAGCACAGCTGCCAAAGGCAGCAGCAGTCCTAGCCAGAGGCATGTATAGTCCATGTTCCCTGCCCTGGCGCTCATGGCCTCAATCGAAGATTGAGGACGCTGTCTCGTTTGCCAAGGCCTTGAAAATCAGATGGGCTGGACATGTAATGCAATTTGGAGACAACCGATGGACTAGAGCAATTACTGACTGGATCCCAGAGGACATCAAAAGATCACATGGCCTCCCACCTGCAAGATGGTCAAACTTCTTCTTCAAGACCCTGAACAAAGGGTTTGAGGCTCTTCATATTCCTGGAGCAAGCAGATGCCATTGGACAACACTGGCATGCGACAAGCACAAATGGAAACATTACTGGTGCCTGCTCTAGCAAATCAATGAATAACAGGATGTCAAGTGATCAAGAGATCAAAGAAATCTCAGTTGGTTTTAGGTATAGTACCTCACATATGCATGATAGATCATTTACAGAGGTAGCAAATGAGTTCTTCTAGAGGATAGACTCAAAGAGACACTCTCTATAGGCTACAATGACAGCAAAAAAATTCGTCCAGGAGTGTCATTCCATCTGTATTGCTTTTCTCTCTTCTTGTTGCTAATAACTATTAAATAATCAAGTTTACTTCTCACGAATATTTGCAGTTGTTTGGATAAACTGTAAGAATATATAGATTCCAAAACGTTTGTTCCCTGGGCTCTAGCAGCACTTGTTAAAAGCCAGCCCGGTTTTTAGTACAAATCCCAGACTAAATCCTCAGCCACTTTAGCTTCTCCTACTCCAGGGGTTCTGCCTTCTAGGTCATTATGGCTTGGACAAAGGCCATGCCATAATAATCATAAGGTTTCTAGACTGCCCCATATAGAAGCCAGCATAGCTTTACTGTTTCCCCCAGGTTCATCTAGAGTTTGTTCCATGTGACCTCCTAGCTGTTTGGGTGTTAGGAACTACAGAGAATGTGGCCCAAGAGTAGCTATATTACAGAGTCAATAAACTGCCAAATATTCAGAGCATAGCCGTAATGGTGTTTCTGTGTTTTAGCAACAAACATAATTCTGTAGTAAAATATGATGGGTTATGGTGAGGAGAAAAGCAAATAAATCACTACAGATACTCCATGCAGAGTCTTAAGAAGGTTTGGCTTCATAGCTAACCAAGGCCGACTTGTATTCAGTAGCACACAGAATGAGAGTTAAAGCACAAAGGAAAGACTAAAGACAAACCTGAGGGAATAAGGGTGCTTGTAAGAGCACCAAAAACTTCTCTGCGGGAAGAGAGAGGTGCAATTGGCTGAAAAAAGTCTAAAAAACACCTGTGTTAATATGCAACACAGCACCAAGTGAGGGCTGTGCAACCCCCTAACAAAACAAACCAAAAAGTGATGGAAAACCGTTCAGGGCCCACGGAGCAAAACCTTCGGTGTAGACAAGCCTGTCTCCTGTCTGCCACCTGACTATGCAGCTGGGCACCACAGCCACAACTGAAACACCTCGAGGGGCAGCATAGAGAGTACTAAATAAAATTACTCATGAAGAACAAGAGGAAGACTATAAAGAATATTTCAGGAAGAATAAATTTAAATGTCCTTTACTTTATTACTGAAATGCTCTCTTCACTTTATATGTGTACATGTGTGTGTATATATATACACATATGTACATATATATGTATATATACACACAAATAGATATGTATATATACAGATATAGATATGCATATGCATATTTGTAGATATATACATATACACATTTGTAGATATATACATATATAGATATAAACTAATTACATATAACAAACACATATATACATATTAAAATACTAGAGAATGTATTACTGAAAGATGCTCTGTGACTGAAATAAAGGACCATGTGTAATTACTTAGTGACTATGTGATAGAAGCATTTGTAGAGTTAATATGCAGGCTCAAATCAGAAATGGAAAAGTCATTCATCATGTCTTTATACTGGAAAGATATATATATGTATATATGCATATATACATGTATATATGTATGTATATATGTATATATGTATGTATATATATATATAAGGCAACATAGACTTCAATCTTTGAGTATAAATCTGCTGACATACTACAATTCATTAGTTGTGCACCAAGTCCCATGTTGAGAATATAGTTTTTCCATGTAATTTTTCAGGTGCATCTATATCTGATTCTTAAATTCATGCACAAATATATGGTCAATAGCTCTCCTTTTAAGCACCACCTGGACTATCACTACTGTGAAATAAAACTACACACATTCTCTCTTTCTTTCAAACATATATAAGGATATCACATTAGTTTTAGTGATTCTTTCACTTAACTTTTCATGCATTATACTCTACTCACATTAGTCTCAAGAATAACAATAAATTTCTTTGAAAAATATCACATATTCCAAAACAGATTGACTCTGTGAATTTTAAAGTCCTACCTTTGACTAGAGGAGGCACAGAGCCTGAATATGGTAAAATTTTATTCTTCGTGAATAAGAAGAATTGAGTATGGACTTCAACTTACTTTCCTTTGTGGATAAAAAAAAATCATGGTTAAGATAGAAAGAAATATAGAAAACAAAACTATTTTATAAGATGAAACATATACCTGAAGACCTGATATGGGCATTGATTGGTAAAGACAAGATTTTGAAAGAGAATAGTTTAGGGTCTGGATTTTATAGGGCTATTATTAATTGCAGTATAAATATTTCTAAAGGGATTAAGCTGGAATAGTATGATTGGGCACTGCTGTGGTCAACATGAATATTTGTATTACATTCTTGGTCATCATTAATTTCTGATCACACACTTGATGTCTTGTAAATTAGTATGCAATTTGATCTTATTGAAAAGGATCAGGAGGCTCTTTAGGGAGCACAGAGAGGTAACCAGTGAGACTCTTTTCTGAGTCCCCTTTTGTACAAAACTAATGACCACAAGAATAGTAGCCTAGGTCAAGAGAATTTCTATCTTTTCATAAGATGTTTCTTTAATTTTATTTATTATACCACAATGAGATATACAATTACAAAGATGTCCATGATAATCATAAGATGTTTCTTTCTCAGTAATTTTCTACACTGCCTATGCCTATTATGCTGCTGTCCATTTCCAATTTATCTGTGGGTCAATATGCAGATTACATATTTTCACTATACATTAAATACTGTCTCCAAAAAGAGAACAGAAAAAAGGATCACGAATATATTTTAGATGGAAATTTACATAAAATTTGCAAGGTACTATTTGCTATAATTGCTACTTTGTTTTTCAGGATAAAACATAGACTTGGGTTATATATATAAAATATTTAGTGACATAATGAAATTTTGGTTTTTTTTGGTCATTTGAAGTCAAGTCAAACTAGAGGTATGATGACAAGTCAAGGAGCTTTATAACCAGCAAGCAGGAAGCTTGGTAAACTACAGATCCATTTTTTCAAAACAGTGTTTTTTTCACTTTCATGAAAGTGTTTTCACAGAGTTCAAGAGAACAAGAAGCACCTTTTTAGGAAAGATGGTTTTCAATGTATGAGCAATAAAATCCCCAATTGGGCTGGTACCCTAAGGCTCACTGCCTTATCTATAAAGCTAAAAGAAGTGAGGTTAGTCTTTTGAGGGTAAGGGTCAGTTGAGGACAAACTCTTTAGCCTTTGGGACAATAATAATGAGAAAAATCTATTATTCATCTTTGGCCGACTTTCAGTGATGCAGCAATTTTGTTTATTGACCTTTCTCCCTAGGCTTCTGCAAACCTCCATAGAGGTAAGTGAAACAAAAATATTCATTATTTAAAATCTCATTGATTTCAAGCACTATTATGGTAAACTATATAGAATTAGAAAGTAAACTAGATAGAAACTAGATAGAACTGGCCATTTTAAGTCTTACCAATATGGAGGGTCATCTGTCAAAGAGATGGTGGAAATGGTTAATGGTAAAAATAAGAAATAAGTGAATACAGATCAGAGGACTTCTGTTGGGTGTCCTGGCCAGCAACCCCCCACCCCCCTCCCCCTCCCCCCACACGGCACAATGTGGAATATCTAGATCTTGCCAGACTTCATCCCTGCGGAAAATGGAGATAGATGGACTTGGAAGAAACTCTACCTTGCTACTGCTACTGCTGAGAAAGGAAAAAAAGAAAGCACAACACCCATGCAGCTGGGAACTCTGAATAGCAGCACTCGATTTACTGGACACGATTTAAGCCTTTTATACAATATTTGTGAGGGGGGTACAAGCACACATCACAGGGCATTTTCAAGCTCCTAGGGCCATTGAAACAGTGGAACAAATGACAATCCCCCAATTTAGCATTTGCAGGCTAACATTAGCAAGGTAACAATCATTGATTTACATATCCCTGTGATCAGAGGTCAGATCAGGCGAATTCTGCCTCACCTTAGCTCAGATAAGCACAGATGTTTTGGGTAACCTTATGGGCAGGGCCCATTACTGAGTCCTGCCCTTAGGGTCTTGTGGTGAGAAAATGCTGGACCCTAAGGCTAGCAGCTCAGAGTCCAACAGGCTTCTTCTCCTCAAAACACTACAGCCAAAAAAGCATGATTTTTATATTTTTGTTCAAATGATAACTGCATAAATGATATACAGAATATTAAATTCCTTAGCAAAAATCTATGTTAAAGAAAAATAATACATTTCTACGTTTAAAGTGTTAGAAAAATTCAGATCCTTTGCCACTGAATTTATTATCTCTAAATGTGTTTCAGTGGTAAGTGTTCAGTAAGACTTGCTGGTAAATAAGCCTTGCTTATGTAATATCTATTACCCGAATTATAGCTAAGTGTAAAAAGTTTTAAAATAGACATAGAAAAAAGACTCTAAATAGGTAAATAGCTATGTAGAGAGAAAAAAATTAAAGAAACATTGGCAATAGATATGACTTGAAAACCGCTACTGCCCAAATTAATGTCAATAGATGGAGAAGTCATACTATTCATATAATAAGTGCTGTGCAAACAGAGCTGGAAACTTAAAGTATAATGATACTGATTTTTTGGTTTAATTGCTTTATGTGAAGCACTTATAAACTATCATTCCCATCTTCACACACACACACACACACACACACACACACACACACACACGGACTAAATTTTTTTTTAAAGAAACCACAGAAACCCAGGTTAAATCCCCAGTATCCCATATTGTCCCCTGAGCACCTGCACAAGTAATTCCTGAGTTCAGAGCCAGGAATAACCCCTGAGCATTGCCCAGTGTGACCCAACAAGCAAAAAAAAAAAAAAAAAAAAAAAAAAGAAAGAAAGAAAAAGAAATTTCTAATTTGCGGGACAAGAACCTGTATATTTAGATCCTAGATGATAAAATCATTAAGGCACATAACCCAGATTAGGTTCAGTTCCTAATTCTCTGCGTCACGTGCCCCAAATATTGTTTTGTGTTATCCTGGAAACTCTAGCACTATAGTGGTGGACCAGATTCCCTTGATACCTCAGAGACAAAGCAGCATCACTTTCAGTGACTTATTGCTTTGCACCACAGGCCGCATTAGCAGAGGTCACTGGTGGGTTACCTGGACCTTTAAGGCACTGTTTGAGAATCTTCTACCTTCCTCGATGACACCCACTCAAATCCATGATTTCCTGTGAGGGAAGAATTTGTCAGAAATACTTTTGCTTGCCTTTTTAATTACGATGTCCCACCTCCTTTCTGACTAAAATTTTTCATTGTGTGCAATAACTTAGGAAGTAAAAATCATCCGTGTTTTGTGAACGAAAAATACTATCTCTTCAGGAAAATATTTCCTTCTAAGTGCACAACTTTTTATGCACAATTTGTAGTTGTTTTAATATACCAATGGATGTCTGCTCAACTTACTAACATATTAATACTGGTCTCCTCTTCCTGTCTTCCTTGTACTTTTGATGGCAGTCATTTTTATGATACCAACATATATATATGTATATATATATGTATATATGTGTATATATATATATATATATATATATATATATATATATCCTCAAATAAGCCCTGACTAGTTAGTCTGCAGATAGAAGGCTAAAACAAATACCCACCAGTCACCATGACAATTTTCAATCGTCATGACAACCTCCTTTCTTAGATAAGCTAAGATTTTTCCTAGAAAAGTGCTGTTCTTGTTTGTTCCCAAGCAAGGCTATGCTCTGACTCTTTGCTCTGTTACAATCTCCATAGATAAATGACTTGCCTGTTTGGCTGGCTCCTGAAATTGTTCCTACAGCTAAAACAAAGAACTTGAATCCCAGAGCAAGGTTGGCAAGTTCAGTCCTAACTGAATTTTCCTATAACACTGGCAGTACCTTTCCCTGGCTAGATGGCTACTTCCCTATTCACAAATCTAATGAAGATAATTATATCTCTAAACTTATTTGGATGAATTTTGTCTTTTAATAATGATAATTAAGAGGTTGAAGAAGGCTGAGTATAGGCTATTATGAGAGCTTCAAACTCCTGCAGGCTCAGTTGAATGAGGACCCATATTTAATAAATTTTATCTTGAGAAACACTAGGAGGTTATTATGTTGAAGAACAGAGAAATTCTCTTGGGCAGGAAGATGGAGCACAAAAACATTTTCAATATGCCTAGAGCAATTTTTTTCAACAAAGACGCACCCTCCAGTTTCTGGTTTAACAGTCTTATCTGACTTAGCAGTAAGGCAATTAGAAAACCTTGGTCTCCTTTTGTTTGCCCATGTTACTTAAGGGGAGGAGAAAAAGAAACCTTTAGAAGATGTAAAAGAAAATTCAGAATCACTTCAAATTCTTAAATTAATAATGCAATTCTAAAGTGCTTCTCCATTGTTGGCAATACCTTCCATCATACCAAATGAAACTCTTAAAATGGCAGTGTGCTATAGTGGAAAGCCTGTAGGAACTTCTCAGAGAGGGGCAGTTAGAGAGATAGGACAGATCCTTGCCTTGCTCACACTTAACTGTTAGATCCTGACACTCATATGGTCCCCAGTACTGCCTCACCTCAAGAGTGATCTATGAACTCAAAGCGACATGGAAGCCCCAAGCCCCAATGTGTGTGGCCAAAATGGGGGCAAAGGGGAATTTCTTAGTGAAATATAAAGATAACAGGACAAGAATACTAATGTCCCTGACGCAAATGACAATCAAAAACACAAAACATTTTCCAGCTGAAACCAAGTTAGAGATCAACGTGTAATAAAATATAAAAGTCCTGCAAAAGAAAGGACATTTTGTCCTTAACTTATTTTTCCTCCAAGGTCTGGCCCTTTTATTTAAGTTTTCAGACAAGCGAGCATATTTTATGAAATCAGCCCTGAGGGGACTTATTGTTCATTCTCGCTCCCACTCACTCTTGCTTAAAAGGGGCTCTCTGTGCGCTTCATTATAAACACCCCTTGTCACCCTTAAGACAAGATGATTGCTTTTGATACTGAAACTTCTCCTCCCTCCTCTCAGACCCCCTAATTCAATCACAGAACACAGCTTTTGTAAAACGGCGAAAATGTTAATTTGCTACAGGAAAAAATAAAAGAGGCACGGGAGAAAACATGTTTGCCAAACCCAAGCCTTCTCAAACTCCTTGGGCAGTGTTTTGAATCTAACACGTGGGAATGACAAAGCTTAGACATCAGATTCTGGCAAAGTGATGGGGCCAGGGTGTGGGACTTAGGAGGTCAGAGATTGCTATTTGTGATCTTAGGACTTGGTGGCAATAGGTACCATTCTCCTGACCATGGTTAAAGGATCACAGTCATATAAGCAGAAGAATATGAAAGCAGGGATAATCCCCGGTTTAATATTTATTTCGTTTGTATTTTCAATAAAAATAAAAAAAATATTTTTTCAATATTCTCGCAGACATGGGGCAGAGCTGCTACTGGCTTTCCCTGTGACCAGCTGTTCACAAGGTTCCCGGGAGGGATGGTGGGTTCTAGCCCTGGCCCACCACCCCAGCAGAGCCTCGCAACAAGCCAGACGACCCCCCCACTCCATGAGGGCCTCCCATTTTCCACATCGGACTTCTCTCTCGTCAGACCTCCACCCAGCAGACCAGCCTATTAGCGCCTAGCTCGCACGGCCGCTTATCGACCCGCACGGTTCATCAATAAATGCTGGACTTAGAGATGCCTACAAGAGTATGCTACCTGCACAGCAGAGCCTGGCAAGCTACCCGTGTTGTATTTGATATATATGCCAAATACCAGTAACATTTATAGACATCATTCCTGAATGGATTGAGGCTCTTTATGTTCCTGGAGCAAGCAGATGCCTTTGGCTCTACTAGCATGAGACAGGACATATGGAGATGTTACTGGGGCCCGCTCGAGCAAATCGATGATGAATGGGAAGACAGTGATACAGTGATTATATTGTCAATAAGTCTAGGTAAGGTGTTTCTAGAAAATGGTGACAATAATTTCTTATATTAATCAACAAGGTAAGAAAACAGTGAGAAAAGCTTTAGGGTTTTAGGGAAATCTAACACTTTGAGTTCATAAGTTCACTGACTTCTGACCTGTTACCTTCTTACCAATTAAGTAAGAATTATTTTTCTTTTTTTATTTTTAGTTTACACTTGGCTGCTCTTAGGCCATAAAACTGATTCTGATCATTCCTGGTCCTGCCGAGGGTAGGAAGATTGGGGTGCTGAAGATTGAACCTCACTTCACAGTATGCAAAGTAAGACCTATACTATCTCCTAGACCTCCTATAAAGTTCTTGCTCAACTTATCTCCATGTTTCCTGTTTGATTTACCTTTGAGAAGTGGTGGAACTGTTTCGTCATTATTTCATGATTACTAGCCAGATTTTCATAAAAATCTGCTATGAAAAGTCTGATCCTCTCAATAAATGTATAATTATTAAAATATAAAGACCAGAGACATAATTCAAGCAAATTATGCACATTAAATACATAAATTAAAAACTGAAAATACCTGCCATCAAAAATCTAAGATTCTATCTCAGAAAAATAAAGAACAATGAAAAAATAAGCTTAAGAAAGAAAAGAAATATACAAACTTCAACAGCAATCAAATATAATTAATGAAAGAAAGCAATAAGTAAAATACAAAACATCTTGAAAACATTCACTATCACTATCACTATCTTCCCGTTAATAATCTATTTGCTAGAGCTTGCACCAGTAATATCTCCATATGTCCTGTCTCATGCTAGTAGAACCCAAAGGCATCCGCTTGCTCCAGGAACATAGAAAGCCTCAAAACATTAGGTCACGGGAATGACCTAATATAAATGTTACTGGTATTTGGCATATCAAATACTACATGAGCAGCTTGCCAGGCTTGCCGCGCGGTTGGCATACTGTTGTAGTCACCTCTAAATAAAGTATTTATTGATGAACCGTGTGGCCGCTAGCGGCCACACGAGCCGGGCTGCAATAGTCTGGTCTGCTGGGTGGAGTTCTGAGGAGAAGGAAACCGGATGTGGAAAATGGAGTAGGGGGAGGGGGTCTGGCTTGTTGTGAGGATCTGCTGGGGTGGCAGGCCATTTTCCACATCCGGACTTCATTCTCATCACAACTCCACCCAGCAGACCAGACTATCACAGCCCGGATCATCAACAGCCACCCTGCAGCAGTTTTTTTAATCCGTCCCAGGTATTCTGAACCAGAGACTCTCAGACATGGAGCAGAGCTGCTACTTGCTCTCCCTGTGCCCAGCTGCTCATGAGGCGCCGGGAGGCATGGCGGGTTCTAGCCCTGGCCTGCCACCCCAGCAGAACCTCACAACAAGCCAGACCCCCTTGAAAACATTAATGAAATAAAAAGTATTTAATTTCTTAAAGTCACACTAAGTTAAAAAAGTACAATTTCTCTTAGAGGGTGTGACATTAAAGAAAATACAAAGTTCTAATAGGAGCAATAAATAATTTTGGTATTATTAAAACTGATGCTTGGTAAGTGGTTCCATTTAGAAAATCTAAACTACCTTATGTAATAAATTGCTGTAAATATATGTGGGTCTGAAAAGATGATGTTTGTGATGCTAAATTACTACAAACATTTTTGGTTTGAAATGCTCTGTTAGATTCATTTATTTATTGCTTGGGGGGCCACTCCCAGTGACATTCAGGGACTACTATGACTCTGCACTCAGTAATTCATTCCTGACGGGTTTTGGGGTTTTGACGGATGTTTAAAAGATTCAGAATCTTTTAAACATCAGGCCCAAGTTTAACCCATATGGGCTGCAGGGGTTAAACTTGGGCCTGATGCATCAACCCTAATTGAGGCAAGTAACCTAATTGCTATGCTACCTCTCTTCCCTAAATTATGATTTAATGGCACCATGGTTGAAAGTTTTTTCATATTTTAAAAATAACAGATTTTTTGGGGCCACAGTCATAATATAGTGAGCATAGAATTTGCCATGCACGTGACCAAATTCAATCCCTGGCACCCCCATATAGTGCTCAAGCAAGACCAAGAGTGAACCCTGAGTACAGAGCAAGAAGTAAGTCCTGTCTAAGTGCACATTGCCAAGTATGACCCTCTAAAAACACTGAAAATAAAAACAATTATCTATCAATTTGTAATAAATTACAAATTTAAGCAAATTAAAAATTAATAAATTACAAATTAAATATATAACTACCACATTATCAATATAATCAAGTGAATTTTCAGTATTAACTTTTCTTTCTGTACAAATTTTAATAGAGGTGTAAGTTCATATATATATTGAAAATGATAATTTAGATTAATACATTATTTTATACATGATTTAATATATTTTGTAGAATTTTGTTCAATTCATTGGAATTTATTATTTAATTGGGTAAAATCAGAAAACTAAAAGTCAGTTAGTGTAAATAACTATTTGAGTAATTTTATTTTAAGGTAACTTTATTTTATTTTATTTTAAAATTTTAAATTTTATTTTAAAATTTTTATTTTAATTTTATTTTAAATTTTATTTTAAGTAATTTTATTATAAAAGTTTTAATCTTAGTAAGTTTTAAAGTTGGTAGTTTTATTTATTTAGAGTGTTTCTCTTTTAAATGGAGAATAATTCAGAATATTTTATACCAAAGGAAATTACATCAGAGAGAGTGAACATGATTGAGCCCTCTTCATCAATTACAGTCTGAAATACTTACTGAGTCTTTGAAAAAATAAGTTTGTATGTGAGATGATATGAAATGATTTAAAAATACTATCAGAATTAGTGTGAGATAATGGAGTGCTTCTAACACATGGTTTAACATTTGCATCTTGATATACATAGCCCAGAAAATAAATGAAGAATGTCAAAATTATATCCAAATTTCCATGTATAATGCATTATTTATATCGATATGTTCAGAGTTTAAATACTTATAACTAAAGAAACAAATATAAGTAATATAAAATGTTATATTATTAATTTGTCTTGGTGAACTAATTTACAACATTATGATTATAGTTAACAGTATTCTATTTTGCTGAGTCTGCATTGTATCCACCATGATAGTGAATTATAATACTTGAGAAGGTGCTAACAGCAACATTTAAACATTTATCAAGTTAATAATTTTTGTTCCCAAAACTATACAGTGTTATATATCAATTTTTTTGTAATACATTCATGATGTATTTAAATAGAAGAATGCTATATGTCAATCCCATAATGAGTAATAAAAACAACCCCGTACTTTGTATCAGGAAATTCAAAAACAAACAAACAAATACTTAGGATTTACTAAGCAAAACATTTTACAAGTTAATAAAGCATGTATTTAGCATTAATTGTAAGAGTATCTGAGGTCAGAAATGCATGACTTGCTTGCAAGATAACCAATTTATACTCCTGTATCACATGACCCCATACCTCAATTCCATGGTTGTGACATTGGTGGCCCTTAAACACTGCTAGGGTCACCCTGGTGGACCAGCGCCTCTAACCTCTGCAGTGCTGCCTTGCTGGTCTATATCATTGTACCATGTAGCCTTGTATTAGGGTTGCAACAGGAGTACAGGAGTCCTGATACTCTGATCACTACTTGGTAGACCCAATTGTATACATATATGCAATTAATATACTATTAATTAAAGCAGTATTACCTGAAACAAATTATATATATATATATATATATATATATATATATATATATATGCATGAGAAGGGAAATATGGAACCACAAATAATCTTAGAAAAATTAAGCACAACAACCAATAAAGCATATATTTTATAGCATGTTTGCTGATGTATCAATTGAGAAATACTACATAAAGTATCTTAAGCTGTACTTTGTGTTTACTGTTCGTGTAAAGAAAGTTTTCATTTCATATAACTACTAAAGTCGGAAAATTCATGGAAAAAACTTTACTAACCCATGTTAAAAAAGATTGACTCATCAGGAACCTTAATTTTATCATTAATAAGGTACTAACTGTGGTTAAATCACTATGCTTCCTATAGTTACATTTGCAAAAAATATTTTTTGTTTGGGGACCACACTCAGTTGTGCTCAGGGCTTACTCCTGGCTCTGTGTCCAGGGATCACTGCTGAGCTTAGGGGATAATTTGGAGTACTGGGGTTCAAATCTGGTTTGGTCATATACAAGGCAAGTGTCTCCCATACTGCACCTTCTTTTCAGTCCTTCTAAAATATGTATGGAACCAAATATATATCTACCAAATTTAAATTACAACCCCTAAAACACTTGCAGGCAAATCACTCTGTTTCAGTCTATAGTTAATAGATGTTAACTCTGCTGTGACAAACCACAATAAAATAAAGAGCAAATTAAATTGTTCAATTTATATATTTTTCCTGATTAAGGAGAATGAAATATTCATGTATTCCTTTGATCGGTTTATTTTCATTGTAATTAAAAGTAACATTAACCATAAAAATACAAAGTATATTGAGGCTGGGAAGATAGTATAGTGAGTGTGGTATTATGCATGTGATAAAACCACGGTTGACAGCTAGAATCACATATGACTTCCTCAGAGTCAGAAGTAAGTCCTGAGCATTGTGGGGTGTGCCCACTACACAACAACAAAAAATATATGTGTCACATATTAAGTTATTTATTAAAATTTGAAGAATATTACAAAAAATCATGTAGTGTTGTTTAGTAATAAGTTTATTCTTCACCCAACTCCCACCGTCACAGATGTTCAGTTACAATATAATTACTACATAAAACTACTGTACTGTAAGTATGAATGATAAGTAAACTAAGAACAAAGATTTTACATTGCTTCCTCTCAAATGTTACAAACATGGAAATATTCATTTCTTTATTGACACTAATATATGTGAGCAAGGAAAACTCTTCACTTAAAATTTGTTTATGAATGTACTTTTGAATCTGGTAAGCAACTAAGTAATTAACAAATATGTTACTGGGACTAGACAAAACAGGGCATTTGAAATTTTAACTTCAGCTATCAATCATTTTATGGAATCTCTCTATAACAGGAGATGTTTAGATTTTTCATGCCTTATAATACAGCATCTAAGAATGCCTAATCTTTTCCTAAGGAGAAATATTGTGAGTAAACATGTTACTCAAAGCAAACAAAAATTATCTCATATAAAATTCTGCTTTACTATCTACCTTTCATATCCTTTTTTGATAATTAGAAAAATGATATTTATTAGAGGTTTGAGTACATTTCCAGTCCTTTAGCACTTTTTCTACGTTTTCTGAATGATATTCAATCTTATGCATCTACTACATTTGTTGTTCTATAAAATTCTATTCCTGTGATATATTAATGGTAGTGATGGCTCCCACACCATCAAAAGACTATAGTTTTTTATGACTCCCTGAATAATTGAGAGACTTTTATATTATATGTAATTTTTGGCAATAAGCTAAAATTTTAATACATTTTAAGAGCTAAAAATAAAAGTATTTTGAGGAAATGAAAATTGAATATTTCCAAAGAAATATTGAACTAAGTATTCATATGAACGAAATATATTTCCCAGTATACTTTGGGAATTGGCTCCTGAAACATGGTCTTTGTTCAATACTAAAATTCTGGTCCAGCATATCCATCTTCAGTCATATACTTCTCCATCATATTCCACTGCAACATTATCTTCTGATGTCTTAGAAAAAACAATGAAGAAGAAAATTAGAAATCTTTAATGATCTTTATATGTTTTCACTTTTTTTAGTGAAGTGAAAGAGAGAGAGAGAGGAAGCAGAGAGAGAGAGAGGGAGAGAGAAAGACAGAGAGAATCTCCCAGAGAACTGAAGAGTACATACCACATGTTGAAATATGGGTACACCCCAAGCCTGAAATTGTCTCATCCTTATTTCAAACTGTCTAGCTAAAACTTTTGTAGGATCTTATTGCAGAAAATATCCTGAATCTGTTCATTGCTCATTTTTCCAATCTAACACCATATCCAGACACTGTCATCTCACGCCTGACTGTTGTATAAGCTTCCTTGTTAGTGCAATAGTCCAGATTATTGCAGTAGACCCTCATTATTGTTTCTTGGTTGTGAGAGTTGTCCACATTTATTGCGATGGTCTGATTATTGCTGTGCTTCCTAATTATCTCAGTAACTCCTCATTATTGGATTATTGTGGTAGCCTCATGTTTATTGCAGAAATCCTTAATTATTTTAAGTGCCTCTAAACTGCTCTCCTATATTCCAACATTGTTTCTCTTCAATCTTTTCTGAACATCCCAGTCAGCATGATTCTGGTGCTTAGGTCGGATCACATTACTGCTCTGCAGACAATTGTCTAATGTTGTTCTCTGTGTCATACAAACCAAAAGCAAACTTGTGTTTTGCTTGTCCTATGAGTTGGACCACCATTTGGATTAAATATGCTCAAATACCACTTTTAGTCACAATACCTTCATACTATGTGCTACATACACTGACTTATTGTGTTTGCTCAAGTGTGATTAAAAAACTTTCTTTCTAGCTTTAATGCTTGCCTATTTATTGGCTAACATATAAATCACTTACTAGCTCAATTCTTGCCCTTTGATATAAAGTCATATTTTATAAGATGTTTTCAGATTCTTATTTAGAAATCTAACTACATTCTAACTTTCTGTTACCATTTTCTTTCATTTTTCCCATAGCACAAAGTATTTCAAGTGTTTTTTTTGTTTTTATATTTGTTTTTTTCTCTTTTGTGTCATAAGTATGCTGAATCCATAATGGTACAGATCTTTCCAGTTATATCCACTGCTAGATAAACTTTTGTTTTTTATACAGAAATGGGGCATGACATGGGGCAGAACTGCTACTGGCTCTCCCTGTGGCGCCTGGGAGGGATGGCAGGTTCTAGCCCTGGCCCGCCACCCCAGCAGAGCCTCACAGAAAGCCAAACAACCCCCTACTCCATGAGGGCCTCCATTTTCCACATCTGGACTTCCCACTCGTCAGAACTCCACCCAGCAGACCAGTCTATCACAGCCCGACTCATGCGGCTGCGCTGTTCATCAATAAATGCTGGATTTTGAGATGACTACAAGAGTATGCTACCCACGGTAGAGCCTAGCAAGCTACCCGTGTTGTATTTGATATGCCAAATACCAGTAACAATTATAGACCTCATTCCCATGTCCTGATGGAATGGTTTTAGGCTTTTTATGTTCCTGGAGCAAGCAGGTGCCCTTGGTCTCTACTTGCATGAGACAGGTCATATGGAGATGTTACTGGTGCCCGCTCGAGCAAATCAATGATGAACGGGAAGACAGTGATACAGTGATACAGAAATGGGCAAAACTAGGCTTGTGAAAACATTTTATTTAATGAGGAAGAAAAAAAATCTATGTACATGATTAAAGGGTCAAATACTGAAAGAAGTAAAGTATATGTCCCCAATTATAATCTATACTAATAATACTTTTTTTAATTTATAATAATAATTATAACACCACTAGATAGACATTTTTAAAGCTGTGCATGATTAGGTTTCATCCATACAATGTTGCAGCACCAATCCTCCACCAGTGAACATTTCACAACACCAAAGTCCCAAATTTCCTACACCCTCCCCAGCCAGTCTATGTAGCAAGCATTCTTTTATTTCTTTTTCATCTTCTACTTCTCCTTCCTTCTCCTTCTCCTCCTGCTCCTCTTCCTCCTCCTTCTCTTCTTCTTCTTCCTCCTCCTCCTCCTCTTTCTTCTTCTTCTTCTTCTTCTTCTTCTCCTCCTTCTCCTCCTTCTTTTCTCCTTCTTTTTCTCCTTCCTTTTCCTCCTCCTCCTCCTCCTCCTTCTCCTCCTTCTTTTCTCCTCCATCTCCTTCCTTTTCCTTCTCTTCCTTCTGCTCCTCTTCCTTTTCTTCCTCTTTTTCCTTCTTCTTCATCTTCTTCCTTTCATCTCTCTATTTGAGCAGCATAATTATTATTTACTACAGTCTGAAATAATATATAGTAGCTTGGAAAATTATGACATGCTGACTTCTTTCAAATATGATTTATGGCTTTCATTCTCAGTATTTGCCACATTTATAAAAGAAAATTATAGTAGTGCACTTTTAATATTTTTAAATTTGTATATTTGGTCACTTTAAATGTTTGATCAAGTTTAGACCAATTTATACAATGTGGTTTAGTATTTGAGAGAATTGAAAACATCTTAGCTTGACTCTCTTTTGCAAAGATACGGAAATTCAACAAAAGCAGAAACCTTCCTGAAAATGTGCAGAGTTAGAAAAAAATTACTGAAGCAAAATTGTGATGTTTTAATTTGACTTGGAAATTGAATAGTTAAATTATTTAAGTAAGTGCACCTAATTTTTTAATATGTGTCCTACCTTTTATTCATATTTGTGATTTATGGGTATGGTCTCACTTTTCACTTAAATATTATGCTTACTTATTAAGTAGAAATCAATTGTAGAGATGAGATAGGGCCACAATCAGTGATACTCACAAGTATCTCATGGTTCTGCACTCAGAAATTATTGTTGAGTAGGCTTAAAGGGCCATATGTGATGCAGGGGAATGAATGTGGGTTTGCTGCCTGTCAGGGAAGTGCTCTTACTGAATTATTACTCAAGCCTTTTACATGTTCTTTAAATGCACATTGCAGAGCTAAATTTTTAGATCAGTTTTGAATTCACAAGCTAAATGCTTAATTATAACTCTACATACATTAAGATATATGTACATAGAATTCCTACAACTCTAGTAAATAGAATCATTTTACAGTTTTCTTATCTTCCCAATTACTGGAGTTTTATTTCAACACTTATTTTCCTCAAGTTAAAATATTTATATCCTTCTTCCTCCCACTATTCCTGAAATTCTCCATCCTTTCCAAGATATGGCTATTACTGGATCATTAAATCTTGGAATTGAATGGGACCTTGGAGGGTATGCTCTAAACTCTTTCATACTATGTATGAGTAAATTGAAACCTGGATACTTGAAATTACTTGCCTTGGGCACAACAAACATAAGCATATCTTAATAAAGTTCTATTCTCCTGATGAAATACCTCCTTCTGGTCACATAAGCCTTATTCTGCTATGCTAGAAGCATGTCAAAGTAAAATGATTGAAGAAGAATGCCTTAAGGCACATATGCTGCCTGAACCCATGTGCTGCCTTTGCTCATGAATTGTGCTGCTGAGTGCATGTGATGCCAGAGCACATGTCACACACATCTCCCCTGCTGAAACCTGTGTTTTCACACCTTCATATGTTAATGTGGGATGTGTAAGTGTGCACCCCTCCACTCCGGAGAAGTCTGTGTTCTTTCTCTCTCTTTTTCTCACTCTTGGGTCTTCAAAACTTTCAAATAAAATTTGTTTTGTAAAAACTTGTATTTTATTTTGCATTGACTATGTAATTTAAAAAACTGTTGATAATGAAAATATTTCAGGCATATAGTGTTGCAACACTAATTCCATGATGGAATTATCAGATGATAAGTCAACAAAACCCAAGCTGCAATGATTAATTGCTACATTTTTTACAGTATATAAATAATAAAATTCAAATGAAACCATTTTTTACTTAAAAGAATGCATTCGAATTTTAAGTAAAGCTTTGCGTGTTTTTTCTAATCTTGAGCACTGACCTTTAAAATGCTCATATGTTATATAGTGATATGGTTGCTTCCATATAGCAATAACACAAATTACACTATCATGTGAATTATGATCCAGAGTGATAGCTAGTAAAGGTATAACATATTAATAAATATGTTTTATGCAAGTTAAGGTGGAGAATGGTTATATTCTTAAACTGCACAGATATCCTTAATGAAATTAAGGGAAGTGTTTCTTTGCTTCATGGTATTCCACTTTCTCCTATGATTTGCTATATTTTTCTTATTTTAATTTTTTTAAATAAATTTTAGTCTGTATTAAAGCAAAAATGTGAAGGGTCCTAAAATCATTTGATGTGAGTACTTTCATTTATGCATATATGATCACATTATATTAGCTAAAATCCTATTATATGGTCCAAATAAATGCATAAAGATATTTAAAAAAGAGACTCTGTATGTCTAAGATAAGAAAATGAATTTGGTGACTATTTTGTCATTAACTGCCTCAATTATGTTTTATAGGAGTCCATCTCATAAAAATAATTCTCTTAATTTGTGACGTCTTTTATAAATCAAAAGGAGCCAAATAAATTGAATGAAATGAAATCATACACTGATAAAACTATTTTATGCAACCTGCAAATATACAAATACATATAAGTATTTGGTGCATACAAGTACACACACATATATATATGCTATACAACATTTAATTATATATATATATATATTAATTATGGGCTCCAGATGATATTATATAGACAAATTTGACCTCTGTACCAATATTAAAGCTCCCTATATAAACACAAATGTTAACTCTAGATAGACACTTGACATCCTTTACAAAATATGAATGTGACTCATAATGTAGAAGATCATATGAACATTTTCATTTTCTAATGCATATCAAATCCCTGTTATAGTACTACCATTTATATAACTTAAATGTTGCCTAATTCTGTAACTGTGGCCTATCTATAGAATAATTTTCCAAATATTAAGTAAATGCAGGTTCTTACCTGTAAATATCCTCCTAATTGAATTCTTAGACAATTGCACTTTTATCAAAAAAAGTTTTGCCCTACAACTTTAAATATATATATAAAATTCACCTTTGTTTTATTGACCATTGTAATAAATTTATAATTTTAATTAGTTACATTGTTAATTGATTAACAATTAATCAATTAATTGATTCTTGTCAATTAATCACAGTCCAGTTATAATGTACTGTGATTTAGTTGAATCATAGTAATAGTTACAAGGTTGTTCATGATTGGATTTCAGTCATGCAATGTTCCAGCACCGATCCTCCCACCACCAATATCCCTTATCCCTCCAGCACCTCTCACAATCTTCCTGTCTCTATAGCAAGTACTTTCCTTCTTTTAGCTCATTCTCTCTCTCTCTCTCTCTCTCTCTCTCTCTCTCTCTCTTCTTACTCTCTCTCTCTCTCCCTCCCTCCCCTTTGGGCATTGTGGATTACAATATAGATACAGAATACTGAATACTGAGAGATTATCATGTTTGTTTCTTTACCTATGTTCGGCACATAGTTCTTATCCAGAATTTCATGCACAACTAGCTTTGTCATAGTGATCCCTTTTGGTTCCAGCTGCCTTTCCACCCAGCATTTGAAACAGGCTTCCAACAAACCATGGACCAATCTCCCCCTCTTTCATTGTTTTGCTTTTTCTTTTTGGGTCACATTCAGTGATGCTCAGGGAAAACCCCTGGCTCTGCTCTTAGCAATTACTCCTGGCAAAGGTTGGGGAGACTGTCTGGGATGCCTGGGATTGAACCTGTGTCAGCATCATGCAAGGCAAATATCCCATCTGCTGTACTATTGCTCTGGTCCCATGGCCCTTGTTGCTATTGTATTTGGATATTAGGTTTATAAATCTAGAAATTGAGCTTTCACATGACCCAGCAATACCACTTCAAAACACACTGGAGAAATCTGCACATCTATGTTTATTGCAGCATTATTCACAAAATAGCCAGAATTTGAAGCGATCTGAGTGCCTGAAAACAGACAACATATTAAAGAAACTATGGTTCAGCTATACCATGGTATGCTATGCAGCTATTAGGAAAAGTGAAGCCATGAAGTTCACTTATAAATAGGTGGATATGGAGACAATCATGCCGAGTGAAATTATTCAGAAGGAAAGGGACAGACATACAATGATTATACTTATTTGTGGGATTATTAAAAAATCATAATATTAAACAAACTTATAGTTTTAAAATATTAAAATTGTGAAAATGTATGAGTTCCACAAATTTATTTGAATATGTATTGAATATATATATTGAGTTTATAGTTTTTTGAATATATGGAATATATTTGGGCTTACTATTTTTTCCTAAAAAATAACTTTTTTAAATTTTTTTTTTAATTTTTATTGTACCACTGTGAGACATTCAGTTACAAAGAGCTCATAATTGGGTTTCCATCAAACAGTTCTGTCACCCATCCCTCCACCAGTGACCTATTCCCACCACTAATTTCTCCAAATTCCCTCTTCCCTCCCCCAGCCTGCCTCTTTAGCAGGAACTTTTCCTTTTCTTCTATCTCTCTTTCTCCATCTATCTGTCTCTCTGCCTCTGTCTTCTCTCTCTCTGTCTGTCTGCCTGCTTGTCTGTATCTCTGTCTGTTGTCTGTCTGTCATCTGTCTGTCTGTCTGTCTCTCTCTCCCTCTCCCTCTCTTTTCCACATTGTGGCTTGTCCTACAGACGTTTAGGGTTTATCATGCAAACCCCTTTGTGTACACTCAATGCTGAGTTCTATTCTGACATTACCATTTCCCACAATTAGTAGAACATTGATATATATTTATATTCCCATAATGAATGTACTCTATGTATGTCCTTTTCTTTCTGACTAATTTCACTCAGCATGGTAATCTCCATGTCCATCCATTTGAAGGTAAATTTCATGACTTTGTGTTGTCTGACAGAAGCATAGTATTCTATTTTTTTAGATGTACAAGAGTTTCTTTATCCAGTCTTCTGTTCTCAGACATTCAGGTGGTTTCCAGATTCTTACTATCATGAATAGTGCTGTGATGAATATCAAAATGCAGATAGTGTTCTTCTGTATGTTTTGGGGCCTCCAGCCTATATTCCTACGAGTGGTATTGCTGGGTCAAATGGGAGCTCAAAAACTAGTTTTTGGAGGAATGTCTATATTGTTTCCCAAAAAAGGCTTGACCAGTCAGAACTCCCACCAACAGTGGATGAGAGTCCATTTCTCTCCGCATCTATGCCAACACCAGTTGTTCCTGCTCTTTTAGATGTATGCCAATCTCTGTGGTGTGAAATGATACCTCATTGTTGTTTTGATTTTCATCTCCTAATAATTAATGATGGTGAGGACTTTTTTAATATGCCTTTTGGCCATTCAAATTTCTTCTTTTTGGATGTTTTTATTCATTTCTTCTCCCCCAGTTTTTGATAGGATTGCCTGCTTTCACTTGTAAAGGTTTACCAGTATCTGATATATCATGAATATTAACCCTTTATGTGATGGGCACTGGGTGAATATGTGTTCCCATTCTGTGGGTTGTCTCTCTACCTTGGACACTGTTTCTTATCCCCAAAAAAGTTAAATACACATTTGTCTTCAGCACACATGGAACATAATCAGAGATAGATAACATGTTGAGCCATAAAACACACCTCCATAAAATCTAGACTATAGAAATGTGTCAACTATTTTTTCAGAAAGATATAGTCAACCTAGCAACTGGCAACTAAACTGCTCACTGCTGAAGAACCAGCAGTAAATAAAAAAGAAATCAAAGAGGAAATCCAAAAAATTTCTGGAAACAAATGAGATTGAAGATATGAACTATCAGAACTTTTGGGATACAGTGAAATGAGTGTTAAGAGAAAAGTTCATAGCTCTGCAAGCATTCATCAGAAAAGAAGAAAGGGCCATCATAAACAGTCCGACTTCATAGCTTAAGATCTTAGAATGTGACCAGCAAAGGAACTCAACCCAGGCAGTAAGAAAGAAATAATAAAACTTAGAGCAGAAATCAATGAGCTGGGATCCCCAGAAACAATCCAGAAGATCAACGAAATGAAGATTTGTTTCTTTGAAAAAATAAACTAGTTGACAAAATACTTGCAGGGCTCGCAAGGAAAGGGAAAAGAGAGAACACACATAAATAGAATCCAAAATGAAAAGAGGGGCATCACAACAAAAACCACAGAAATGTAATAGATCATCAGAGATTACTTTGAGATTCTGTATGCCATGGAACAAGAGAACTTAGAAGAAATGGAAAAAATTCCTGAATGCCTATTGCCTCCCAAGGCTGCAACAAGATTTGGCATACATGAACAAATATGTCACCATCGAGAAGTTTGAATCAGTAATTAAAAATCTGCCCAAACTAAAGCTCTGTTTCAGATAGATTCACTAGTGAATTTTTTCAAATCTTAGAAGAGGACCTACTTCCAGTCCTTTTCGATTTCTTCCAGGAAATTAAAGAAACAGAAACACTCCCAAATAGCTTCTATGAGGCACATGTCACCCTGATACCCAAAACAGAGATGTCACAAAAATTAAAACTACAGACCAATCTCCCTTATTAACACACATGCTAAGATCTTTAACAAACACTAGCACATAAATCGAAATAATCGTCCAAAATATTGTACACCATGACAAAGTAGGATTAGTTCTGGGAAGGCAAGGTTGGTTCAACATCTGCAAGTCAATCAGCATAATACATTATATCAGTAAGAGAAAAAATAAAAGCTATATGATCATATCAACACATGCAGAGAAAGCATTTGACAAGATACAATACTCATTCAAGATAAAAACACTCCATAAAATGGGAATTGAAAGAATTTTCCTCAATATAGTCAAAGCCATCTGTTATAAGCCCACAACAGGCATCATTCTCAATGGGGAAAAACTGAAAGCCTTACACCTAAGTTTGCGGACAAAACAAGGATGCCCACTCTCGCCAATTTTATGCAATATATTACTGGAAGTACTTGCCATAGCATCCAGGGAAGAAAAGTACTTCAAAGACATCAAGATAAGAAAAGAACAAGTCAAGCTGGTAGTATTAGCAGATGACATGATATTATATGAGAGAACCCTAAACTCTCTCCTGAAAAGCTCCTAAAAACAATAGATAACTATAATAGAGTGGCAGGCTACAAAATCAATACCCAGAAGTCAATGGCTTTCCTATATGTAAATAACAAAAGAGAAGAAAGGTATATTAAAGAAACAATCTCATTCTCACTTGCACAACAGAAAATCAAATACCTAGGGATTAGTTTGATTAAGAATGTAAAGGATTTCTAGGAGAAAACTATAAAATATTGCTTCACAAAATAAACGAGGTTCTGAAGAAATAGAGACACATTCCCTGCTCATGGATTGGGAGAATTAACATTATGCAAATGCGATATTCCCTAGAGCTTTATATAGATTCAGGGTGGTCCCTATAGGACAAACAAAACATTCTTCAAAGAAATTGACCAAACACTCCTGAAATTTGTATGGAACAATAAACCCCACTAATAGCTAAAGCAATCCTTGGGTAAAAAAAAACGATGGGATGTATCACTTTCCCCAATTTCTAACTCTATTACAAAGCAGTAGTAACTAAAGTGACATGGTATTGGTATAAAGATATAGCTGTAGACCTATTGAATAGAACTGAATATCCTGAAACACACTCTCAAATATATGATTGCTTAACAGCAGAGCTGTTAGTAAGTGCTGAACAATGCTAGGTGTGAGCCCTCGAAAAAATTAAAAACAAACAAAAAATAGAATAATTTATGCTGGTGGTGCACAGAGAACCGTTTTGGATGCTGAGGACTGAACTCTACCCGATGAGTGCCCTACCCATAAAATTACTGCCCATAGTGTTACATACACACAGAATTAATACCTATAGTATTACTGGTCCATCCATAACCAATCATACTTTCCTTTTTGCTTACTTTTGATAACACTCCTAGTGTTCCCCAGTGTTTAGTCCCTACTTACTAAAGAATCACTCCTGGCTTGCACAGGGAGATTATCTGTGGTATGGGGGGATCCAGCTAAATCAACTAAATGCAAGTTATACTTCCAGTTGTACTATACTCAGGCACCTTTTAGCAATCGTATTTGATCTATCTCCTGAAACTGTGAGGAGAATCATTAACTTCCATTTCATTTTCTCATTTTGTTTCTTTATTTGGAATTGTATCACTTTCACATTAGTTTATGGAAATTTGAGTGCTTCATATTCCATCTTGTTGATCAATAGCCTGAAAGCTTGTTGACAGAAAGAAAGAGGAATAAATATACTGATGAATTTATAAAATACAAAAATGCTTGCTTTGTTTAATAATTTAACATATTTTCCAAAATGTGGTCTTTGATATCCCTCTGTGGATTATTTACATTAGTTTGAAAAGATAATTGGGTTTCCTTACTTAAATACTAAAGAGACTTAACTATAACACATTGTGCTTTGAAACATTTCTCATATGCAAGCAAATTTTGTATATGACTAATACTCCTGTTTCAAAATAACAAATGTTATATCTTATATATAGAACAGCATAAACAGGAATAATTTTAGTTTTATTTTCTATATCAATTAAAATTCTAAGTAGTGCAATGCATTTTGAATTTCTAAGTAAATATATTACTGTTTCAAGTATACAATTTGGGAAGAGAGCTGTAATGTACAAAAACTAATTTAGCAGAGGGAAAGGTATACACTAACCCTCTGTCTTCCTGTTTCTGTCTCTCTGTCTCTCTCTCTCCTTTTAAGCCTGTTTTACTTCACTTTTTGCCTTCTCATTAAATCATTTTCTCTGATGGACTTGAAAGTCCCAGGTAAGATTTAGGACTGTTATTCTTTTCTGCAAAGAACAATTCCACACTATAACCTGGATTCCATGACTTCCTGAGAAATCCTGTGACACAGATCACACAGGGCAGAAGTGAACCCTGGTGTGATTTGAAGAACAGCCCCGGGGATGGGTGAGATGTAAGGTGTATTCAATGCAGGTGCTCATGCACATTCTCTTCAGTCCAAGATCTCCCCAAGCAAAATCCCTACATTTCCCTGGGGGAAAAGGGAATACTGTGGGTATGGGGGGGTGGGGCTGAAGTCAGCTCTTTTCTTGAGCTTGCTCCTCTTTGCTCTGCACATCACTAGAGCTACCCTGGAAACATCCTTCTCAATTGGAAGTCATCACTCCCACCAGCAACAGCTCAAATATCACAAGCACTGAAGAGGCTTGTTAAAAAATAAAATCACAATCCATTTTCTAAACTATTTCTACATATATACTGGCTTGGCTCCTGACAGACAATGAATTTATTTTATTTCTTATTTTTTATGAAGGAAGTTAGTGCCCAGAGACATTGCATTACTGAAGGAACAGTCAATTGAATTTATTAGGAGAAATCCTATTTTAACTCATCCTGAATGAAACATAGCAATAATAAAGAAGTCTAGTCTCAAACTGCAGGAGTGTAATTTTCTCTTCATTATGAGCCATAATTGGTGAATGTATTAATATTGTGACTCCCAAGAAAAGCTACTATCTCTCTTCATTATCTTCACAAATGTATGTAATGATGACAGACTCTTCACTCACTCACAGATTATGACATTGAGTGCCAGGGTTTGTAAGAAAGAGATAGAGTATTATTCTTGGTTAGAAATGCAAATATTCCCATAGCTAACAGGACTATGGCCAAAATCTTTCCCATGGACAAAATTATAGCAGCCTATTCATTTATCCCTGAGATGATGCTCTAAAAAATTACACCTCTCCACTATAGGTAGAAAAGAATGTAATTAATTTATTCCTAGATTTAAAATTAAAACAATTATTTCAGGAGATTAATAATTGCTGAGGACAGAAGCTGCTCTTACTTATGAATTATGTTGTGGATTTTTATAAAAACAAGAATAATTAACAAAAATAATGTAACTCTTTCTTGACACATTGCAGTTGCTTTTAAACATACACCAGTTTGGGTCTGCCCCAGCTTTTTGTTAAAAAAAAAAAATTTTCCATGGAGCCCAAGGTATGGTAGAGTGGGTATGGCATTTGCCTCATAGGTGGCTTACCTGTTTGATCACTGCCTCCTATATGTTCCCTGGAGCACTGCCAGGAGTAATTCTTGAGTGCAGATCCAAGAATAACCCTTGAGCATCTCCAGGTGTGAGGAAGGAAGGAAGGAAGGAAGGAAGGAAGGAAGGAAGGAAGGAAGGAAGGAAGGAAGGAAGGAAGGAAGGAAGGAAGGAAGGAAGGAAGGAAGGAAGGAAGGAAGGAAGGAAGGAAGGAAGGAAGGAAGGAAGGGAAGGGAGGAAGGGAGGAAGGGAGGAAGGGAGGAAGGGAGGAAGGGAGGAAGGGAGGAAGGGAGGAAGGGAGGAAGGGAGGAAGCGAGGGAGGGAGGGAAGGAGGGAGAGAGGGAGGGAGGGAGGGAGGGAGGGAAGGAGGGAGGGAGGGAGGGAGAGAGAGGGAGGGAGAGAATAAAGGAATGAAGGAAGAAAAATCTTTCCCTCATTATACCCATTTTAATTGAGCATTTTACTAGCTAAATTTTATTTCACTTATAAATAACACTGATCCTAATGACAACTTGGAAGTAATAAAGGAAATCTTTAGATTAGATAGTTGTGATGGTTTAGATCATCTTTATTGAATTCTTCTAAGTAGCTGCATTTTGAGACTTGTCATTCTCTCCAAGTTCACTGCAGGTTCTTCCTATGTAAATTATCAGTAAATTGTCTCACATAAAATTGAAGACTGACTTTTATAAACTATCAGGTAAATAAAGAAAATTGCATTGTTATTGAGAATCTGTTTTTGAACATATCAGTTATGCCCGCAGAATCTGAGAGCCCAAGTGGTGTCCACCCTAGAGCATATGGGTGGTTTGAGCACCACAAATATGGGAGTAGTCCCTCACCTTCCCAGCTAGCACCGTGAATACCATGGTCAAGACTACTGATAAGTATGCTATAAAATCTGGTGAGTACCAGAACCAATAATCGTTTTCCCAACTAAAAATATGAACCCTGGTATACATGTGTGCAAATACCACAACTAAAAAAAGTGAGAAGCTTTGTGCAAGCATCTCTTCCTGGTGTTTGTACCCACCCATCACCACTGCTAAAATAACATGCAAACAGTACAGCCAAGTAAAGACAACCCATATCATTGCAACGTCAACAATAAACTTACCACCATGAGAAAATTATTTGTTACTTTCATAGAGTTTCACAATTCAATGAAATATGGGCATGTATATTATAGAACTACTTTTTTCAGAGGCATTTTAAATGGGAATATAACTGTACTTTATCCCATTTTGTTGGTGTTGTATTAATTTACCTTAGTTCAACTTAGTTTAACACTCTCACATAAATGCATGGATATGTATATATATACCTGGTGTGCATGTTTTTTGTATGAATATCTGTGTGATTGCTCCGCACGTGTTTCTACATAGTCATTAAACATCAATTTCTCTAAGATACATATAACTGTAATCTAGTGCCTTGGTTTATCACAAAAGGAGGTACAAAGCTCTTGTGTAATCTCTTTTACCCACTCTGAATAGCATTTTTCCTGCTTTCTTATTTAGTGCCTGAATTTGATTAAAAACTTTCTGGTAGATGTATGCATAAAATCCTCTGAAATACTGTTTAAAATTATCCTATTGTATACTTACACTAAAAATGAACAAGATGGTATGTAAATTCTTAGTGAACAGTAAACTTTAGGAACCTCTCTAGAAATATTTATATTTCTGTTGTTAAACAGATTCTCCTCCAGCTGACCCAATTTCCACAATTATATCTTCAACTTGCCCTACATAATTCAATAACCCAGAAAGCATGATATTTTGACAACAAAATGTCTTTCATCTTCTCAGGTTGCTAGCACCTCAATACATCTGCTGTCTCACACCAACGCTCATCTCTTGAGCATTAGCAAGCATGAAAGTTATTTGGTTTTGGTAACAGAAAAGAGAAAGTTTTGTCTTAGTAGCTGTTATATCAGTAATTCAAAGAAAGATTGCTCACTTAGTCAGCCTTTTTTAGCGCTTTTCTTTGAATATACTCTCATCTAAATATCAGTGAATGTATGCTATTTACAAAAATCGGCAAAATATTATTTATTATACTCCATCTATATATTTTTTTAATTTTTTCCAGTATAATATTCTGATGTTTGTTCTCAGTTGACAATCTGCAAACTTTGAAATTCTATCAAAAATTTAATTAGCAATTTAACTTAAAATGGTGTAATTCTTGTGTATCATATAAGGAATGCTTCCACCTCATTTATTTTATTTCATTTTTTAAGAAAACACAATCAATTAAAACCAAAACAAATAGCAAAAGAATCAAAACATCCCTAAAGGCTTGCACATTCATTGAAGGTTAAATAGTTCCAGAAAAATACATTAGGGGTTAAATAGAAAGTGAAGAAAATGAAATAGCCTAGAGGAAACTAGAATGAGGAGGTCAGTTGATTTAACCTGGTGCATAGAATATTATGTTCTGAGAAAGTAAAAATATCCTCTAGTGAAAACCTGTGTACAGGTTTATCAAAATTGAAGCTGCAATTCACATATTTCAATTCATAACAACCATTTCATTGTAGTTTCTTAGAGATATATTTCACTTAAACTTGATTTTCTCTCAATACGTGTATGCATTATTTGATATAACAGAAATGTAGACTTTAAAATATAGATATCTTAATTATTATATAATAATTAACTAAGCTCTGGAAATCTTAAAGTGCTAGTATTGATGTAGGTGGGCCCCATGGGTGGCCTAAGTGAGGTAAGAAGAGGAGAGCGATTGTTGTTTTCTCCCCAGCCACTTCTGCCACCTGGGACCTGCGGGCAGGCTAAAGACTGATAAAGTCTGTGACGAGCCACTGCAAGGCATGGATCTGAGTCCCACCAGCCCCACAAGGTGGCCGTCAAGACACACCTGATGTCTGCTTGATCTCTAAGCATGGGAGTTGATACCCACTACCCAAGATTTCTCAGGGAGCCACAGACTTAGGCTGAGAGAGAGGAATTGCTCTATTCAGGAAAGGATAGTCAGTCCTAGCCCTCACTCAGGGTTTTTTCAGGGTTCTTGTTTTCCTCGCAGAATAAGAATTTTCAGGAGTCAACGAGTAGTGAAGTAAAACAGATTTTATTATGGAGTTTTTTTTTTTTAATTATGGAGGCTTTATTATGGGAGACTCAGACACATGGGGCAGAGCTGCTACCACCTCCCTATGCTCAGCTGATCATGAGGCACACAGGAGGGAAAGCGAGTTCTAGCCCTGGCCCGCCATCCCAACAGAGCCTCACGAGAAGCCAGAGGAACCACTACACCATGAGGGTGGCCATTTTTAACGTACAGACTCCACAGCTCATCAGAACTCCACCCAAGAGAAAAGCCAATCTCTCTCTGTTGTGGTTCATCAGTAAATGCATGAGATGAGAGGCTACTATTGAGAGTACCCCACCCACACGCCAGAGCCTGGCAAGCTACCTGTGTCATAATTGATTTGCCAAAAACCAGTAATAATTATATCATTACTGTGACCTGAAGGAATGGTCTGAGGCTCATTGTGTTCCTGGAGTGAGCAGATGCCCTTTGGCTACACTAGCATTTGACAGGACATATGGATATGCTACTGATGCCCAATCAAGCAAATCAATAAACAACGGGAAGACAAGTGTCAAAAGTGACTACAAGTGATTATGGCAGTTTTAGGATGGGAAATGAGGAGGGAAAGAGGGAGTAATGTGCTCAGGGAGGACGCAGGATGCTCCAAAATCTGAGTGAGTCCCAACTGATTTCCAAAGGGGGCTTTTATCTTCTTGGGATGGAATGCTCTGAAATCTCTGGACCATTGAGGGTTGATGGAGGGGGTTAAGCGCTGGGTGGAAAAGATGGATCCATTTTCCTTAGGGTCTATCATTGGTTAATGGGTCTTATCAGGTCTTCATTCCTGGTCCCAAAAGATGAAAGTCTAATGGCAATATTCACTGCCATGCAGGACTCCCCCATCTACCTGCCTGTAGCAGGACTCCTCTAAGAGCCTCTGCATCTGCTCTTTGCCACCTGCAAATCACTTCATAGATATCAACTGGGTGCGCCCTCCCTTGGGATTCCTAACTGTGAGCTCAGTAACTTGTTCCACACACTTGAAGGTGTATCACTGTATCACTGTCTTCCTGTTGTTCATTGATTTGCTCGAGCGGGCCCCAGTAACATCTCCATATGTCCTGGCTCATGCTAGTAGAGCCCAAGGGCATCTGCTTGCTCCAGGAACATAAAGAACCACAATCCATTCCGGAATGAGGTCTATAATTGTTACTGGTATTTGGCATATCAAATACAACACGGGTAGCTTACCAGGCTCTGCCGTGCAGGTAGCATACTCTTGCAGTCATCTCTAGGTCCAGCATTTAATGATGTACCGCGTTCATTTTTACTCCAGTGCTTCTCCGTCATGGGTGTTCCCCATACCATAAAAACAGATAACGGTCCTGCTTACACCAGCAAAACCTTCAAATTATTTTGCGAGGAATGGCCGATCAAACATATTACAGGAATTCCATATAATCCACAAGGACAAGGAATTGTTGAACGTTCTCACACAACGCTTAAAACTCAGTTATTAAAGCAACGAAAAACAAGTATGCCTCCAATGGATTCTTTATCTTTAACATTATTCACCTTAAATTTCTTAAATATACCTCAAGGGAGATCCCTATACCGTGGCTGAACGTCACTTTCAAGAAGATATGCAAACTCAAAAACAGTCATTTCACCTATCTGAGTGAAAATTGATGATAAATGGATTGCAGGTCACCTCCTCATTCGGGGAAGAGGTTATGCTTTCATTTCTGCAGATGATAACCCTGCCAAGAAACTCTGGGTTCCTCTGCGTCTTGTTAAGACTAGAATTCTCCAAGAATCAGAAAACAACTAATTCTTTCAATATAAAGTCTTAAATTTTTAAATTGCAAGTTGCTGTTTAAACCTCCTGGATTGGTTCATTTTAATAATGATCTTGTTTTGCAGTCTGTTGATCATGATACATGTCTAATATCTTGCCTTACAGCCTAAATGTTTTCTTTCTTATGAAAAAAAGGTGGAAAATGGGTGGACTCCTAGCATAGTGCTCAATGTCAAAATGTTTCAAGGATTAATGTTAGAGTTTCCTTTTTAAATGTTTCTGCTCACAGGTATTTGCAGAAAAGAACTCGGATGCTTCAGATTCCTTCTATGATGCTCGAGGCTTTGGACTCTGATCACAGCGCTCATTAGAAAAATGTTTGCTAAAGCAATGAAAAAATTGTTTTTCTAATGATTCTGTTCACAGGATAAGGTATTGGAATGCAGTAAACTTGCACTACAGTGCTCAATACTCCGAGACTCCTAAAACAGTGCTCACTAAAATGTAATAAATTACAAAAATAATTTTTCCCAATGCTCTATTCATAGTAAAAGACACTTCCTCACCATCATTTGCCATCTTTATATTCATTAAGTGCTTGATTCATTACCATTTATCACCCTAGATGGGTCATATATACAGCTGTAATATATTGATCAATCAAATGTGTGTGTGTGCGTGTGGTGGCCACCATTATGTTTGTGATTAATGTTGTGTCTATATTATGTCTCAACTACTACCTTCTCAATTTCTGACCACTACAAACCTCTATTAAACTCATCAGCTCCACTGCTGATCCACTAGACTCATCAATTTTAAAATCATCAATTCTCATACTTATCTCCCTGCTCCACCCATTTTGGAACTTCTTTATGTTCTTCTCTCCATCCCAGACTTGGATCCCTGCCAAGCCTTAAAATCTCTATTTGTGATTAATCTCGAAAAGTGCTTTTGTCTCCCCTAAAATTAAGCTACAGGTACAGTTACTGGTGCCAGTGTTCATTTGCTGAAAAAGCCCTGCAAGAGGCCTACACCAATGTTCCAGACACCTGTTCCAGTGCTCAAGACTCCTGTTCCAGAGTTCGAGATATTTGTTCCAGTGTTCCTGAGATCCGATCCAGTGTTCCTGACAGTTCAACGAGTTCCTGATCGCTGCTCTCCAGAAACACATACTCATATGATCACTGCTATTGCTGTTCCAGAAGTAGCCCCACAGACTTTGTTCCAGACACTTGACTTTACATAAAATAAAACAAATTGACTCTCACAAATTATGGACAGTGCAGACTATAGTCCATTATAATCAGACAGCTAGAAACACTTTGTCATGAACTTTGCTTTGGGTCCAAAAACAAGTTAGTATCCTAAAGTAGCATGTATTATCATTTTGTAATTGGAATTTTTTTTCTTATCTTAGTTTTCTGTAAGTTACTAAATATTTTGTACTTTTTCAATTTTTTATAGTAAACTAATCAGGGGAAGTTGTTGCAGGACTTCTCTAAGAGCCTCTGCATCTGCTCTGAATTGCTGCCTGCAAATCACTTCATAGATAAGGGGGTAGTCTAAATGTGGCAGTTTATCTGACCATGTATTCTGTACTAGCTGGTATAAATATTCTCTCATGCTACCACAATCATCGTGGGACTAGCTAGATCTTACCAGCATATTTGCCTGGCCACGTTAGATCCCTAAATACTTAGACCAGAGAGAAATGCTGTTTGACTCCAAGCCAGCAAGCATGGCTACCTGATAATGCAAAGGCAACTAAAATACAAAACTGCCATGAAATAGATGAGACTTGTGAAGGCTTTAACTGGCACCAGTATTAGATTTTGGTACAGAGACAAGCCATCTCAGAAACCCCCTTCTCTACCCTATAAAGGCTTTTCCATGCAGATCTTGGCTCAAGACATTAGCATATAAAATGGCCTAGGTGAGGTGCTGGGAGAAATTACCTGAGGGCATTTGACCCTCCCTGCTTTCCATAATAGTGGTAGGGAGGTCTGAGTTGCAGGGGTATAATACTAACCTGCTTCCTCTCTTGCTCTCTCTTTTTGGGCTCTCTCTTTGTGAGCTCGCACCCTTCTTGGGAATCTTATCTTTGTCTCCTCTTTACAGGGCCTTTACACGTGGAGGCCGCCATTTTGGCCTACAAGTGGCTGGGGTTCTAGCCAGGAATACTAAGCACAGGGTTTTTCCTATTGTGGATTTTTATGCCTGAACCTGTGATAAGTAAAGCCTTTCAAAACTGCATCGGATTCCTGAGTCTTCATCCATTCCCGGTCGGCCCGGAGATAGAAGGGAACTCACTTCCCGGAACTGTTGGGGACCCTGGCAGCATCCCCGACACCTGCCTATATCAGTATGTTTTTCAAAACAAAAAATACAGTAACCAACTATATATAAGTAGTGATAATTGTGCCAACAGAGGTAATACAGGACTTAGGGTGCTTGCCTTGCACTCTGTCATCAACCCTTTAATTCCCAGCGCCACATTTCATGCCCTAAGCACCAGCAGGAATGATTCCTGAGCAATGAAAAAGGAAAAAGTTCTGAGCATAATTGCTTTTGATGTAGGTGGGCCTCACTGGTGGCTTATGTGAGGGTGGGAAGGGGAGAGAGACAGTCACTTTCTCCTCAGCTGCCTCTGTCCCTTGGGACCAGCTGGGCAAGCTTAAGACTGATAAAAGGCAAGTCAGTCCTAGGTCTTACCCAGATTCCTCAGAGTTCTTAGTTTCCTCACAGAAAAGAATTTTCAGGAGTAGACAAGCAGTGAAGTAGGACAGATTTTATTATGGAGGTTTTTAGGAAGGGGAAGGAGTAGGGAAAGTGAGAGAGAGAGAGTGCACATCTCAATAGGGTGTTGCAGGCCTCCTCTAAAACCTCTGCATCTGTCCTGGATTGCTTCCTGCAGGTCACTTCGTAGATAGGGGGTAGTCTAAATGTGGCAGTTTATCGGACCATGTATTCTATACTGGCTGTATAAATATTCTCTCATGCTACCACAATCATTGTGGAACTAGCTAGATCTTACCAGCATATTTGCCTGGCCACGTTATATCTCAAAGTAATTAGACCAGAGAGAAATGCTGTTTGCCTCCAAGCAAGCAAGCATAACTCCCTGATAACTCAAAGGCAACTAAAATACAAAACTACCGTGAAGTAGATGAGAATCTTGTGAAGGCTTGGAGAAATATTTAACTGGCATTAGTATCAGTCTTTGGTAAAAAGACATGCCATCTCACAAACCCCCTTCTCTACCCTATAAGGCATTTCCAGGCATATAATAAGGCATAGGTGAGGTGCTGGGAGAAATTACCTAAGGTCATTTGACCCTTCCTGCTTCTCATAATAGTGGGAGATCTGAGTTGCAGGGATATAAAACCAGCCTGCTTCCTCTCCTCTCTCCCTCTCTCTCACTCTCTCTCTCTCTCTCTCTCTCTCTCTCTCTCTCTGGGCTCTCTCTTTGGGGCTCTCTTTTTTGGGGCTTGCACTCTTCTTGGGAGTCTTGTCTTTGTCTCCTTTTTACAGGGTCTTAAAGTGTGGTGGCCGCCATCTTGGCCTACACGTGGCTGGGTTCTAGCAGGGAATCCTAAGCACAGGGATTTTCCTATTGCTGATTTGTATGCCTGAACCTGTGATAAGTAATACATTTTAAAACCTGTGTCAAATTCCTGAGTTTTCATCCACTCCCCGCCGGCTTCGGATGTAGAAGAAACTCGCTTCCTGGCACTGCCCAGAACCCCAGGAGCATTCCTAGACAATAGGGGAGATGTGGATCACACACATTCTCAGAGCCACATGTGCTTGGTCACATGGGCTCAATCAAGCAGCATATGTGCTTAGGCAGTATATGTGCACAGTCCTTTGGTCAGGATGGTTTTATATGTTTCTTCCCAGGTTACTCCCATACGGGGCTTCAACCTCTATTATGGTCCATTGCTAGGGCCGTTGCCAAGGCGAGTAGACTTTGGGAATGGTCTTCTTTGTAAATCACCTTTTCTTGACCTCTGTTCTTGCTGGAACTTCTGTCCTGGAATGTAACGGATTAAGGGCTGGACTGAGACAGGTCCACCCAGATTCCTCAAGGTCTACTGAGGGTTAATGGGTCACATCAAGTCTTGGTTCCAGTTTCCAAACAAGTGACTCTGGGCAGACTTAGGGTGAAACTTCATTGCCTTAGGGACCCCCATGTCTGCCTGCCTACATCACTTTTGTTCCACACCCTGAAAAAAATAAAATAGTGATGTGGCTAGATGTAGGGTGACTCACACTTCAGAGAACCACCCTACAGAGACTGACCCTTCAGAGGAAAGTATTTCAAGCCTAGGAATGGTTTGGAATACTTGATTCATCTATAAATTACAAAGAATATTCTACCCATCCCCTCTCAGAGAACCCAGCAATCTAATGAAATTTTACCACCCTCACAGCAGAGCCTGACAAGATGTCCGATGTGTATTCAATATGCCAAAACCAGTAAAAACAATATTTATTCCCCTGACCCTGAAAAGCCCTAAATATGGCAACACTAAGAAGGAACAGCAAAAGAGAGGCTCATAAAATCTCAGGGCCAAACTAGGTTGCCAAAATGAAGAAAGACTAAAATGACTGTCAGTATTTTCAATGAATGTACACTGGCATGGGAAGCATATATCTAGAGTGTGATGGTGCAAGTGAGAAAGATCAAGTACAACATCATTGGTCTGACTGAGACAAGAAGGTGTCAACAACATCATACCATCATTGACCCCAAAGAAGAACTCTTACTCGAAATATGTGATGAAAGAGGCATGAGAAAGCAGGATGAGAATGCTATTTGGGTCTTCCAAAGAGGAATCGAAAGAGCTATGCTTGGAATAGCACAACTCACTCAAGTGGAGAGAAGGAATCTGGAGTTCTGACCTCCATTGATGATCCAGAGTCAGGGACGCTGTCTCGTTTGCTAAGGCATCGAAAATCAGATGGGCTGGACATGTAATGCGATTTGGAGATGACTGCTGGATAGAGCCATTATTGACAGGATCCCACAGGATGTCAAAAGATCACATGGCTGCCTACCTACAAGATGGTCAAGACCCTGAATGAACAGTTTGAGACTCTTTGTATTCCTGGAGCAAACAGATATCATTGGGCTACACTGGCATGTGATAGAGTCAAATGGTAATGTTAGTGCTGCCCACTTGAGAAATTGCTGAATAATGAGATGTCAAGTGATCAAGTAATCATGTGGCTAGATGCATAATCACTTCTAAGTAAAAATTAGCTGTTTTCATAATAGCAATGTTGTATTTAATTAAAAATCTCTAAAGAAATGATGCTAGAAGTTGTTAAAGATTTTAAAAAAGTCACCAATTTTTAATGTCAAAATATTCAAATAAGAGACAAATGAAATTTGTATCTAAACATGAACATTGTACACTAATATATAGATGGCTGTGATATTGGTTAGAGCTCTCCATTGGTCGAGGGCACAGAGCTGAGACTTCAGAAACGCATATATATATTCATTATTTAATAATCTCCAGCTGCAGGGACAGCAGCCATTTTGGCAGCTGACAGCTTATACAATGATCCCAACTCTCTTATATACCCACAGTATCAAAGGACAACACAATTTAGAGTTAAGTCTGTATAGTTTACACTGCAAAGACATTCCACATATTTAGCATAGGGTATATAGAGGATAGGAAAGAGACAAATAGGGAGCCAAACCTGCATGGTGTGCTCTCTAGGTGAGGTTAAAGATAAAAGAATGTATTACAGTTTGCAGATTCAGCCTTCCTGACTAGCCCAAGATGACAAGATCTCATCAGCTTTGTAGTAACAGAAACACAAAAGAAACCTGTTTTCTGTCTGCACTTCAAGAAGTGTCTATTAGACTCCATCTTAACTATCTACGGCCAAAAATGAGATGTGACCCATCTGCATTTCAAGAAGCATCTATTAGACTCCATCTTAACTATCTACAGCCAAAAATGAGATGTGACCCAAGGAACTGAACTAAGATAGCAGTATCTGTGTTACTGTAATCATGAAAGCAATCACAGAAATTCTACTTACTAAATTTATTGGGAGACAGTCTGCCAATAACCCCTGTGTATCTGTTAACAGGCAGTATCCATCAGATCTTAGCACATCCTTTGATCTGTTTTCTGCCAACAGATGTCACATTTGTGATCACTTGATCGCTTGATAAACTCTTATTCGTCGATTTGCCTGAATGTGCACCAGTAACATTTCCATTTGACCTTATCACGTGCCAGTGTAGCCCAATGGCATCTGCTTGCTACAAGAATATGAAGAGCCTCAAACCGTTCATTAAGGGTCTTGAAGAAGTCTGACCACATCCCTGGGATCCAGTCAGTAATGGCGCTAGTCCAGTGGTCATCTCCAAATTGCATTACATGTCCATCCTATCTGATTTTCAATGCCTTGGCAAACGAGACAGCATCCCTGACTGTCAAACATCAATGGAGGTTGGAACTCCGGTTTCCTTCTCTCACTTTAGTGATGCGTGATATTCCAAGCATAGCTCTTTAGACTCCTCTTTGGGAGATCCGAACAGCGTTCTCATCCTGCTTTCATAGGGCTTAGGTCTAGGAGGCATATGTTAATGCAAGAGAAAGGTGGAGTCGAAGAGATGTGCCCGGAGCCAGAGGTTCTTTGTCATTTTAGCTATTTCTTCAATGATCTGAAGGTGTTCCATGCCACTCTCTTCCTCCTGTTCAGCTCAGGTTTTAGTTCATTCATCATTTTGAGTTCTCAACCTAGGTACACATAACAGCTGCATTCAGAGATGCTTGTTCCATTGAGAATGAATGGACCAACTGAAAATGTTTTGTTTTTCATGAACATAGTTTTGTTGAGATTCTTTCCACATTCTATGTCAAAGTCAGTCAGTGGCCTACTGCCAGCAGTTTCTATCTTCATTGTCTATGCACCAACATCCACATACATGAAAGAAGAAACTGAGAAATTCTTCATGAAACTGGAGGAGTTCTATAAAGAAAATCTCACCTTCTACAAGATGATAGTCGGTGATTTTAATGCCAACATAGGACAGAGAAGTTCAGCCAAAGACCTCCACATCAGACCTATGACCTAGAATGGAATGAACAGGGTGAGAGACTATCTGAGTTCATCATGTCCACCAAGACCATTCATGGGAACTCACAGTTCCAGAAGGCTAAATAGAAACATTGGACATAAGAATCTCCCAGTGGACAGTTCCACAATGAAATTGACTACATCATCTTTATTTTTTGCATTTTTTGGGTCACACCCAACAATGCTCAGGGCTTTCTCCTGGCTCTACACTCAGGAATTACTCCTAGCAGTGCTCAGGGGACCATATGAGATGCCGGAATCTAACCCGGTCCAGCATTGGCCTGCTGCATGCAAGGCAAATGACCTACCCGCTGGACTATAGCTTCGGCCCGACTACATCATCTTTAATCGATGGTTTTGCCTTGACCGATGTTGCTGTTGTCCCAAAATTACAAACAGGACAGGACAACTGTCTCCTCCATGCAAAATTCTACTTCATGGAACAGGGAGCAAAGGCTGCAAAGTTTAAAAAGAAAACTTCCAGAATGACCACCAACTGGGAACTCTTTGATACCATTGTGGTAACATGGGTAGATGCCATCGTTGACAACAGCAATGAAGAATACAACTGACTGGTTCAGCAATTCCGTGATTGTGTGAAAAACACAGAGAGAAAGCCACAAAAGGACTCCTGCCTTCAACAACTCTTGAGCTCATTCACCAATGTGGCAAGGCACGAGCCTCAGGCAACCATGTGCTGACTACCAAGCTGGCAAGCAGTACAGAGAAGCAATAAAGGAAGTCATATTTGTGAGAATATTAAATTTAAAAATAGTGATGTGAATAAACTACTGATCATATATTCATATATTAATTTCTGATTACAAGTCACTTAAAAGATGATGGATATGATTTAGAAATTCTTTGTGCTTTGCTTGGAACATGATATGGGATTCTGGAGATCGAACCCCGATGACAGCATGTGAGGCAAGCACCCTGTCCACTGCACTACCTTTTCAGTTTCTGATTTAGGAAATTCAGAAGACTATTTGGTAGGTCTTGAACAATTCAAAGGTACAATTCTTGCCTTGTAAGCATGAGAACAATTAGAGTGTATGACCCACCAAAGCACCACATATGTCCAATGTACCCACAAAACTTATCTTTGATATTCTCAGTATATTAACAAAATGTTCAGTTTCTGGTGCATTGCAACAAAGTATTTTTTGAAAAATTAAACAAAATATGCAACCTCAATCAGTTCCACAACTTAGTATTTGAACACCACAACTTAGTATTCCACATCTAGAGAGCATCACAACCAAAAGCAGGTGCCACCATATAAAACGATGCTTGTACCATCTATGGGAAGGTGTTGGAGCACCTGAATCAGGTATGGAAGCCACTGTAAGCACCAGAAAGTAAGAAGTGTAAGCAAAGTGTAAGCCGCAGAGTAAGGATGTGCAACAGAATAGGGATGTATTATTTCCTACCAGTCCATGGCAGAAAAACAAAAGGGATGGTGAAAGAAAAATAATATGATACTAGTTTAGGACTTTTAGACACTAAAATCATTGTTTAGTGTGTACTAGACTTGCTTTTCTTTCAAATTAATTTTTCACTTCTATTTGATCTGAGTATAATTTTATCAAATGTGAAAAGAAGAAAAGTAAAAGAGAACATAGCAGTTTTTTTTGTAAAATGTAGGCAAAAGAGTTGAAATTAAATATAAATTGTAATAAGAAAATATCTAAGTAAGTGCCATTAATGATATTAAAATTTAATAATAATTATATCTGCATCATCACTTGTCAACTTGTTTGTTTTCCCATTGTTCATCTATTTGCTCGGCGGGCACCAGTAACATCTCCATTTATTGGAAATTAAGTCCATTATTGTTACTGGTTTTGGCATATCGAATACACCACGGTAGCTTGCCAGGCTCTGCCATTGTACGCGTATATTTTATTTGCATCATACACTCATTAAATTTATTGTCATGCAAATATTGTCCTATTGGATAAATTCTACTTCACACTGACTATTTTGTTTTTTTCTACATTTTCAAATAATTGAAAATGGATATAATCACTTGATTTTAATTAACCTTTTGATTTATATATTATATATATATATATATATATATATTGCAGGAGATTTTATTCCTAAAGTAACTCTTCATTGTCAGTATTTAGGAAACATCTCCTTATCCCTCTTAATTTCATAGTTTTACTGTTGTCATTTAATAAGAGGAATTACCAAAAATCATATACGTTACTTTGATTCTAGATCAAATTTAGTTTTAACGTGGTTATCCAAAATGATGACTTCCATGAATAAACTAAGGTATTTAGTATTGGTGAAACTATTTAATGTGAATAAAACACATATTTAGTGTTATAAAATTTTTGAAATCATTCTTCATAACCACTTATTCAGTTTTAGAACATACACAGATATTTTATTGTAATATTTTCTATAGGGGTAGAATAACAGCTCCTTCCCCATGATAACTATTCTAAATTTTGAATCAGTGTATATCAGTTTCGTTACAAAATAATAAGATCTTTTAAATTGTAGATGAAATTGAGACTGCCATCAACTCGATTTAATATAAAGATATTATTCTGTATTATCTAGACAGTGCATGTAATCACAAAAGTTCTTAAATGTGAAAGGAAACAGGAAGTTTCTATAATATAATGTGGAAATAACTGTTAAATGGAAACAGAAGGTTCTTTTCATCCTTACAAGAGAAATTACAAAGAAGCAACTTAACTCATGCTAAATTGAAACAGCTTTTCCTCAGAGGGTGGAATAAAAAGAGGCAGCAAGGGACAGAGCCAAAAATGTCTCTATGATAAGACTTTTGATGTGTCATTTTTGACTGCAAAACAGAAGTTTGTTTTCTCATTAATTAGAGTCCTTCCTACCTTTCTTCCTTCCTCTCTTACTCTTTCTCTTTTTTTTCTTCCCCATATTTTTCTTCCTTTAGGAATTTAGATTTTACCCCATTCGTTTCTCCTAAATCGCTGCAGAGGTGGTCGGCAGAGGGGATTTTGCTATATTGGAACCTTGAATGTTTCTGAAGAATGTCTTTTGTTTTATCAAACATTAATCCTAAATTCACAGATATAATAGTTATTTCTTCCCACGTCGGTGCCCATTATATCAATTATTCTACACCTATTGTTCTATGTATAAATAAATATATATAATACATAATTAAATATAATGCATAGTAATATATATCATTTATATAACATATGGGAATGTATATTATATATTGCTGGATATGCATAACTTATGGAAATATACATGCTTAGTTAAAAAATTAAATATCTAGACTTAAGACAGGGACTGGATAGAGTGATTCATGGGGCTTTATTCCTCTAGAAAGCCTGCATCATTAGGGAGTTAACCTGTAGGAAACACTCTCTTCTCTGCTACCTCTCCCAATGAGGATTCTTCTGAGATAAATCCACTTTAGAGATATGTGTACCTACAATCACTAGTCCCCTTCATTATGAAAAAACTTGACATGGTTAGCATAGATTGGCAAAGTGTCTTTACATCTTTGCTCTTATTCTTCTACTGATTTTGTTTTAAGACAAGAAATAAGACAGATGATGGAGAATCAGGATTCTCAGTCCAGAAGAGTGTGAATCTCCTCAACCTAGGCATTTCTCTCTTAGTTCTATTTATTTTCTTTATTATTATTATTATTATTATTATTGTTATTATTATTATTTTGTTTGCTTTTTGGGGTCACACCCAGCAATGCTCAGGGGTTTCTCCTGGCTCTGCACTCAGGAATTACTCCTGGCGGTGCTCGGGGGACCATATGGGATGCCGGGGTTTAAACCCAGGCCGGAATAGGCCGGCAGCAAGCAAAGCAAATGCTCTACCCGCTGGACTATCACTCCGACCCCAGTTCTATTTATTTTCATAATCTTTATGGCCCTCCTGCTTTAGACCTGCTCATCTATGCTTGTCTCTGGTAGTGTATCAGATAGAAATATAAATTATATTTCTACAAGTGTTATAGATATATAGTACACATTATAATGTGACATATATTCATATGCATTATATATTAATATTAAATGAATCTACATTTCTCCCAACTTATGTATTTGTCTGCCTTTATTCTATAACTGTCCTTGTTCAAATTGATTTTCCAATATTTTAACAGTTTTTTTAACCCATTTCATTTTACTTTTGTTTATTTATTTGTTTTTGTTGTTGTTGTTGGGCCATCACTGGCAGGTCTCAGTTTTTCCTCCTGGCTATGAGCTCAGAGATTACTTCTGGCAGGGATTCTGTGAGCACATGAGATACAGGGCATTGTTTTATTTCTCCTGCCTTATACTTTTCTTTTTGCATGAGTTTTCCCAAACAGTGCTAAAAAGTTATGAGAATCCTTTCAGCATTAACCACATATATTCAATGGCTTACTAGTATTTTGTTTATTACTTTTCCCTGTGTCGACGGTCTATATAAATATATGTAAAGAACAACTGAAATAAACTACTAGTATGGATTAAAGGGCTAGAATTCATGAATACCTTTAATTAGAATTATTTATGATTTTCTGATATTTAATTTTCTTGGATGTTTTTGGATATTTTTCTTGGAATAATATTTATTTTTGACAATGTTTGGTTGAGATGCATTAATGTATATTATAGTGTTAATGTGCTTTATCCCTAACCTTAGGTTTCATTTTCCAAATTTTAATTTTAATGTAATACTAAACATGATATCTGTATTGTAGCTCTTCAGTGCATGACCCTTTGAGTTTAGGTATACTTTCATTACAAAAATGATACTTCATTATATAATCTTTGCTGGAAGAAGACCTAGACATTATTTCTTCCGTTTTTCAGTCCACTTTAAAAGTACATAACATTGTCAAAATTTTTTTATTTAACATCAGAGTTAATTAAAATAACTTGAGTGGTTAACCCACAATTTAAATTTTATATGTATGAAAGTACATTTTTCACTTTATAGTCTGAAGTAATTTTTGAAATTTTCATTTTTCTTAAGAATAAAAAATGTTTCTGTTATCTCACACTACATTACAGCAAAATTAAATGTATATTCATGACGTCTTATGCCTCAGAAAATTTGCTTTCTTAGAAATATATATTACTGAGGTTGTAGCCCACATAAAATTACTGAAGCTAAACTACATTAACATAAAGCTCTTTTAGTTAATCAGTCTTTGAGGGTTCTTAAAACATTTGCTTCGATAAAATTGCACATCACATTTAAATGCTGATTCCACCATATCCGCTTCACAGTCTTTGTTTTCCATGAAGATTGATTGGTTTCTGCTTCAGTACAAAATGAAATTCAAATCTGTTGTTTAAATAAATGTAGCTACCCTTATAGTGCATCTGTTTGAAGTAAGAGCCTCTATCCTCATGCATAAATTCTTCCCCCATGATCTTGTGTTTCTCTACTTACTCAGACCCCAGGGAGACTAGGGGTGCAGCACAGAGGCATTGATGGAGACATCCAGTCCATTGCTTCTGACAGTTTTAGGGACCCCTGCCAGGGCATGAGGTGGATTTCCCTATCCCAACTTTTAGGGTTTCCTTGGCAGGAAATGGAATTGCATACCCACCTGAAAACTTTAATGAATTAAAGGCTCGTTGCCATAGAAGTTATGGCAGATAACAAAGTTACACCAGAGATGCAAGCCATAAAAGGATAAAGTTCTGTAGGAGAAATAAAAAGAGAAATAAAATGAAATGTCAAAAACCACTTGTATTTGTTTCCTTCTCCATAGAATGTTGCCAATCCAAAGTATGGAACATAAGGCCTACATTTTTAATACTCCTCTATTAGAGTATTTAGGACAGTCCCAGAAGTTTCAGTCTCAAATATCCGTAGCAACTGCTCCAAAGATCTGTAGCTCACCCCCTCCCCAGAAGGAATCAAGGAACCAAACAGTCTGCTAATGGTAGAGTACTTTTACCTAGAAATACTTAGGGAAGAAAACAGACAAGGAGCAACGGAAAGCTAAAATTTCAGAAAATCAGGAAGTGGATGCAGAATATCAAAATTATAAATTAGAAAAAACAAATTGAGTGAACAGAATTTGTATTCCTTTAAACAGAAGAGCTGATCACAGCCCAGTTCATCAGAGTCCCACCCTACAGCCATCTATTTCAAGCCCAAGTATGCCTGATCATAGACTCAGACACGGGGTAGAGCTACTACTGGCTCTCCCTGTGCCCAGCTGATCATGAGGCACCCAGGAGGGAAGGCGGGTTCTAGCCCTGGCCCGCCATACCAGCAGAGCCTCACAAGAAGCCAGAGGAACCCCTGAACCATGAGGGCTGCCATTTTCAACATCTGAACTCCACAGCTTGTCAGAGCTCCACCCAACAGAAAAGCTGATCTTTCCTTGTTTTGCACAACCACTTTCCAGCCACGCAGTTCATCAATACATGCAGGAGATGAGAGGCTACTACAAGAGTATCCCACCCACACGGCAGAGCCTGGGGTTACTCCTGGATCTGCATTCAGGAATTACTCCTGGCCGTGCTTGGGGGACCATATGGGATGCCGGGATGGAACTCGGGCCAGCAGGGGACTGTAGGGCGTGCAAGGCAAACACTCTACCTGCTGGACTATCGCTCGCCCCCTTGTTCTTGTTTTTAATGAAAGTACTGTTTTGTTGTTATTGTTGAGCTTTGTAACTCTGGGATATAAGAGTTTTCTTTTAAGGACACTAAAAAATACTTTTGAATTAAGCACTACAGTGAAAACAATATAAGAATAACTTCAATAGTTAAAAGGCAGCATTGGGTCATTTATAATCAGCTTAAGTTTATAAGTTGTATTTCACTTTTGAAATTCTTTTGATCAACCTGCCAAATCTTCCAGAATGGCATGCATAAAGAATTGTCAAAATGATTTGAGACTTTCTATTTTTAATTAGATTTTAATGATTATGTGAATTAAAACCATCTTTTTGTTTGCAATACAGTACAGTGTTAAATATTGCACACAATCCTGTCATTTACCTAGACTTGCCAAATGTGTGCTTGCATAGACAAAAAGGATTTTTACATTGTAAAATTTAAAATTAACAGAGCTCAGAGCACTGTACAAACAAAGCCATAATTTGCATGTCATTACTAATTCTCTCAAACAATATTTAAATTAAAATAGAGAATCTCTGTACATTGCAATATTTCAAAGTTGAGAAGAAACAGCACCATTTTCTAGAATTTGTTAAAGATTTTTCCAATATTGTAGTGGTCAAAGAGTAGAACATTTTATTATATAAGTACAATAAAGCTATAAATGGTAGTGTTTTACTTACATTTATTTACAATATTAGCTAGTGCAACCATACCAATAGTTTAAATAAATAATTGTAAATAACATGCATGCTTAGATAAATAATAGCAAGTGTTTTTCTGTAATTTGGCAATAATATCTCACAGCTCTAAAGTCTTAGGTATACTTTTAAATAAGATGACAATGTTGAAAAACATTCTTAAATAAAAAAAACATTTGTTCAGAAATCATATCATATTCAATTAAATCACTTTTTGACTTTTAATGGACGATATTATATTATTAAAATCATCAATTTACAAAAAATATGCAATGCTATCAATGTTATTTACTATCTGATTCTGAGAATACTAAATAGTTACAATTAAAATTAATTTATTTTCCAAATATAATCTTCAGCATATAAAAGATTTTAATAAAAAATAATTTGAGCTCCAGTTTTTTTATTTGCTTTGTTTGACATACCTAGCAGTGATTAGGTCTTACTCCTGACTCTGTGCATAGTGATCACTACAAGCAGTGCTCAGGACACAGTATGTGATGCTAGGGATCCAATCGTGTTGGCAACATTCAAGGCTAGTACTGTACTATTTATCTTGTCCCATATATCCTCCAATTTAAAACTCAGTATTTTGTAGGTTCATATTCTAATCTAATAATATGCTTAGTGTACACCAAGTAATACATCTAATGCATATGCATATATAGACTATGAGGAATAGTACATTGAGCATGTACATTTTAGCCCAAGCTGAATTTGTAGAAACTATTAAGATTAGTGACAGTTTAATACAAATACTCTGATTATTTTATTTTTTCTTTTTTATTATAAATCATATATAGACAGACATGGGGCAGACATGGGGCAGAGACAGACATGGGGCAGAGCTGCTATTGACTCTCCTTTGCCCAGCCGCTCATGAGGCGCTTGGGAGGGATGGCAGGTTCTAGCCCTGGCCTGCCACCCCAACAGAGCCTCACAACAAGCCAGACAAGCCCCCCCCCACTCCATGAGGGCCTCTATTTTCCACCGGACTTCCCCTTTTCAGAACTCCATCCAGCAGACCAGCCGATCACAGCCTGACTCATTGAGATCCACCCTGCTGCAGTCTTTTTTTAATCCAGCCAAGGTATGCTGATCCAGAGACAGACATGGGGCAGAGCTGCTACTGGCTCTCCCTGTGCCCAGCCGCTCATGAGGCGCCTGGGAGGGATGGCAGGTTCTAGATCTGGCCCGCCATCCCAACAGAGCCTCACAACAAGCCAGACGACCCCCACTCCATGAGGACCTCCGTTTTCCACACCTGGACTTCCCCCTCCTCAGAACTCCAACCAGCAGACAAGTCTATCATAGCCTGGCTCATTGAGATCCACCCTGCTGCAGTTTTTTAATCTGGCCAAGAGGCTCACAACAAGCCAGATGATGCCCCACTCCATGAGGGCCTCCATTTTCCACACCCAACTTCGCCCTCCTCAGAACTCCACCCAGCAGACCAGCCTATCACAGCCTGGCTCATCGAGATCCACCCTGCTGCAGACTTTTTATCTGGCCCAGAACTCCACCCAACAGACCAGCCTATCACAGCCTGGCTCATCGAGATCTATTCTGCTGCAGTCTTTTATAATCCAGCCCAGCAGAGCCTCATAACAAGCCAGAGGACACCCCATTCCATGAAGGCCTCCATTTTCCACACCGGACTTCTCCCTCGTCAGAACTCTACCCAGCAGACCAGACTATCACAGCCTGATACATTGAGATCCACCCTGCTGAAGTCTTTTTTAATCCGGCCCAGGTATGCTGATTCAGAGACAGACATGGGGCAGAGCTGCTACTGGCTCTCCCTATGCCCAGCCGCTCATGAGGCACCTGGGAGTGATGGCAGGTTCTAGCCCTGGCCCGCCACCCCAGCAGAGCCTCACAACAAGCCAGATGACCCCCCCACTCCATGAGGGCCTCCATTTTCCACACCGGACTTCCCCCTTGTCAGAACTCCACCCAGCAGACCATTCTATCACAGCCTGACTTGTGACCGTGCGGTTCATTAATAAATGCTGGATTTTTAGATGACTAAAAGAGTATGCTACCCGCATGGCAGAGCCTGGCAAGCTACCCGTGTAGTATTTGATATGCCAGATACCAGTAGCAATTATAGACCTCATTCCCATGATCTGATGGAATGGTTTGAGGCACTTTATGTTCCTGGAACAAGCAGGTGCCCTTGGGCTCTACTTGTATGAGACAGGTCATATTGAGATGTTACTGGTGCTTGCTCGAGCAAATCGATGATGAACGGGAAGACAGGGATACAGTGACAGTGATATAAATCACATCAATTTATATCAATATAAATATAAATTTATATCAATATAAATATTGTATCTGCATAAATGTACTAAAATTTTAAATTTGTACTTAATATTTTTTCAAGATAAAAATGCTTGAAATTTGAACATTCATAGATACTTTTAATATTACTGATGGTTTTGATTACATGATATAGTCATATCAACACTTATATTACTGTTGAATAATATGTGAAATAATAGTTCAAACAATTAGTAAAATATAGCTTATGTAGAATTTTGTTTTATGGTCAAAATGTCCCCCATTGTATAAGTATTATTCTAAGTCAAATTGATTTAATGCAAAAAATAATGTAATAATTTTAGAGCTCTTAGAAATGCTATTTTCTGGGTGTGTGTGGGTGTGTGTGTGAAGTGCAAAAGTTATATTCATTCATCTTGAACTTCTTACTGTAAACAGAGGGCAAAATATAATAAAAATGAGAAAGTATGATTTAATATATTGTGGGAATTGTTTTATACTCTCACAATAAGGCAAAATGAATTATGCTACAAAGCAATCAAATAATTTCATTTGACTAATATCTACCACCTTGATGTTTTGTGTAGAATAAGCTTCAAGAGTAGAAAAAAAATCACTTCATCACTTGATATCTCATTATTCATCAATTTACTTGAGCAGGCTCCAGTAATATTTGCATTTGACCCTATCACGTGCCAGTGTAGCCCAATGGCATTTGGTTGTTTAGGAACACTGAGAGCCTCGAACAGCTCTTTCAGGTTCTTGATAAGGAAGTCTGACCATCTTGTAGGTGGGCAGCCACGCGATCCTTTGATGTCCCGTGGGATCCAATCGGTAACAGATCTAGTCCAGCGGTCATCTCCAGATCGCATTATATGAACAGCCCATCTGATTTTTGATGCCCTGGCAAATGAGACTGTGTCCTTGGTTTTCCAACAGCGACAGAGGTCGGAACTCAGGATTCCTTCTCTCACTTGAGGGAGGCATGATATTCCTCTTTCGATTCCTCTTTGGGGGACCCGAAAAGCATTCTCATCCTGCTTTCGTAGGGTCCAGGTCTCTGAGGCATATGTTAATGCAGAGAGAACGGTGGAGTCAAAGAGATGTGCCCAGAGTCGAAGGTTCTTTGTCCTTTTGGCTATTTCTTCGATGTTTTTGAAGGCAGTCCATTTCACCAAAACTCTTTAGCGCCAAGCTCAAGAACATCATGCAACAATTAGAATGGGAAGGAATGGGAGTGAAGAAAGGCGGCCAGCAACTACTCCACCTACGCTTCACTGATGACATCGTTCTAATAACACTAAACATCAACCAAATGTAGAAAAAATATTAAGTATAAAATCACATAGACTTATTACCCAAATATGTTACTTAAATGTTAAACACAGTGTTATATTTCATTAGGCATGCATCAAGGTATGTTAACTGAAATCTATTGTGTGTGAAGATTGATATATGAATGACACCTGCTTTGGAAGTTGTGAGGGGAGAGCAAGAAAGTAAATAATATTTAATAGAGAACATGGGCTTCTCTACATTAAAAAGAGAAAACAAAGACAGAACAAGCAAGAGGAACACGGGCTGGAAGAAGAAGCCTACAGTCCATTTTAACATTGTAACTTTGAGTAACTTTGGGGTTATCAAAGGAAACTTTTCCTTCCTCTTTATTTCTCTGGCTTTCTTTGTTTCTTTGTTTCTTTCTCCGTTTCTTTCTTCCTTTTTCCTTTCTTTCTTCCTTCCTTCCTTCCTTCCTTTCTTCTTTCTTTCTTTCTCTTTCTTTCTCTCTTTCTTTCTCTCTTTTTTCTCTCTTTCTGTCATTCTCTCTCTTTCTTTCTTTCTTTCTTTCTTTCTTTCTTTCTTTTCTTTCTTTCTTTCTTTCTTTCTTTCTTTCTTTCTTTCTTTCTTTCTTTCTTCTTTCTTTCTTTCTCTTTCTTTCTCTCTTTCTTTCTCTCTTTCTTTCTCTCTTTCTTTCTCCCTTTCTTTCTCCCTTTCTTTCTCCCTTTCTTTCTCTCTTTCTTTCTCTCTTTCTTTCTTTCATTTCTTTTTCTTTCTTTCTTTCTTTCTTTCTTTCTTTCTTTCTTTCTTTCTTTCTTTCTTTCTTTCTTTCTTTCTTTCTTTCTTTCTTTCTTTCTTTCTTTCTTTTTCTTTCTTTCTTTCTTTCTTTCTTTCTTTCTTTCTCTCTTTCTCTCTTTCTCTCTTCCTCTCTCTCCCTTCCTTCCTTCCTCCCTCCCTCCCTCCCTCCCTTCCTTTCTTCCTTCCTTCCTTCCTTCCTTCCTTCCTTCCTTCTTCCTTCCTCTCCTTTCCTTCTATTCTTCATTCTTACTTTATTTCTGATATTGTGACATAACCATCATTTGAGAAGTACTTAATAGTACTTAATAGTCCATTGTTGCTAAATGGAAATATTAAAAATTGCATTGCTAAAAAAACAGCAAGTACAGTTTTAATTATCTTATATCTATGATATATCTTAGTTATGTATTATATTTATATCATTAAACTGACTATGTATCTATTGTATTTATTCATCAAAGTATTTTACTGTCTTGCATGAATAAAATTCCTGTTATTTAAAAAGTAATAATTTTGAAAATTTTTCCAAGAATTCTGTTAATTTTACTTTTGTTCATTAGACACAGAATCTTTTATCGATTTGAGTCAGAAAAAAAAATTTTAACATGCATCTCATTGTGTCTATGAATTTTCAACCATATGATGCATTTTAAAATTCTTAAAGTAAAACGGGGAAAATAACTACATACAGAACATAGATTAGTTCCCATGATTAGAGTTCCTTTTGAAGTATTGTTCCTATTAACAACTACTTTCAGAAATGATTGAAAAAAGCATAACTCTTCAGCACTCAACAAATTAGAACAATTCTTGTCATTTGAGGTGCAAAAATGGTTATGACAGGATCTCCTTTCTTGCAAGAAGTTTTGTAAGCAAATAATTTCAAAGCAACATAACAATTAACTCCATGAATATAACGGAGGGAATGCTTCTGCCAGGAAAAATTAAGGAAAATTTACCGAAGACTTGACATTTGAAAAGAAAACTGAAAAGACCATAGAAATATTTCTATTTTTTACAGAATCTTAAGGAAAGAGAGCCAAGTGGAGCATTGGGAAATTTTAGTGTACTAAAACTATTTTATATTGTACTGAAATAGTACATACTTATCCTTATATATTTGTCAAATTTGTGTAATGCAAATTATTATCCCTAATTTGCAGTTTGCAATTTAGTTAATGAAATTCTACAGTTCTGTCAAATATAACATGTGATGATAGGAAAAACAATAGGGAAGTTATTGTATCAAAAAGTATATATGCGAACTTTCTGTGCTTTATTTCTCTGAAATTTATGTATTTTTAAAATAGACTCTAGGGGCTGGAGCAATAGCACAGTGGGAATGGTGTTTGCCATGCATGCGGCTGACCTGGGTTCAATCCCTGGCATCCCATATGGACCCCTGAGCACCGCCAGGAGTAATTCCTGAGTGCAGAGCCAGGGTGACCCCTGAGCATTGCCGGGTGTGACCCAAAAAATAAAAAAAAAGAAAGAAAAAAAAATACCCTATTAAATTTCCTTTTTTTCGGCTAGTTTTGAGGTTGTTTGGGATCCCCAACAGTATTGGGGTCCGTCGGGTTCCCTGTCAAGCTCAGGGTATATGACTGTCCCCTCAGGCCTATGAACAAAGAACCACAAGCCCAGTTTAGAAATCCAAGGCTTTGCTTCTTTAAAGTTCACGCCCCACCAACTGCCACACACACTCTGCCATACCACACTGACTGACTGCTTAACACCTCTGACCCCAAACCTGGCAGAGATTAAATCATATTCAGAGGCTGAAGGCAGTGCATAACGAAAGGTAGAAACCAGCTTTGGTGCAAAAAAAAAAAAACCCAAGATTTCTGCACCTTGCTGCTGCTTCCCATGGCTTATAGTGATGCTGACACAGAGCACATCTCCTTTCCCTCCTAGGTTAGTAAACAGTCATTTCAATAATATTTCTAGTTTTCATGTAAAAATACAATAAGAGAGACAGGCACATATAACTAATCACTGTATCACTGTCTTCCCGTTCATCATCGATTTGCTCGGCGGGCACCAGTAACTTCTCCATATGACCTGTCTCATGCAAGTAGAGCCCAAGGGCACCTGCTTGTTCCAGGAACATAAAGAGCCTCAAACCATTCCATCAGGTCATGGGAATGAGGTCTATAATTGTTACTGGTATCTGGCATATCAAATACGACACGGGTAGCTTGCCACTCTACTGCCCTACCATCCTTTTGTGTTTATAGAACAAATCCCTTAGCCTAAATATACGAAAAGGTTTACAGGAAGGAGAAAAACAATCACTCATTACAAATTCAAAAACTCAGGGCTAGCATGTAGGGTGTAATCCAGAAGGCTATGAAAACCTTGAAGTAAAGAGATCAGACTGAGGCCTTTATGAAATAGTGAACATTCACAGGCACTTTGAGGTATATATTAAGCTTCAAATATCTTTATGTTTAGTTTTAAGTTAAACACTAAGAATGATACGAATTTCCAAGGCAAAGGGAAACAGAGACCTGGGGGATGTGTCAATTTTGGATTATTTAACATGTATGTGGGTTGCAGAGGGTATGTGATGTAAAAAAGATAAAAGTTTGACAATAATAATTGGAAATAGTAATTCTAGACTTGAACTGAGTATTCAAAGTAGGTCAAGATATATAAATGATAACTGCCCAGTGTCTGAACTGCAAATCAGAATGCATAAAAAAGGAGAGAGAGGGAGACAGACAGACAGACAGGCAGTTAGAGAGACAGAAAGACAGAAAGACAGAGAGGCAAAGAAACAGAGACACAGAGAAAGAGGGAGAACCTGCCATAGACGAAGGTTCAGGGGTGGGAGCCTGGAATTGGTGCTGGGAAATGTGCACTGGTTGAGAGAAGAGTGTTGGAATGCTGTATGACTGAAACCCAGTCATTTTGTAATGATCCATAGCACAGTGACTTAATAAAATATTTTTTAAAAGAATGCTAGACAAAGATCTCACAATAGGGCATAGCCTGGTTTTTAGTCCTGGAGAAACCACCAAAAATATTTGAGTGTCCTCCCTCCAGAGAATAACTTGGGTCTTCCATAGGGGAAAACTCCTTGTGATTCTTCTAGTTTAAAAATCACCTTCTAGAGTTCTTGGATTTTGAAGATGTTGATATTGGTCATGGAACAATTTCAGTTGAAAGAGTTCTAGCAATATTCTGGTTAGATTTTCCTGTTAAAGAATCTTCTTTCTGCTCATTGGCCTAGTTTAGGTTTCTCTATCTATGAAGAGTAGACTGGTTCTCCTTATCTATTCTCAAATGAATTACATTTTATTTAATACAGAGTCTTCTTCCATCAAGGTAACAAACAACAACAAATGCCACTGCAATTACTATTTTGCTTTCATCTAATCATTTTTAAATCTATGAAAGGAGAGTGAATATGTACAGTACAAAATAATTAGGTGACATTTTGCATTATATGTTTACTTAATGGGTAATGATAACCACTCAGAAATACAAATATTTTGAAAATGGTGATCAATAGTTCCATGGCTTTAAAATTATTTTGAATACCAATGAGATACAAATGCCTGCTTTCCTTTGTTAAGCTAATAAATAATATTAGCTAATTCAGAAAAAAAATAGCAGATTTCAAGCTAAGTATCAAAGTCAGCTAAATAGTGTTCTATTAGATTATGAAACTTCTCATAATTTTTATATCCTTAAATGTCTTGCCATTTTAATACTAGTATATCTTCATCATGGAGCTATGTATGCCTCTATACACATAAATTCTTTAGCTCCTTTGTGATTATTAGAGTGCATCCCACAAGGGGGCAGGGGGCTTAAGGATTCTGCATCTTTTATAGGCTAAGGTGTTACTATCTACATACGCATGCAGTATTCATTTGAAGTTGTTTAAGCTATTAAAAATATCTAGCTTATGTGTTGTTGACATAAAAGCTTAATGAAATATACTTTGTTGGACTACAATAATTGATTTAGATAAAAACAAGTAGATACAATATATTTGTCTACTAACAAATTCATGTTATGATAACAGACATTTAGTAAACAATTTAAGCCATTATATGCAAATGTCAACTTCCCTTTCAGAAGGATCTGAAGAAAACTTTCTAATATAACTCCACAGATCAGAAGCAGAAATAAGGATTAGAAAGATAATAAATTGAAAGAATCATTTTCTGTGCTATGTAATTCGAAACCAATTAAATCAATATATTAGATTCCCCATATAGATAGAATGCATTTGAATTCATTTGCTGGACATCTAAATGAATTCAAATATCCATCCTTACTAATATGTTTCCCAGATAGTAATGCTATCATGTGAAATTTACACTAGTGAGAACAGAACATTTTAATGAAAACAAATATGAATACCACGTAGGGTGTCTGCCTATTATATAGTCATCAAAGCTACTTTAATCTTTAGTTCTATTATGCTACTAAAATACTTAAGAGTTTATGCTATCTTAAAGTATACAGTGCATTAGTGTTCCCATACTTGAAAATACACTTTATTTTTTCTTAAACTGTAAGAAAAACCAAGATAGCGTGGCAGGTAGTGTGCTTGCCTTGCACAAGGCCAACCTGGATTTCTTCCCAGCACCCTACATAGAACCTACAGGAGTGATCCCTGGGCATGCCAGCTGTGTCTCCTAAAACAAACACAAGCAAAAAATTGCAAAAGTGAACAAAATCACCAGAAATGCCATCTCAATGGCTAAAATTGTAAGAACTGAGTATCAGACTGCAACCTGCTGATGACTGATGGCCATCTTCACAATATTTCTTTTCTTGGTGGTTATCATTAAGTAAACATATAATGAAAAATGTTACCTAGCTAATTATGTTTCACTGTACATATTCACTCTCCTTTATAATATGGAAATTACTATCATGAAAATAATAAGTAGACATGTTTTTCTTTATTTTCTTTATTAAAGCATTATCTGGTGATATACTGAATTACAGAATAATTATACATATCCAATACTTGTGCAAGATGTCAAGTTATTTTAAGGCTCTTAGCTGTGATATTGCGGTGGAATTAGAGGGGCAAGGGGAGAGGTGCCAGGTGATATAATTTACAATTGGTCAATTTCAGCTGGTCAGGGTTGAAGTTGCTCTATGTGCTTCATGTCATCACAAAAATTTATTTTAAATTGATCAAAAACATAAAAGCAAGCATTAAAATTATATGGCTTCTAAAACATTCAAGACATTTTTTATGATCTTGACTTACAGATTTCTTATATATAATACACACAAAATATATAAAACAATGTATTGATAAGTCAAATCTTAAAAATAAATACAATTTCCTTTGAAGACAATATTAAAGGGAATAATACATAGCAGACTTGGGGAAATATTTATAACTCATATACCTCGCAGTTGTCTGCCTGGTATTCAAACAAACCTGCTTTAATTCTAAGCACTTTAGTTGATCCCTGGAAAACCGTAAGAGGTGATGCCCAAGCAAGAGTCAATGGTAATCCCTGAGTGTGGCCAGGGGTGGGGACCCATAACAGCAAATTTAAAAGATAATAATAAGATGTTTTATTAAAAAATACCACCTTAAAATATTTTATAAATAAAACATTTGAATTAGTACTTTTTTAAAAATAAAAAATGAGCATAAAATAACTTTTGCCTAGTGTACAAATGATATATACACACAGGAAAATTGCTCAATCAAGCACACAATTAAATGCTCCAATAAATAAGCCATTAATTACAAAGCAAATGCTGTTTTAATCATTATGAGATACCATTAACTCTCACTAGAATACCAAAAAAGAGAGAGAAATTTGTAGTCATTTACAATATCACAAAATCCTCTTCGTTTGTTCTTTCTTTGTAGTTTTGTTATCATATGACTGCTTATTCTTTCAGTAAAAGCACTACTATATTTAAAGACTGAGTATTTTTCCTGTTTTATTGTACTTCTAAATTTTGAATATTAGAAAGATTTGAAAGTTGCCAATAAACATTGACTGGGTAGCCATAAATGAAGACTAGCTAGCTAAGTAGGTGAAATGATCAAACTCAATCAGTAGAAAAGTATCCAATTTATATGATTTTCAACATAAATATATGATAGTTAAATCATTTTTTAGACCTATTCTGGCAGATTTTTCCCCTCCTGTATTTCGTTAAATTTGGTTAATATCTGGTTCAAATTCAAGAAATGTAGAATAAATAACCAAAATTAAAAAGACATTTAGGTCACAATGGAGAAGATTGGAGACCTCATTATTAACTGGGGATGTATGTAAATCGATTGGCAGAATAGGTAAGGTTTACTATCCCAGACTCTCCTGAAGACGGATTTTTTTATTATTTTGTTCTCATATTTTTTAAATGCCTTTATTCAGAAGATCCAAACTATAGTCACAACAGATTTATAGACAACTGCCTCCTATCCCCTTTCTCCGCCATTACTTGAACCCAACCATGTCAGTCCATGCATTTCAGTCCATACAGGGCTTGTTTGGGTACCAAATCTAATTATTTCAACTGAATTTTTTTAATGTAACATTGAAGAATAGATTTTCTTTCACAGATGTTTCTTAAACACAATGAAGAATTGGGCGCCGGAGGATAGTCCAGCAGGTAGGGCATTTGCCTTGGATGTGACTGACCTGGATTCTACCCCCGGCATCGCGTATGGTCCCCTGAGCATTTCCAGGAGTAATTCTTGAGTGCAGAACCAGGAGTAACCCCTAAGCATTGCCTAGTGTGACCCCAAAAGCCAAAAAACTATGAAGAACTAATAATTCCTAGTGGGAAAAAAATCATGAGCCATTATTAGTAGAGTTAAAACTGAGGATGCTAAGTAGTGAGGAGGTGAGAAACACAGATGGTAGTGGAGGGATTTCTACACCTCTGTAGAAGTATTGGTATAGCATTATTACAAGTATAAAACAATATTTTAGTGCCATAATAAAGGATTATGCATCAATAAAATAATTTCAAAATAAAATGACACTTTATTTATTAATTCATTAAACTGCATTGCTTATAATTCAACTGTTTTTGAAGCATTTTTTCCCTTTAGTAGATTCTGTTTCTTATCTCATACGTTAATGAAAATAAAATTTATGCATTACGAGTCTTTGGTGGTAAAAGACTGGGCCCTCTGGGATGAATCCAGAGCCACTGCAGAGCCTGGCAAGCTACCTGTGGTGTATTCGATATGCCAAAGTCAGTAACAATAATGGCCCTCATTCCTAATGAATGGAGACATTACTGGCACCCACTCAAGCAAATAGATGAACAATGAGAAGTCAAGTGATACAAGTGATACAAGTGAGGAAGTAGCCTTTTAATATGATGAAAACTAAGCTGCTGCAATTTCCCTTTAACTCTAACTATTTGTTACTGATGCAGATACCTACCTAACAAATTTAACTGGGTTTGTATTGTAAAAACAGTGCGCACAGTATGCAAGAGTGCATGAAAAAAAATGATAAGGGGAATACTTTTTTGTTCTGGTATATCGAGAATGTTGAAAAATGAGACTTAGGGCTATACTTTTATTTAGAATATGGCAGAAGAATGCTATGTCAAAAGATGTTTTAATTTTTATGTAAATTAATGATTTAGTTAATATCAGACAGATGGATAAATGCTAAATTACATAATCTCATTCTAAATTCAAGATTAGATAATTCAAAACCTTACTCAAAGATTTATTATTCTTAGTTATTGTTAACGTAAACACACTGTACTACACAAAAGTATATTGGAATACATAAGAAAACTTTCATAATTGTGTTTTTAAGCAAGGCTTTCAACTTGTGTGGAAGCTAGAGACTTGGAAAATGCCGGTGTGCTTTTCAAATTTGCTGTTTTATTTTATTCAGCCCTAATGATTTTCATTATCTCCTTAGTTGATAGAATCCATTTCCAAAACCAATAATCTCTTGAAATCCACTGAGCCACAAATTACTCATTAGGAGAAAATTTTCAAAGATCATTACCTTTACCATAGATTTTCTCTTTTCATCTCCTGCATACTCACTTGTAATGCTCCTAATAATAAGGGGGGGGGGAAATTATGTGGTTACTGAGAATGATTTTAATAAAATACAGACCAATGACTTGTTTACCATTAGGATAATTTCATTTTATTAAAAGTCAATATTGCATTATGTTTAACCTTAGTTATACACTTGCTGATTTAATACATTATTGTTAAAAATATAAACACTATCTAATTGTGTTGTTCTTATCATTCCTGAGGATCTTTAGTGATTTTATTATATACTTGGGAGGGGGAAAAATATGAGTATGTTTTGATGAATTCCTTTTAGAGGTGCCTGCTAGTTAATAGGAACTTTATGTATTTAACTATGGTTTCATTTCTTATATAAAACCATTTTACATCATTAATTTTTACATTTGATTTTAATTAAGAGAAAAAACAATTCTTCAGCATGAACTTAATTTCCTTTAATTCTATGGATGCTGTCTCAAAATTAACCCATATGTATTCAATAGTTAAGACACCCTTGAGGAGCTTGGGCAGTTCTCTAAGGAATTCAGCACAGGCAGTGCATGCTTGGGGACCCAGAGTGAATCCCCAGACATTTCTGTCTTCCAACCTCTAACACTGTCAAGTGAGGCTAAGCCACATCTATGGCTGAGGCTGCTTAAGTGGCAATGTATCAATCATCACTTGGAATGGCATATAGGCTAGCCAAAGCACGGGGAAATTGCCCCATCCCTCCACTACATGTAGAAATTACTGAGAAAAAATCATAAAGTTGCCGTTGAACAATTAATAGCATTAAAGAAATATCTCTTAATGATGACTCTGGAATTACATTATTAGTTTTTAAGGCCATTGGAAAGAAAAGATATTTTAAAAACTGAGCTTTAGGGAATGTTCGATGAATATTGATCCTATAATATATTAGGAAATATAAATTTATCTACAGCTATAAGACCAAGATGACTGCCCACCAAAGACCCAAAGGATCTATCACATCTTCCAGAAAGGCAATGGAGAAAGATTAAACATGACCTCTACTCAGATCTCTTTGATAGCCACGTCCACCTGCCTAAATACCAAATTTCCTTGCAGGATAGATATGTTGGTTCCCAACGTTCTCCCTTCTGAAATCCTACATGCCAATTAATTAGTAAAGAAGCGAAGAGCACCCAGCCCGACAAACTCAGACCCAAACACCTGAAGAATCCGCTTTCAGTACTCATCAATACACTGGCTCGGCTCTTCACATGCTACATGTCTGAATGTAAGCTGCTCTCCCAATGGAAAACCAGCAGGGCAGTTCTACTGTTAAAGAAGGGAGACATCCAGAACACCAGCAACTATCTTCCCTATCTCTGTTGTCTGTCATCTACAATCTGTTCTCGAGTCATCCTGAACAGGATTGGCAGAATATTGGATAAATCACAACCATGTGAGCTAGCTGACTTCTGAAAAGGATTCAGCACAATAGACCATATCCACATGGTAACTAAGCTCTTTGATGTTTGTAGGGAGTGAAAGATGCCACTCTGTCTAATATTAATTGATTTAAAGAAAGCCTTTGATTCTGTTGAGACTGAAGTGGTCATCAAAGCCCTAGCCAAACAGGGAGTTCAAACTCAGGACATCAAGATCCTTCACGATTATGGATTCACCACCAGGATCTCACAATTGTACAAGGAAGTGTCAAAAGAGGGGTTCAGCAGGGTAATACCATTTCATAGAACCTCTTTAGTGTCACCCTCATGAATGTCTTGAGACATTAGAATGGGAAGGAATGGGAGTGAAGATAGATGGTAGGCAAATACAAAACTTCCAATTCGCTGATGACATCATTCTAATAACACCAATATTGTACAAGTGGCACAAATGCTGGCTGACTTTGACAGAAAATGTGGAAAGATAGGTTTACAGCTGAATCTCAACAGAACAATGTACATGAAAAAAATGAACTAGTTTCAGAGGCCCCATTCACTCTCAACAGAACAAACATCTCTGAATGTAGCAGTTCAGAACTCTACATGATGAATGACCTAAAACCTGAGCTGCGCAGGAGGAAAAGAGTGGCATGGAATGCCTTCAAGAACATCAAAGAAATAGCTAAAAGGACAATGAACCTCCAGCTCTTGACACATCTCCTCCACTCCACAATTATCTCTGTATTCACATAATCCTCAGAGACCTGGGCCCTACAAAAGCAGGATGAGAATGTTAGTCAGGTCTCCCAAAGAGGAATCGAAAGAGCTATACTTGGAATATCACACCTCACGCAACTGAGAAAAGGAATCTGGATTTCTGACTTCTGCCATCAATTGAGAGTCAGGGATGCTGTCTTGTTTGCCAAGGCATCTAAAATCAGATGGGCTGGACATGTAATGCGACTTGGAGATGACCTCTGGTCTAGAGTCGTTACCGACTGTATCCCACAGGATGTCAAAAATATCATGTGGTCATCTGTTGCGGGACACCTAAAAGCCTAGGCCTCTGCATATGCCCTGGAGTGCCTCCTGCAAGTTACTTCATAGATAGGGGGTAGTCTGAATGTGGCAGTCTTATCTGACCATGTATTCTGTACTGGCTGGTATAAACATTCTCTCATGCTACCAAAATTATTGTGGGACTAGCTAGATATTACCAGCATATTTGCCTGGCCACGTTGGATCTCTAAGTAATTAGACCAGAGAGAAATTATGTTTGCCTCCTAACAAGCAAGCATGGCTCCCTGATCACTCAAAGGCAACTAAAATACAAAACTACCGTGAAGTAGACGAGACTCTTGTGAAGGCTTGGAGAAATATTTAACTGGCATTAGTATTAGTCTTTGGTACAGAGACATGCCACCTCAGAAACCCCTTTTCTACCCTATAAAGGCAATTGCAGGCAAATCTTGGCTCAAGACATTAGGTGAGGTGCTGGGAGAAATTACCTGAGGGCATTTGATCCTTCCTGCCAGGGGAAGTTACATTTAGCTAATAGCTTCTCCCAGCTCTGCTAGGAGGCTTTGAATTAGCTCTGGGTCCTTGCAAACAGCCCAATGATCTCCTGAAGTTGCTACATTTCTATAGAGCTATTATCCTGTTTTTATCTCTAGATAGCCCAGCCCAGAATGGGCTGGGCTAGGGAGTTTGGGTGGATTTCTAGCTATAAAATAAGCTGCAAGAAGAAAGAAGCTCTCTCTTTTTTTTCCCTCTTTTGCCATTTCGGCTTCCCTTGGCGTTTTGCTTCTCCGTCCTCTCCATTCTCTGTTGGGCCTCAAAACGTGGTGGCAGCCATCTTGGCCTACACCTGGCTGGGGCCTAGCTGGGAACCCAGAGTCTGGAGGTTTTCCCTGCTCTTGGATTGTATATTGGAACCTGTGATAGTAAAGCCTTTTAAAACTCCATCAGATTCCTGAGTCTTCATCCATTCCCCACTGGCCCGAAGTAGAAGGGAACCTCGCTTCCCAGCACTGTCGGGAACCCGGTGGAGCTCCCCAATAGCCACCCACCTACAAGATGTTCATACATCTTCGAAAAGTACCTGAACAAATGGTTTTAGACTCCTCATATTCCTGGAGCAAGCAGATGCCATTGGGCTACACTAGCACATGACAGGGACAAATAGAAATGTTACTGGCATCCACTTGAGAACATCAACAAATAATGGGATGTCAAATAATCAAGTGATTATTTATTAACTTTGCAACCTAAGACAAGATTTTTAGCCCTTCTCATTTTTTGCCTTTACTTTTTATATAGATCATATACCATATAAATTAGATATTCATTCCAGAGTTTTGATTATAATGCAGGGTATATAAACACTTTGAACTATGTAGGACATTATATTTTGTTTGTGACAAGATCATCTTAATTTATGCTTTGGGCATTCTCTATGCAATGATCATTCACTGGCAACAAACACTTTCTAAAACCACTGTGCTTATAAGTATTAGTGTTTGCTTCTCAAGATTCCATTTCAAATATTAAAAAAGACCATGATCCAGGTTTTCATAAATAGAAGCACGCTTTGCTCTAGAAAATTTGGAAAAAAAATTGATAAACAAGAATTATTTATTCAGTGAAGTACATGCATATACAAGACCTCACTGCATTATAAGAATAGAATATATATATATATGCATATATATACCAATACATATATATTTCAATACATATATATTCCAATACATATATATTCCTATATATTCCATTCTTATATATGGAATATATATAGACACACATATATATGGTCCATATATTTGGTACATATATATGTATATGTACCACAACAATGACAAGACACATAATGTATATATATCTGTAGGTTTTCTGGTCTGGTGTTAAAAGAAGTTTGAGGTACTTTTCTTACTGCTTAGCATTTGGCTTCATTCCCAGTCTTCCTAATGATTTTGTAAAATGCCCAATATCCTCTTAATAAACTCTGCTTAACCCAGCAAGAGCTACATGAAATGCTTACAAATAAGAACACCATCACATGCAGAGTATGTTGGCTCAATGCTAATTACAGTTTTCGTATAAGTTGCAATATAGTTTATAGAAATTACTCAATACGCTTGATCACTTGATCAGTTGACATCCCGTTACTCATCGATCTTTTTGAGCGGGCACCAGTAACATTTCCATTTGACCCTATCATGTGCCAGTGTTGCTCAATGGCATCTGGTTGTTTCAGGAATACAAAGCGCCTAAAAACGTTCTTATAGGGTCTTGATGAAGAAGTCTGACCATCTTGTAGGTGGGCGACCATGTGATCTTTTGACACCCCTTGTGATCCAGTCGGCAATGGCTCTAGTCAAGCGGTCATCTCCAAATAGCATTACATGTCCAGCCCATCTGATTTTTGATGCCTTGGCAAACGAGACAGCGTCCCTGACTCGGCAACAGAGATGGATTTCGGAGCTCTGGATTCCTTCTTTCACTTGTGTGAGGCATGATATTCCAAGCATAGTTCTTTTGATTCCTCTTTGGGAGACCCGAATAGCATTACAATCCTGCTTTCGTAGGGCACAGGGCTCTGAGGTTTATGTTAATGCAAGGAGAACGGTGGAGTTGAAGAGATGTGCCCAGAGCCGGAGGTTCTTTGTCTTTTTAGCTATTTCTTCAATGCTTTTGAAGGCATTCCATGCAGCTCTCTTCCTCCTGTGTAGCTCAGGTTTTAGTTCGTTCATCACGTTGACTTCTCCACCTAGGTACACATAACTGCTTCATTCAGAGATGTTTGTTTCATTGAGAGTGAATGGGGCCTCTGGAACTAGTTCATTTTTTTTGTGCAGAATATTTCATTTTTTAAAGGGGTGGACTTCACTAAATGGCCCTAACTGTTCTTCTAACAAAAAAATTGCGATTCTCTGGTGTGCATCATATACACTTAATAAACTTTGCATATTGGTCACGGTCTACAAAAGCAGAAGCTAAAAAACAAAGGGTTATTTGATATTGTGCTCTTATATTGACAAAATATAGCATAACCATTTATTAAAAGCATGCTAATATGAACTAATGACAAAATATACATGATAGTGATGTTCAGTGAGATGCCAGGAAGGAGGAAGATCGAAGCCTCATAGAGACAATGAAGCTGCCCTAACATTGATTCACTTCGGTCTCCTGGGGATTACCTGACGGGTTAAGACTGCTATAAGACTGCCACCAGCATCTGCATTTTGTGGCTACTAGGGTCACAGCAACCCCGCAAGGCAGCACCAAGTTGCCCCTGAGGGTTCACTTGATCTACCAGGTGAGAGACTTGATCCCATCTCCCAACTTTTCTGCAGGGAGCTGTGACTTCAGGCAGCAGGAAAATATTTCTGGTTTTGGGCTTCAGGGCATTATCAGATTCTGGAGAAAATGTGGTTTAAAGCTAGAGAAAGAGAAATGGGGAGATGTGTAACATGATCAAAAGAAACTGGAATTTTCCTTAGGGAAGTAGTTGTCATGAAATTAAACAAAGGACTGTGCATCCCAAAATGAGATATGAGCAAACCCAGATTGTTGGTGTATAAAGATTGTTTTTGAAAATAAGGTTTTATAAGGTTGCGGTTTTGTTTGTTTGGGTTTGGTTTTATGCCCTAAAACTGCCTCTGAACTTTCAGCACAAGAGTGTATGGCTTGCTGTTATTAAGGGAGTTGTTGAACCTTTGAGGGTCTTTATATTCTTACTTTGGCACCTTTTGTTTCTTATGAGCTTTTCCTATCATGAGAGAGCAAGTCTGGTCTTTGGCATTACAGACTTAGCAGGCCTCAGTTCCTGCGGCTCTGATGAGGGTCTGGTTTCTTGCATTAGAGTTGGAAGCACAGTAGCTTCTTCAGATCACATCATGCCAGAAATCTCATATGTACCTTTCTGCCTCACTGGAATCTAGTCATATTGTAAAGTAATTCATTATATTTAACATATACACACACACCCACACACAACACATATATATGAAAGATTAAAAAAAGAAGTAAAATATCTCCATATATATTCTTACAACCACAAATAACAAGAAAGCAAGAAAAAGTAATCTAAATCTGAGCCTTGAGATATAAATGTGGCATATAAATTTTCAGTAATTTAAATAAGTGATATCTTGTGGCTTATAGCTCTGGCTCTGCTCAAAAAATAAAATTACGCTTTGAAAACACTCAAGAAATGATTTTATTTTAATTATTTTGTGTCATGCTTACCCACATTAGGTAAAACAGGCCATTTCCATGCCATTCTCCAATATAATCTTTGTGCTAATTAATCCAGTCATAGAAAACCATAAAATGAACACTAAGAAGACATAAAAAATAATTGACCTCCCTGAGGCAACTTTCTAGGCTTTTCCTTGTAGGATATGGATTCATTAAAGCACTGTTACTACTTGTATTCATTAAAGGAAGAAATAATCTATTTTGTCATCAACAAACCAAACAAACTTTCTGACCTCTTGCTAGTTCTAAGATAACAATTTGTTTAATTGGCCTGGCCCTGACTCTCCTTTGGTCTTTTCAAAGAAGAAAGTAGGCAGATCCCTGTGGAAGTGAAATTAAGTGGGCTTGGGACAGGCTCCTGAAGTGTCCGTGCTAAATATAGTTTCCTAATACACAGAGTTCAAGTGAGTAAGATTGTAAGTGACTGCTGGACTGAAGAGGTCACAGCAAATTGCAGAAGTTTTGGGGATGGTTGGCAGATGCTTTATAAATTTTTTGACAAATAACAAAAACGTTTTTTATTACTACAGTATTTAGACTAATTTGCACTATAAAATCTTTTACAATATGCATATGATAATTTGATTGATAGAATTCATATTATTTTAAATTATATGACAAATAATGATTAAGAAAAATATATATACCTGTAGAAATATGCACTATTTAAATGAAGAAGCATATTTCTAATTGAAACAGTTTGGATGTTTAAGAAATGAAATAATATGCAGGCTAAAATTGAGATGTAATTTTTTGTGTATGTTGTCACTAAATGGAACTGAAGAGGTAGTACACCGTGTTGTGTCCTTGCTTTGCATGTGGCTGCCCTGGATTTGATCCACAGCTCCTTGTATGGTCCCAGGAGTCCTGCCAGTAGTGGCCCCCTAAGTGCTGAGCCAGGATTAAGCATAGTCTTGTGCTTAATCTGAGAACAGTTTAGTTTGGCTCAAAAAAAAAAAAAAGAAGAAGAATGAATGTAGGACACTGTTAGTTAGAATAGCATGTTTTCTGAAAAAAGTGCCAAAAAGAGTAACAACAGCACAGGGAAAAATATGTTCCATGGATAGGTTATCCCAATTCCACTTTAGCATGGCATCTTGAGTAAATAATCCAACCTTGAGAATGCATATAGATCTGTTGAATTTTCTGTAATGCAAATTAATGTTTATAACATATTTTAACTATGAATAACATGATAGAGCACACTGTATAAGACTGCATAAATATAGTCCATTATATATACATAAAGGAAACAAAAATTATCTATGATAATAATAATACATATGTGTATGTGTGAATATATATATATGCATGTGATACCTTTATATTTGAACTTAGAAAAATAGTTGAACAGTGCTTATAATAGATATAAAGGAGGAAAAACTAGCTGATTTATATGTTTATTTTCATGATTCTTTTTTTATCTTTTCAAAATTTCAAATATATTAAAAATAATGTCGTACACTGAAAATATCTTTAAAAGAGAAATCAAATAATAAAATGCTTTTAACCTTCAAAACATAAAGTTCAAATGCTGGAAATTTTTCCATGAGATAGCTAAATTATACCCCTTTCAGTTACACTTGCCCGCCCTTGTGAAATGAAGAAACTGCTATCATAAACATTTTGTTTTAATTTCCCTTATAAGATATAACATAACTGTCCTGCCCCATGTTGTTTAATTACAGTATTTATCATCATTACTCTAATTTGACCTATACTTGCAACACACTTTGTTATTTGGCTTACTAGTTTGCAGAATTATATGAAATGTGTGCTTGTGTGTGTGTTTGTGTATGACTGTGTGTGGAGGTGTAGATGCAAAGTTGGAAGATAGAGGAGAGTGCAGAGTAACAATAGGGCATAAAGGGACAATTTGATAATGCATGTGACTAAATATCATGTACGTTCTTTTCTCTGGCATTTCAAAAATTCCAATAATACAGTTCTGTGTTATGTACATAATGAAATCTCATTTTAAGAGGTTTCTAAGAATGTTGCAATAATAGTTTAAGTAATAGAACTATGTTGTGAATAAACGGTCAAATTTCTTCACCAATAACTTATTCACTCAAATAAGAAATGGAAATAATGCTATGAAAATTCCTGTCCAGATTACGTCATTTGGCAAAGTCTATGATCAGTCGTAGTGTTGAGTTCTGTGCAGGATGAGGCTGATGCATGTATCTCTGCAGAAGGTATATCATGGCTTAGCTCCTTGACTTACCTGGCATGTTTCTCCCACTCTGTTTCCTCTGCAGGACATGCTATTTTGTCCTGGAAATCCAATTGTCTACAAATTGTCACCTAAGTGTTAGACGGGGAAAAATCAAGTAATTCTTTCATAGTAGAAGATGACATAAACTGTTAATATCAGTAGGGCAAGCCACAAAGTGTAAAAAGAAGAGAGAGAGAGAAATACAAGAACAGAGACATAGAAATAGAAGAGAAAGAAAACGTGCCTGTAATAGGGACAGACTGGGGTTGGGTGGGGGGAGTGTTTAGGATGTGGGTAGGGGAATGGGGCACTGGTGGAGGGATGTGTGCTGGAGCACTGTATGACAGAGACCCAAAATTAACATCCTTGTATTTGTATATCTCACATGGTATAATAGAAATTTTTTAAAAAAGCATTATAGTGAAAAAATAACAATACCATAGAAAGTACCCATTAAGTGTCTTTCTGATTTTTTGTGATCTATTTTTTGAGTTTACTGTCATTAGTTCTACTACTACTGCATCTATGAGAATTTTCTAAAACTGTACCTTCCTAAATATTACAGTTTAGATGAACCCTATGTAACAAAAGTTTTTTCCGCAAACCCTCATTTTATGGTAAAATCTTATTAAAAGTGTGAAAGTAAACTTAATAAAGACTGCATTGCATTATTTTATCACTTTCTATAATATTCTCCCCATCAGAGCTCAGAAGCACAGGGAACTCTGCTAATATCTTGACTAGGTACTGTGATTTTCTTTGTACTCTGTCATTTTTAATTGCTTTCTCTTCATTTTATACAATTGGACCAATAATTTGCAAATGACATAAACATATCTACATAATCATCTAAAATAATTTGTATATATTTATGATATTTTCCATTAAATATATTCTTAAAAAGTTAAAAATATATTAGGCTCAAAAAATATCAACAAACCTTAAATTAACAAAGCAGTATAATTATTTATGGTGTCAAAATGTCTATTTTTGGTGATATCATTTTATTTAATTCAGGAACTTTTGCCAAAGTTTGCTAAATTGTATTTCTATAGCTGTATCCATTTCATGTATTTACAGCTTAATTTTAATAGCATTGAACTCTAAGGTTATACACTCCTCTCTAATGTGCTTTGTATAGTTGCTGCGGTTTTCTTCTCTCCTAGAATTACTTCTATCTACCCTGTGTCTCATGGGACTATGTTAGTTCCATTTAGAAAACACTCTCATCTCTACCCCCAAAATATAGCATTTTTATAGTTTACTCTCAGGAATAAGATAAACAAAAGAGCCCAATTTATATGAAATCTGAAAAAAAAGCATCCAACAGGGAAACATTTTTCTTAAAATAGAACTATTAGCAATAGTTGCCTATGTATTTTTATGAGAGTTAGGGAAGACTGTAATATTTAGCATGGGGGTCTTTTTAGGCAATCACAAATTTAGTCTACTTTTTCTGCAATTTAACAGCTATATTTCATATATATTAAATTTTACTATTACTATGTCATCTCTAATAGAAAATTTATTGAGTCTTAGTCTGCTTTTTATAGTCAACATTTCATCTGCAAAATTTTGACCTAGTTACTAACATATATTTACTGAACATTTAACACATGTTAAATTCTATATTAAAAATTAAAATCATCTAATCAATAAAGTATTATAAAGTCTTAATGATTTTGTATAACCATCAAATACGCATTTTAAAATTTATTTTTTTCAAAAGTTTAGGAATAAGAAATTCTCAGTAAAAATTTCAAAACCTTCACTCTGAACGTTTAAAACACTACTCTCACAGATTCTGGTATACAATTTAACTGAAAGAATGGCCCCTTGCCCACAGAACACAAAAACAGGTACCAGGAGTAACTGACAAAATGATGGTTCAACAAGAGCACAACAGGAAGGGCTTTAAGCAAATAATTCCAGGGGAGGGCTATAAGACAAACATTCCCTAGAAGTTGCTCTCTATATTTGGTGTGGTATGCAAAAGACTGGGAGACTGGGCCCATGTCGTGCCAAATATGGAAAGGAGTATTAGACATGCTCAGGTTGGTAGGGGATGGTTACCTGGTACAAAGTGATTGGCTGCCTGCGCACAGACCCTTGATGTAATATTTTAAATCTATTGGATGGTTATGTGTAGGCTTTTCTGTAGCGGTGGGAATTATCTCTTAAAAGATCCTCCCTGGAAGGGCCTCAGGGGCTCTTAGCCACTGACTGCTTGGGGTCACGCTATGAGCCCGAGTATACTCGCAATTAATAAAACCCTTGCTTTTGCATAGGACTTGGTCTCTCAGAGTTTTCCTTGGTAGGTGCGGCCTTCCGAGGCTCCCAGTCAGTCACCTCATTGGGAGGCCAACCCTTACACAACAACGGGAAAATCCCAGACTTAGGGTTCAAGGCTGAGCCCCAAGTTTAGAACCCTAGGCCAAGATGGCTGCCATCACGTGTTAAGGCCCAACAGTGAGGAAAACATAGAGGAGAGGGGCGAAAAGGCAAAAGGTGAAAAGGAGAAAGAGAACAGAAGAAAACAGGCTATAGTTTTATTTCCCTTCAACACAGACCACCCAACACAGCGGGAAGCAGTTGGGGTCAATTCCCCCTCAGGTAACTTCTCCCAGGACCTCACCTAGGTCCTTTGGGATGTTAATGCTGCCCAGCCAAATCTGCCTTGGAAGTGCGCCTGCAGAATAGAGTGGGATATGGACATGCATCTGTACCAAATCATATTCTACAGCTAGGTATATATTTCTCAAGCCTTCACAAGATCCTCGTCTTTACTTCACAGTTGTTTTGTATATTAGCCTTTAGATTTATTAAAGTGTCATACATGCTTGCTTGGAGGCAAACAGCATTTCTCTCTGGTCTAATTATTTAGAGATCCAATGTGGTCAGGTAGATACACTGGCAAAATCTATCTAGTCCAATGATTTGTTGTGAGCATGAAAAAAAAATAATATTTATACCGGCTAACATAGAATACATGGTAAGATAAACTGCCACATTCAAACTGTCCTCCTACTCCATCTGTAAAGTGGCCTGCAGGAGGCAGTTCCAGACAAGATGCAGAGGCTCTGGTCAACAATGTACTGCAACAAGGGAGGTGTGATTAATTAGCGATTATTTGAGAAATGCGAGGTGGACTCAATCTTTCCTGTGTTCACCCATCCTGAAGTTATCCAGGTGCCTACCTAGAAACACAGTTTTTTTTTTTCACTGTGGACATTTCAGTTAATGAGGAGTGTTGGGCTGGGAACTGTAAAAAACCAAAGATGACACCTCAAGATGCTGTTGTTTATTTTACACTTGGGATAGACCCTTTTCTCATGAGTGGTTTCTATAACATGACACATTGGCAAACTGGAAAATATTCCCATCCCAATAAAGGAAAATGTCTATATTCTATAACAAGTTGAAATTGCTAAATATTTCATTCCTGTACCTCAAGAAGTTGCAGGTGTGGCTGCAGTGCCCGGCTGTGTCAGCAGGTGGCAGACAGGGAGGCAGGCTTGTCTACATGCAGGGCTCTGCCCCATGGTCCCTGGATGGTTGATAGTCTGACATATAAAAAGACTGGGTCCCCCTTGTATGAACCCAGAGCCATGACAGAGCTTGGCAAGCAACCATAGTGTATTCAATATGCCAAAAAACAGTAACAATAACGGATCTCATTCCCAACAAATGGAGACATTACTGTCACCCGCTTGATCAAATTGATGAACAATTGGAAGACAAGTCACAAGACAAGTGATTATTTCCATGAATATTTTATGCTTTCTCATACTTCCTTTCATGCATTTCTTGCTTTAATTCCTGTACTATGCATAGTATTTGATTCATTTTCATTTTTCTAAAGAAAAGTTTTATCAGAGACATGCTTCCACTGAACACAAAGAGGGCACCAAGAGGCGAGACAGTTTGGGGAAGGCTTGTCTCAATAAAGAACCCTTGCAGTCTAAAGATTTCTACTCCCCCACAATCACTGATATGCTTCAGGCCAGAATCCACTGTTCCGAAGAGCCCCACCCATGAGTGAATTCATTAAAAACTCCAGTTATGTAGGTTTCAGTGACAGAACTCAAGGTTTTCATAGAACCTGGGTGGGGACCATCCCCTAATCTCTATGTTCCCCCCAGAAGGTCTAGTGGTGGAACCCAAAAACTGCCTCAGATGCAAAAGTAATCTCATCAGCAGCTGTGAACCAGACACTGTAAATCTGCAAAGACACCATTGTTGAAAGCTAAGGTACAATCTCTGTAATTTCTGGGGGCATGTAGCCACTTTCCCAGTTACATGACATGTCACACTGAAGAATACTGTTAAACCAATATTTTACTACATTTTATAGATGATAGTATAAGGTGCCCAATAAGAATATTGTAGCCAAAATGCCTTCTCTTTAACATCATATCATATCAGTAATTTCTTGTACAAAGGGCACAGTGGTCTGATTGTTCCATTGAGAGATTGAACAATACATATTAACCTTCATCTAAGAAAACATTTTTTCTGCCATATATCAGCAGACTGCATTTTCCTCACCTTCCATCTGAACCGCTCTTGGCTGATACATCAGTCTCATGCACACTTTGGGGCTTCACAAGCCCATGGGAGAGCTATAACAAACAATACAAAATTAATTACTGAGTATCTGCTTATGACATGCTCAAGAAGAGGTGAGAAAATATGAAATGATTGTTGTCCACAGTTGCAGTTGTGCTGGGTTTTTGGATTCATCATCGAATGTTTATAACAGATTAATTTGAATATCTTTGCAAAAAAGCTGAGTAGAAGGCCACCCAGTTTAATAACTTTATAAGTGAAAAATTAACACAGATTGACCAACTCACATGAAAAACTCAGTAAAAACGTCATAACTTTAGCAATCACTTGACATCACATTATTCATCTATTTGCTCAAGCAGGCACCAGAATCGTTTCCATTTGTCCATATTATGTGTCAATATAGCCCAATGCCATCTGCTTGCTCCCGGAATATAAAGAGCCTCAAACCATTTGTTCAGGTTCTTGATAAAGAAGTCTGATCATCTTGTAGGTGGGCAGTCATGCGATATTTTGACACCCCGTGGGATTCATTTGGTAACAGCTCTAGTCCAGCAGTCATCTCAAAGTCGCATTACATGTCCAGCCAATCTGATTTTCCACACCTTGTCAAATGAGACAGCATCCGTGACTCTTGATAGTCAATAGAGATTGAAACGCCGGATTCCTTCTCTCACTTGAGTGAGGCATGATATTCCAAGCATAGCTCTTCTAATTCCTCTTTGGGAGACCCAAACAGCATTCTCATCCTGCTTTCATAAGGTCCAGGTCTCTGAGGCATATGTAAATGCAGGGAGAACGGTGAAGTTAAAGAGATATGCCCAGAGCCGGAGGTTTTTTGTCTCTTTAGCTATTTCTTCGATGCTTTTGAAGGCATACTATGCTGCTCTCTTCCTCCTGCACAGCTCAGGTTTTAGGTCGTTCATCATGTTGACTTCTCAACCTAGGTACACATAACTGCTGCATTCAGAGATGTTTGTTCCATTGAGAGTAATGGAGCATCTGAAACTAGTTCATTTTTCATGAACATTGAGATTCAGCTGTAGACGTGCCTTTCCACATTCATGGTAGAATTCAGACAGCATTTGTGCAGCTTGGCTAATATTTGGTATTACTAGACCCATGTCATCAGCAAAGCAGAAGTAGTGTAGTTGCTGACCATCTATCTTCACTCCCATTCCTTCCCATTCTAATTATTCTATGGCATTCTAGAGGGTGGCACTAAAGAGTTTTGGTGAAATGTTATCACCCTGCCAAAGCCCTGTTTTGACATCAATGATCACTTCCTTGTAGAATGGTGAGATCCTGGTGGTGAATCCATAATACAGCTCATGAAGGATCTTGATGTATTGAGTTTGAATGACCTTTTTTACTAGCGCTTCTATGACCGCTTCAGTTTGAACAGAATCAAAGGCTTTCTTTAAATCAATTAACATTAGACAGAGTGGCATTTTGAACTTCTTACAAACTCAAAGAGCTTAGTTTCCATGTGTATATGGTCTATGATGCTGAATCCTTTTCAGAACCTAGCTTCCTAGCATGGTTGTCCTTCATCTAATGTTCTGCCAATCCTGTTCAGGATGACTCATGTGAATAGCTTGTCGATGATGGACACCAGACAGATCAGACAATAGTTGCCAGTGTCATGGAAGTCTCCCTTCTTGATTAGTAGAACAGTCCTGCTGATTTTCCATTGGGAGCGAATCTTGCATTCAGACATGTAGGTGTGAAGAGCTGAGCCAGCATATTGATGAGTACTGATGGCAGATTCTTCAGGTGTTCAGGTCTGACTTTGTCTGAGTTGGGTGGCATTCACTTCTTTACCAATGAAATGGCATGTCGGATTTCAGAAGTGAGACATTTGGGAATGATATATCCATCCTGTGGAGTTTGGTATGTGGGCAGGTGTTCATGGCTATCAAAGAGATCGAGTAGAAGTCATGGATAATCTCCATTGCCTTTCTTGAAGATGTGATCAATCCATCAGGACATTGCAGGGTAGTCATTTTGGTCTTGTATTTGATAAAGGACAGGCGGGTGTTATGAATGCTTTTCCCAGCTCTACTGCAATGATGGCCGAGAGAGAGAAAGCCACAAAAGGAAGCCTGTCTTCAAAAACTCTCTAGGTTTTTTGCCAATGTGGCAAAGCGTGAATCTCAGGCAACCATAAGCTAACACCCAAGCTTTCAAAGCAGTGCAGAGAAGTGATAAAGGAAGACCTCAAAGAGACAAGAGCAGCAATACTGGCCGATGAAGCAAAATTTAAGCAATACTACTCTGATAAATATTTTCCTAAGAAGCAATATAATTAGTGCCTGCTAAGAGGACAGGCATGTGTATGGGGTGGGTGTGAAACAGGGGATTTAGGTGGTGGTAAGGGGCACACTGGTGGAGAACTGGTTTTGGAATATCAAATGACTGAAATAACTGTGCTGTGAACATCTTTGTAAATCACTGTACTTTAATAACAGTCATAAAATATTTTAAATGCTTTATCAATTCTGATATGTTTTTCATAAAATTAAAGGCATAATCACCTTACTTACCTTCATACATATTGTCGAATATCATTTAGATTGGATCTGAACTCTCATTTCCCTATAGAGGTCCCTAAGAATGGCCAGATCGTACCAGGAAAAAGAATCCACTCTTGCTACAAAATGGAACTTTAAAAAAGCCTGTTATGACTCAAGATTAAAGAAGATCAGAATTAGCTTTATTTTGAAAAGCTTTGAGTGACCTCTCAGTGGAGCTGCTCACTTAAGACTTACCTAGAGGCAAAACAAGACCGTTGTTGAAGACAGGACCCTGAGAAGGATGAAGAGATGATCAATCTGGCATGGGGAACATATTTTGACTCATATGATGTGATCTTCCCATGAAAGTTCATCCTATATACTTAATCTCAGGTGTAATTATATATGGTATATATAAGGGTACTATATATTATTACATTAATATATATGCATATATACATTATATATGTGTATTATATATACATTGTATATATATGTATATATATATATATAGAGAGAGAGAGAGATAGAGAGAGAGAGAGAGCACAGCAGAGCCTGGGAAGCTACCCATGTTGTATTTTTTATGCCAGTAAACAGTAACAATTATAGACCTCATTCCCATGACATGAAAGAATGGTCTGAGTCTCTTTATATTACTGGTACGAGCAGATGCCCTTGGGCTACAGTAGCAAGGACATATGGAGATGTTACTGGTGCCCGCTCAAGCAAATCTCTGAACAATGGGAAGACAAGTGATATAAGTGAAGATATATTATAGAAATATTGTTTACCAGACTACGAGAAAGAAGAGAAATCCTCTGCACTAGCGTCTATTAAACCTGGGAAACAGAAGTGTGGCCCCCTCTGGAAATTACTGGTATGAAGTACCTGGTTTATACCTTGGCGTATGCTGTGCTCCCAGCCGCGGCAGGGGATTTACTTCTTGAAGTTTGGGAGTCAACCACGTGGTGTGATATAGCCTGCTGGTGAGGTGTGGAAGAGTGTGTGTAGCAGTTGGTGTGGAGTGAAGATGTAAGAAGTAAAGCTTTTGAATTTTCTAAACTGGGCCGTGACTCTTTGCTCATTTTCCTGGGGGGACATTAGTCAGCCCTCGAGCATGACCAGGGAACCCAACAAAGCCCAATACTGTTGGGGACCCCAAATAGCCCCAACAACCTAATATACACATATCCTATTGTTGGCTGCCTTCTTGCGCATTATATTGCTATGTTTTTTATTTTGTATAGTCATATTTGTCTATTGCTTTATTTCACTAAGCCATGGAATTAAATCCATTCCACTAAGCAATGGGATCTCCAAATATATATCTGATATCCTAGAGTTTATCTCTTGACTCGTTCTAAGAATTATTTAAGTCTAATTGAGTTAAATGATATAAATTAAATCACTTAAGTCTAATTGAGTTAATTTTCTGTGTATAGAAGAGTATTGACTTAGTTTTTATTTATTCTTTGTGACTGTCTAGTTTTACAACATAGTTTGTTGAAGAGAATTTCTTTCATTCATTCTGTATATTTGGAACCTTTGCATTTATAGGTGTCTATGTCATGTGACTTTATTACTAGGAATATCTCTTTGATTTCATTGACCTGTGTCAGTTGTTTTAATACCATATTATTTTAATTATAATAAATTTACAATATAACTTATAACTGTGGACTATAATTGCTCTTTTTTTTCTTCTTTTTTCTCAAACTTTCTTTGGGTCTTAAAGGTATTCTGTAGCTCCATACAAATTTTAACATTGTTTGCTCTAATTCTATGAAAATTTTCAAGATGTTTTGAAAGGTTTCATAGGGAGTCCATTGAATAAAGATGCATTTCTTTAACCAAGAAAAATAAATAAAACTCTCAAGTTTTAGTTATTTTAAATGTATTATATATAAGAAAAAGTATTAAAAATAAATTTAGTTCTATTCTAAGATTGACATGCCAAATACCAGTAACAATTATAGACCTCATTCCCATGACATGATGGAATAGTTTGAGGCTCTTTACATTCCTGGATTGGGATGATGCCCTTGGGCTATCCAGCATGTGACAGGACGTATTGAGATGTTAGTGGTGCCCGCTCAAGCAAATCAATGATACATGGGAAGACAGTGAAACAGTCATAAGATTTCCCCCCAACTGGGAAGTTTCTTTCTCTGCTAATTTCCAAATTTTTTTTTTATTTTATAAAAAAAAATTTGTTAATAATTTTAGCATACCGCCTGGTTTCTGGGCATCTTTTTTTTTACTTTTTGTATACATTATTTTCTTGGAATTAAAGTATCCATGTTTGAATAAATCACTGTCTCAGTTTTTCCAGTCATATATTATGAACCAATAAATAGCTGCAGCATTTAATAAACAAACACTTTATTCTTTTATTTTCATTTCTTGTCTTGCAACTTTTCTTCCCTACTAAATAATTCCATGTAGCATTTATAAAAATGATTTGTAATAAAGGCTGGACATGTAATGCGATTTAGGAGCAACTACTGGACTAGAGCTGTTACTGACTGGATTCAATGGGACATCAAAAGAACGCATGCTTGCCCAACTACAGGATGGTCAGACTTCATCAAAAACCTGAATAAATGGTTTCAATTCAAGGTTGAGGCTTTTTCTGTTTCTGGAGCAGCAGATACTTGAGCTACACTTGCAGGGACAGGGACGAATGGAAACGTTACTGGCGCCCACCCAAGCAAATCATAGAACAAAAGGAAGGTAAGTGATAAATGATAAAAAGTATTTCATATAATCAAAATTTAAGTTATAGTTAATTATAGAGAATTTCAAGTATATTTCATGCAAAAAATATTAAAATCCTAATTCTGTCTGGTATCTTTAGAAATATTTAGGAATGGAATGACACAAAATTACTAGAATGCTAGAACAAAGGAAATTAAAAAACATTTTCTGCAATATGAATTATTAAAAGTGAATCCTAGGGGCCTGAGCTATAATACAGCAAGTTGGGCACTTGCCTTGTAATGGACCAATACATGTTCAAAACCCTCATACTGTATCCTGAGTGCTACCAGAAGCCATCTTTGAGCACAGAGTCAGGAGTTAGTTCTGAGCACCACAGTTTTGGCAAAATCTCTGCCCTGCTACCAATAGTACCTTCTTCTCAGAGTGAATACAGGATTGACTACTCTTCCCAGAGTGGTTACAATGGTTACAGGCAGGGGAATCTCAGGAGTCTGACAGTGGGACCTGAACAAAGACATGGAGATTGTCAAGGTTGTGCAGTCCCTGAACTGGATTGTGTCTTCAGATGCAGTCTTCAGATGAAGAATTTAAGGAGCAAGTTTTGCATTCACAACTGATCTGAAGAGTTTCTGCTAAGTTACAGCTTTGTACTGAGGAAGAAATCCCTTGCTGTTTACTTATACTCCACTATTATGTGTGATATGTCCACCTTCAACAAGAACACAGGAATTTATATTAAATTTACAGGAGAAATTGTCGAACAACTAGTGGGCACCCAAGCAAATTGTAACATGGATATGTGGGCAATTGTGAGGGTCTGAATGGAGACCTTAGATATCCTAGTGCATTTTCACTTTAAATATCAAGTAAATATGTTGGACTATGATAAACTGAAAGACTGCAGAAGATGAGGTTTTTAGCAGTATTTTTCAGAAATCTGTTTCTTTTCTTTAAAATTGAGGCTTCCATCATTCAATTCCTGCATTGTAATTGATCTTTAAGGAACAAATGCAGTTTGTGTTCTATTTTCTATTCTTGATACACTATTTATTGCTTATTTTGTTTGGTTTGGTAACCAGAGATGTAGCACATAACAGAGATTTTTTTTAAAAAATCTAAAGTTTATCCTGTAAAGTAGCTTAGAAAAATAATTTTCCACCATCCTTTTTTTAAGTAGTCAGCACGTCAAATTTCTCAGTGTTGAAAGAAGAAATATAAGTGATCACCAGGAAGAAAATAAATTGCACATGTCAAAGGAAGTCTAGGCAAATATCCCCAGGGGTGTCTCTAAGGTACTCCCAAATAAGTTCAGGGGGAAAAGCAACTTGCCTTTATTATCTGACAAGCCAAGAGGGTGTCAGTTCAGCCACTGCCAAGACCAGAGCTAGCAAAGTTTAATTACACTGATACTGAGGGGAAAAGGACCTTTTTGCACCTTACCTGTTCTTGCTTTCTTTTCTCCTTTTCCTCTCAGGGCCACAAGAAGTGGCCTAGTTAATAAGAAAGAGGAGCAAGTACTCGACAGTTAAAGGGAGTAGAAACTGACCTAGTTACCTTTCCTTTAAAAATGCTTGGCTAGCACCAGGAGTGAGCTAAACAAGGCAGGAAATTTTAACACATCGTGGAGAGTGAACTGAATCACAACTACATTGGACTGCATATATTGATTGCAAGGAAATATTCTTATGACTGGAAATGACTGGAGGACTTTTTATCTAAGATGAATTAAAGGCAATGTAAAATCTGGCCTAGATCATATTACTCTAGAATGGATCCAAGAATAGTTCATAAGTGCAGTCATGGTAAATTTAATACAGAAGTATATGAATCTTCTTAAAATCAGTGTGACATTTTCATATGAATTTATAAATTAGCTAGCTGATTTCAATCAAAAGTTTATTGAAGAAATGCAAGTTTAGATAAAAAATATATTACTGTGAGACTAAGTATTTACTTATTTTTAATAATATCATTATCTATAATTTGTCTCTAAATAGCAACCATGCAGCAATTAATGATTCATTAAATTATACAGACTTTTCAATAATTTATTCACTGTGCATGTTAAACAATAAAAAATAATATTTTATTAAGAAATCATTGATAAGAATAAATATACATATACATTTATACACATACACATGTATGAATTCCCACCGGAATAGATAGATCCTAGTACTGGTTAACTACCTAAACATCTTGGTTAAAAAATACATGGATAAATCATATTCACAGTCCATACACTGACCTGCAATGAATTTGATTATATTTCTACACTGACATTGCTTTCTAGAAGAAACATGATGAATAATATAGAAAATTTTCGTCTATAAGCTATGGATGCAATATGCTTTAGTTTATGAAATATATTCACCCAATACCCATCTGATAAGGGGTTAATATCCAGGATATATCAGGCACTGGTAGAACTTTACAAGAAGAAAACAAACAACCCCATCAAAAAATGGGGAGAAGAAATGAACAGAAACTTCAGCAAGGAAGAAATTCGAATGGCAAAAAGACATATGAAAAAATGCTCATCATCACTAATCATCAGAGAGATGCAAATCAAAACAACAATGAGATACAACTTTACACCACAGAGACTGGCACATATTCAAAAGAACAAGAACAACAAGTGCTGGCGTGGGTGTGGGGAAAAAGGAGACACTCATCCATTGTTGGTGGGAATGCCGGCTGGTACAGCCTTTCTGGAAAACAATATGGACTTCCCTCCAAAGACTAGAAATTGAACTCAAATTTGATCCAGCGATACCACTCCTGGGAATCTACTCTGGGAAGCCAAAAATACAGCGGAAACACCATCCCTACTTTTATGTTCATAGCAGCATTATTCACAATAGCCAGAATCTGGAAGCAACCAGAGTGCCCGAAAATCGATGACTGGATAAAAGCTTTGGTACATCTACACAATGGAATACTATGCAGCTGTTAGGAAAAATGAAGTTATAAAATTTGCCTATAAATGGATGGACATGGAGAAGATTATGTTGAGCGAAATTAGCCAGAAGGAGAGAGACAGATACAGAATGACTGCATTTATCTGCATAACATAAATATATAGGTACATATTATGATACCAATATCCAAGATCAAGTGAAACATATATCAGGAGGTCCTTTCAAAGGTGGAAATTATCACAAACGTGTGGGATTCAGAGGCTAGGTAAGACAGAAATGGAACAGTGTGCTAACAATTGTTGAGGGTACTAATGCCAACCTAGAACTGAGCATTAAATAGAGGCAAAAAGATACACATGACAACCCTTTAATGTACGTTCTGTAATCCATAGTCTGGAGAGGAAGGAAAAGAGAAAGAGAGAGAAATGGAAAGAAATCAAGAACCTTCCATGGAGCAGGGGCTGGGGGAGGGGGAGGGAACCGGGGACGTTGGTGGTGGGAGATGGGCACTGGTGGCGGGATGGGTGCTGCAACACTGTTTGACCAAAATCCAAATATGAACTTTTTAATTGTATATCTTTGTATTTCTAAAAATAAAAAATTAAAAAAAAATAAAATAAAATGATTCCTCTTTTTATAATTCATCTTATAATTCATAAATTATAATTCATAAATTATAAGAATTTTATAATTCATCATATGGTTTAAAAATGAATCATTAAATAAAAATAAATAGTATTTCATGCTTAATAATCATAGGAATAATGTGTATTTGACAAAACATGTTAGAAAAGATAATTATAATTCCAAAAGTAGTGTCCATTTGTGTACATAGCATATGATGGATAAAATAGATATGCTGGTGTTTTACATAGTATTTAGTAGGGATAAGCACAATAGGAATGATATGTTAATTTTATTAAAGTATTGTTCATGCTTCATTAAACTCAGTTGTCACTTGTTGATGTTGCTAATGAGAGATGCTGATGTTGCTGGGGAGGCTGGTCTTGATCAAGAAGAACACCCAGCAAGAAGGTTGAGCAGAGCACCCACAAAATATGTTGAATAAAGCACACACAAAGAAGTCTCCAAGCAACACTTAGGAGAATATCTCTTTTTCATTAGGTGGAACAAGGAAATTTAAGTTGGGGAAAGTAAAGTGGGAACTCAGTATCAGCCAATCAAGTAGTAAATTGGGGTCTCTGTCACTAATCATGTAGAGTAAGAGAAGGGATTAGAACCAGGGATTAAGGTAGGGGATTAAAGCAGGTTGTGGGTCTAATCCTAAAAAGTAGGGTGGTGCTCTGTGCAGGGTATGTGTTTAGCTACAGTCACTCTTTTTAATTTGGTGACAATATATTTCCTGTTTTAGATAGTTAATTTTTGAAAGAAACATCCTGATCTTTCCACTTCCTGTTGATAATTCATTTCCCTTTGGTAATCTGAGAGGGCAGATTCATGCTTACTAACATCGCAGAAGACTTGATCACTTGATCACTTGAATACCATTATTCATCGATTTGCTCGAGTAGGTGCCAGTGACATTTCCATTGGACCCTATCACATGCCAATGTAGCCCAATGGCATTGGTTGATTCAGGAATATGAAGAGTCTCAAGCCGTTCCTTCAGGGTCTTAACAAGGAAGTCTGACCACCTTGTAGGTGGGCGGCCACGTGATCTGTTGACATCACATGGGATCCAGTCGGTAATGGCTCTAGTCCAGCGGCTGTCTCCAAATCGCATTACATGTCCAGCCCATCAGATTGTTGAAGCCTTGGCAAACGAAACAGTGTCTCTGATTCTGGAATAGCGATGGAGGTCGGCTACTCTGGATTCCTTCTCTCACTTGAGTGAGACGTGATATTCCAAGCATAGCTCTTTCGATTCCTCTCTGGGAGACCCGAATAGCATTCTCATCCTGCTTTCTTAGGGCCCAGGTCTCTGAGGCATATGTTAATGCAGGGAGAATGGTGGAGTCAAAGAGATGTGCCTGGAGCCGGTGGTTCTTTGTCCTTTTAGCTATTTCTTCGATGCCTTTGAAGGCATTCTATGCTACTCTGTTCCTCCTGTGCAGCTCAGGTTTTAGGTCGTTCATGATGTTGACTTCTCGACCTAGGTACACATAATTGCTGCATTCAGAGATGTTTGTTCCATTGAGAGTGAATAGGGCCTCTGGAACTAGTTCATTATTCATGTACATAGTTTTCTTTAGATTCAGCTGTAGATGTATCTTTCCACATTCTCTGTCAAAGTCAGCCAGCATTTGTGCCGCTTGGCTAATGTTTGGTGTTCTTAGAATGATGTCATCAGAGAAGCGGAGCTGGTGTAGTTGCCGACCACCTATCTACACTTCCATTCCTTCCCATTCTAATTGTCCCATGATATTCTCGAGGGTGGCGCTGAAGAGTTTTGGTGAAATGGTATCACCCTGTCGAACCCCTCCTTTGACATCAATGATCACTTCTTTTAGAATGTTGAGATCCTGGTGGTGAATCCGTAATACAGCTCACGAAGGAACTTGATATATTGGGTTTGAACGCCCTGTTTGGCTAGGGCTTCGATGACTGCTTCAGTCTCCACAGAATCAAAGGCTTTCTGTAAATCAATGAATGTGAGACAGAGTGGCATCTTGTACTCCCTACAAACCTCAATAAACTTGGTTACTGTGTGGATACGGTCAATTGTGCTGAATCCTTTCCGGAAGCCTGCTTGCTCGCATGGTTGTCCTTCATCTAGTGTTCTGCTAATCCTGTTCAGGATGACTCGTGTAAACAGCTTGTAGATGACAGACAACAGGCAGATGTTGCGATAATTGCCGATGTCGTGAATGTCTCCCTTCTTGAACAGTAGAACTGTCCTGCTGGTTTTCCATTGGGAGGGCATGTAGCATTCAGACAGGTAGCGTGTGAGGAACCAAGCTAGTGTATTGATGAGTACCGACGGCAGATTCTTCAGGTGTTCGGGTATGACTTTGTCTGGGCCTGGTGCTGTTCCCTTCTTTACCGATGAGATGGCATGTCGGATTTCAGAAGGGAGAACGTTGGGAATGACATATCCATCCTGTAGAATTTGGTATGTGGGCAGGTGGATGTGATTATCAAAGATATTTGAGTAGAAGTCCTGGATAATCTTCTTCATTGCCTTTCTGGAAGATGTGATAGATCCATCAGGGGATCGGAGGGCAGTCATCTTGGTCTTATAGTTGACAAAGGACAGGCGGGCGATGTGAATGCTTTTCCCGGCTTCTGCTGCATCTTCCAGTACTTCTGCTCTTCTCTCTTTGAGGTCTTCTTTTATTGCTTCTCTGCACCAGTTAGCAAGCTTGGATGTTAGCATTTGGTCTCCTTAGGCTCCCCGCCTTGCCACGTTGGCGAATAAGCTCAAGAGTTTCTGAAGACAAGCTTCCTTTTGTGTCTTTCTCTCTCTCTCGGCATTCTTCGCACAATCATGGAGGTGCTGAACCAGTCATTTGTATTCTTCATCGATGTTTTCATTGATGGTATCTTCCCATGTTGCTGCAATGGTGCCAAAGAGTTCCCAGTTGGTGGTCATTCTGGGAAAGTTTTCTTCCCTAAGCTTTGCAGTCTTTTCTCCCCGTTGCGGGAAGAAGAATTTTGCACCGAAGGAGACGGTGGTCCAATCCTGTTTGGAATTTGGGGCGACAGCAACATTGGTCAGACAAAACCACCTGATTGAAGATGATGTGGTCAATTTCATTTTGGAACTGTCCACTAGGAGATTCCCATGTCCAACGTTTCACTTCAGCCTTCTGGAAGTGTGAGTTCCCATGAATGGTCTTGGTGGACATGATGAACTCAGATAGTCTCTCACCCTGTGTGTTTCATTCTAGGCCATGGGCCCCGATGTGCAGTTCTTCAGCCGATCTTCTCGGTCCTATCTTGCCATTAAAATCACCGACTATGATCTTGTAGAAGGTGTGATCTTTTTTTTATAGAACTCCTCCAATTCCATTTAGAATTCCCTTAATTTCATCTCTTTGTATGTGTATGTTGGTGCATAGACAATGAAGATAGAAATTGCTGGCAGTGGGCAACATCTCTTCAAGTGTAATCGTCCTATTCGGTTTGTTAGGCATTCAAATGAATCAATGTTGACAGCCATGTTCGTGTTGACAAGGACACCAACGCCACAGACACCTCTTTTCGTTGCATATTCCAAGGAACAATTCTTCTCTGGTGTCAAATACAGCATGATGCAACTGATGCCTCCTCGTCTCAGTCAGACCAATGATATTGTACTTGACCTTTTGCGCTTGCACCATCAGATCCTCAATATATGCTTCCGATGCCGGCATACGTGCATTGAAAGTAAGACAGTCATTTTAGTCCTTCTTCCTTTTGCAGCCTAGGATGGCCATGAAATTTTATCAGGCACTGCTTGTTTGCCTTTCTTACTGCTGCCGTATTAAGTGCTCTTTCGGGGTCAGGAAAATAAACATTTCTGTTACTGGATTTGGCATATCACATACGTATTGGACAGCTTGCCAGGCTCTGGCATGTGGGCGCTGTATTCTCTTTACTTTGTGAGGCTCTCTCAGAGGGGTGCGGAGAATATTTACGTAATTTGGAGGTAAATCGCGGCCTTTCAGAGGCCGCCCCCAATGGGGAAAGCTGGTTTCTGCTCTGCCGGTTGTATCTGTGTCTCAGGCTCAAGCATTCCTGGGCTTGGAATACTCACTTCTGAAGGGTGGGTCTCTGCAGGGTGGGTCCTTTTAGGCTGGGTTTCTGACAAGCCAGGCTGGAGACTGGATTAATCTGTGGGCTGGAGACTGGACTAATATGCTGGCTGGAGTTCTTACCAGCTGCAGGGTGTGGATTGTGAAGATCGCTGCCAGCAAGGTATGGGGGTTTCTCTGGTCTCCTCCGAGGCTCCATCGGGATGGTGTACTCGGGTCGGAAGTTGCTCTCGTGGTCCATGGAATGCAATGGATTCAACGGGGATAGCTGGTTTCTGCTCTGCTGGGTGTACCTGTGTCTCTCTTTTGTCGCAGAAGATGAAAAGTGATAGATTACTCTAGACTGCTCAGACGCATCTGAATACAAGGAAGTAGAAACCTGATTTAATGAAATGAAGTATGTGACTCCTAGTTCTAAACCTACCATACTCACATTTGGGATTTCTTTTGCTTTAATTAACTGAATTGCCAAAGCAAACATTTCATAGATCACTTGACATCCCGTTATTCATCGATTTGCTCGAGCAGGGACAAGTAGCGTTTCCATTTGACCCTATAATGGACCAGTGTAGCCCAATGGGATCTGCTTGTTCCAGGAATATGGAAGAGCCTCAAACCATTCGTTCAGGGTCTTGACGAAGAAGTCTGACATCTCATAGGTGGGCAGCCATGTGATCTTTCGTCTCATTGGATCCAGTCAGTAATGACTCTAGTCCAGTTGTCATCTCCAAATCTCATTACATGCCCAGTCCATCTAATTTTCGATGCCTTGGCAAATGAGACAGTGTCCCTGACACTGGATTGTCGATGGAGGTCAGAACTCCAATTCCTTCTATCACTTGAGTGAGGAGTGATATCATGCCTCTCTCAAGAAAACTTTTGATATTCTTAATAGATATGTTCGGACAGGTAGCATGTGAAGAGCCGAGCCACTGTATTGATGAGTACTGAAGGCAGATTCTTCAGGTGTTAGGGTCTGACTTTGTCTGGCGCTGTTCCCTTCTTTACTGACGAAATGGCATGTTGGATTTCAGAAGGGAAAACATTGGAAACGACATCTCCATCCTGCAGAATTTGATATATGGGCAGGTGGTCTTGGCTATAAAAGAGATCTGAGTAGAAGTCATGGATAATCTTCTCCATTGCCTTTCTCGAAGATGTGATAGTTCCATCAGATGTTGGAGGGCAGTCATCTTGGTCTTATAGTTGGAGAAGGATAGGTGGGCATTGTGAATGCTTTTCCCAGTTTCTGCTGCATCTTCCAGTATTTCTGCTCTTCTCTTTTTGAGGTCTTCCTTTATCACTTCTCTGCGCTGCTTTGCAAGCTTGGATGTTAGCATTAGGTCTCCTGAGCTTGCACCTTCTTTTGGTCTTTTTCTCTCTTGGCATTCTTCTCATAATCATGGAAATGCTGAATCAGGTTCTTCACACGCTAAATTGTCCGAATGCAAGGTGCACTCCCATTGGAAAACCAGCAAGACAGTTCTACTGTTCAAGAAGGGAGACATCCACGACATTGGCAACTATCGCCCCATTTGCCTGTTGTCTATCATTTACAAGGTGTTCACTCAAGTCATCCTGAACAGGATGAAGGGCAACCATGAAAGCAAATGGCTTCCGAAAAGGATTCAGCACCATCGACCATATAAACACAGTAACCAAGATCATTGAAGCTTGTAGGGAGTTCAGGATGCCACTCTGTTTCACGTTCATTGATTTAAAGAAAGCCTTTGATTCTGTGTAGACTGAAGCAGTCATCAAAGCCCCTAGCCAAAGCCCTAGCCAAACAGGGCGTTCAAACCCAAGACATCAAGATCCTTCGTGAGCTGTATTATGTATTCACCACCAGGATCTCACCATTCTACAAAGAAGTGATCATGGATATCAAAAGAGTGGTTCGATAGGGTGATACCATTTCACCAAAACTCTTCAATGCCACCCTCGAGAACATCATGCGACAATTAGAATGGGTAGGAATGGGAGTGAAGATAGACAGTCAGCAACTAAACCACCTCTGCTTTGCTGATGACATTGTTCTAATAACAACAAATATTAGCCAAGCGGCACAAATGATGGCTGACTTTGACCGAGAATGTGGAAAGATAGGTCTACAGCTGAATCTCATCAAAACTATGTTCATGAAAAATGAACTAGTTCCAGAGGCCCTATTCACTCTCAATGGAACAAGCATCTCTGAATGCAGCAGTTATGTGCACCTGTCGGGCGCTCCGCCGGGGTCCCGACAGTGCCGGGAAGCGAAGTTCCCTTCTACCTCCGGCCGGCGAGGAATGGATGAACACTCAGGAATCCGATACAGTTTTAAAAGGCTTTACTTATCACAGGTTCAGGCATACAAATCAGCAAAAGGAAAAACCCGATGCTTAGGATTCCAGGCTAGAACCCCAGCCACGTGTAGGCCAAGATGGCGACCACCACGTGTAAAACTTCCAAGGGGAATAAACGCTCACAAGGCGAGATCCCACTGGGAAGAAGAAGCCCAGGAGAGCAGGAACCGGCAAGTTTATACCCCCCCCACAACTCAGACCTTCCTCCCATTGTTATGGAAAGCAGGGAGGGTCCAATGCCCTCAGGTAATCCCTCCCTGCATCTCACCTAGGGCCTTTACTGTGCTAATGTTTTGAGCCGGGAATGCCTTTGAAATGTAGAGAAGGGGGTTTCTAAGATGGCATGTCACTGTACCAAAGATCAACACCAATGCCAGTTAAATATTTCTCCAAGCCTTCACAAGTCTCCTCTACTTCATTGTAGTTTTATATTTTATCAGGGAGCCATGCTTGTTTGTTTGGAAGCAAACAGCATTTCTCTCTGGTCTAATTACTTACGTGTCCTACGTGGCCAGGCTAATATGCTGGTAAGATCTATCTAGTCCCACGATGATTGTGATAGCATGGGAGAATATTTATACCAGCTAGTACAGCATACATGGTCGGATAAACTACCACATTTAGACTACCCCCTTATCTACGAAGTGATTTGCGGGAGGCAATCCAGAGCAGATGCAGCGGCCCTTAGGAGTCCTGCAACAACTCCCCTGATTAGTTTACTAATAAAAATTGAAAAGGTAAGAAATATTTAGTAATCTACAGAAAATTTAAGATAAGAAAAAACAATTCCAATTACAAAATGATAATACATGTTACTTTAGGATCCGAACTTGTTTTTTGGACCCAAAGCAAAGTTCAAGACAAAGTGTTTTTAGCTGTCTGATTATAACGGACTATAGTTTGCACTGTCCATAATTTGTGAGAGTCAATTTGCTATATTTTTATGTAAAGTCTGTGGAGCTACTTCTGGAACAGCAATAGCGGTGATCATATGAGTATGAGTCTCTGGAGAGCAGCGATCAGGAACTCGTTGAATTGTCAGGAACACTGGATCGGGTTTCAGGAACACTGGAACAAGTATCTCGAATTCTGGAACAGGAGTCTTGAGTGCTGGAACAGGTGTCCGGAACATTGGTGTGATATCTTGAACTCTGGAACAGGAGTCTTGAACGCTGGAGCAGGTGTCTGGAATATCGGTGTGGGCATCTTGCAGGGCTTCTTCAGCAAGGGAACATTGGCACTGGTAACTGTACCTGTAGCTTAGGCGAGACAAAAACACTTTTCGAGGTTAATCACAAGTAGAGATTTTAAGGCTTTGTAGGGATCCAAGTTTGGGATGGAGAGAAGAATATAAAGAAGCTCCAATATGGGTGGAGCAGGGAAATAAGTATGAGAATTGATGATTTTAAAGTTGATAAATCTAGTGGATCAGCAGTGGAGTTGATGAATGTAATAGAGGCTTGTAGTGGTCAGAAATTGAGAAGGTAGTAGTTGAGACATAACATAGACGCAACATTAATCACAAACATAATGGTGGCCACCACATGCACACACACGCACACATACATTTGATCGATCAATATCTTACAGCAGTGTATGTGACCCATTTAGGGTGATAAATGGTAACGAGTCAAGCGCTTCATGAATATAAAGCCGGCAAATGATGGTGAGAAAGTGTCTTTTCCTGTGAATAGAGCATTGGGAAAAAATTAGTTTTGCAAATTATTAAATTTTTTAGCGAGCACTCTTTTAGGAGTCTCGGAGTATTGAGCACTGTAGTGCAGGTTTACTGGATTCGAATATCTCATCCTGTGAACAGAATCATTAGAAAAACAATTTTTCATTGATTTAGCAAACATTTTTTGTAATGAGCACTGTGATCAGAGTCCACCCATTTTTCCACCCTTTTTTTTTGTAAGAAAGAAAATATTTAGGCTGTAAGGCAAGATATTAGACATGAACCATGATCACAGACTGCAAAACAAGATCATTATTAAAAAGGAACCAATCCAGGAAGTTTAAACAGCAACTTGCAATTTAAAATTTAAGACTTTATATTGAAAGAATTAGTTGTTTTCTGATTCTTGGAGAATTCTAGTCTTAACAAGTCGCAGAGGGACCCAGAGTTTCTTGGCAGGGTTATCGTCTGTAGAAATGAAAGCATAGCCTCTTCCCAGAATGAGGAGGTGACCTGCAATCCATTTATCATCAATTTTCACCCAGATAGGTGAATTGACTGTTTTTTGAGTTTGCATATCTTCTTGAAAGTGACATTCAGCCGCGGTATAGGGATCTCCTTGAGGTATATTTAAGAAGTTTAAGGTGAATAATGTTAAAGATAAAGAATCCATTGGAGGCATGCTTGTTTTTCGTTGCTTTAATAGCTGAGTTTTAAAGCGTTCTGTGGGCACGCTCAACTATTCCTTGTCCTTGTGGATTATATGGAATTCCTGTAATATGTTTGATCTGCCATTCCTCGCAGAAGGATTTGAAGGTTTTGCTGGTGTAAGCAAGACCATTATCTGTTTTTATGGTATGGGGGAATACCCATGACGGAGAAGCACTGGAGTAAAAATGAACAAACAGATTTAGCTCTTTCAGATGTCATAGGAACAGCCCATATGAACCGGGAATATGTATCGATGACCACATGAAGGAAAGGTTTGTTGGGAAATAAGTTAGTATGAGTTATATCCATCTGCCACAATTGGTTTGTCTGTAAACCTCGAGGATTTGCTCCTGCTACATGAGATGTACAATGTAAAGGAGCACAGACAGGACAGTTGCGGACAATTTGTCCAGCTTGTCTCCATGGGATGCCATGGTGTACATGAAGGCGGCGGGCATTTGTATGTAGAGTCTGGTGCTCTTCCTCAGCTGATTTAAATACTGGTGCTGCCAAGAGATCTGCTGCTTCGCTTCCTCGAACCATCGGCCCGGGAGTCGGCTGCGAGAACGGATGTGGGAGATGTATATAGGGAATGTTCTATTTCGGAGGAGATCTTGTAGTTTATGGAGTAGCTCCTGAATTATAGGATTATGGGCATTTAAAGAAGCAGTGACAATTCCAGGAAATAAACCAACTACATATGCAGAATCACTCACCACATTACATGGGCCAGATTCATGGGATAGTAAATGTATCAGGGTGGCGAGTTCCACTTGTTGGGCAGATTTATAATTTGTATGTACAGTAGTGGTCAACGAATGACCTGTAATTCCACCCCTTCCTGATGAGGAGCCATCAATATAATACACTGGAGCATCAGGAATGGGAGAGGAGCGGACAATGGTGGAAATTACAAAAGGTGTCCTTTTCAGAAATTCCCAGGTTTTTCCAGCTGGGTAATGATAAGATATTTCTCCTTAAAAATCTGCTAAAGCTCTCTGAAGGATTTCACTGAGTGGTAAAACAGCTTCAATTTCTTTTTTAGGGTCAGGTAGTACAATTACATGGGGATCATGTCCAAGTAATACTTGGGTTCTTGATTTTCCCTTAATTATAAGGTTAGCTATCATCTCAAGGTAAGGTGTAGCAGTACGATTCTGCTTGTTATGTAAGTAAACCCATTCTAACGGTCCAGATAATTGGGCTATAGCAGCAGTTGGAGACTCGGGAGTGTTGAAGACCAAGAACCATACCTTTTCTCCGGGATTAAATCTGGAGAGGTAAGATTTTTGAAGCCGATCCATGAAAAAATCTAATTCCTTCTGAGCTTTAGGAGTTAGCTGCCTTGGGCTATTTAAAGCAGGATCACCTTCAAGGGTGTGGAACAGGTTTCTGAGCTTAGAGTTAGGAATGCCAAGGGAGGGGCGCACCCAGTTGATATCCCCCAGCAGTTTTTGAAAATCATTCAAGGTTTTGAGCCCTTTGTGACTAATGGAAATTTTTTGAGGACGCACTGTAGTGGGGTCAAGAGTATAGCCCAAATATTCATATGGAGGCTGCATCTGAATTTTTTCCGGAGCTACTTGTAAGCCAGCCTCTGGTAAAACTGTCATTACATCACTATATAAATTCTGGAGATCTCTGGAATTATCACAAGCTAGCAGGATATCATCCATGTAGTGGATGATATATGCACCAGGAAATTTAGCACCGAATGGGTTGCAAAACCTCATCAACAAAGTGTTGACACATCATAGGTGAATTAGTCATTCCTTGGGGGCAATACTGTCCACTGAAACCTACGTAAAGGACCTTTATGATTAATGGAAGGGACTGAAAATGCAAACCTTTTCCGATCATCTGGGTGGATAGGTATGCTGTAAAAGCAGTCTTTTAAATCTATGATAATTAGTGGCCAATCCTTAGGAATAGCTGCTGGAGAGGGGAGCCCAGGTTGTAGGGCTCCCCATGGGGACCATAGTAGAATTTACATTCCTTAAGTCAATCAGCAAACGCCATTTGCCTGATTTTTTCTGTATTACAAAAACAGGAGAATTCCATTCCTAAAACGTTTCCTCAATAGGTCCTAATTTTAGCTGTTCTTCCACTAGATTTGTTAGCGCCTCTAACTTTTTTGGTATTGAGGGGCCACTGTGGTGTCCATATAGGTTTGTCAGACTTCCACTGAATACAGATAGGTAGTGGGCGCTAACCACAGCGGCCCCAATTAAAAAGGGTTACTCCCAGTGTTAGGCTTATTATGGAGAGCTGGAATTGGTGCTCGATGGGGATTGGACGAGGTATGTGGATTACTGTCCCCCACTACTCCAGCATGTCTCGACCCCATAAAGTTAAAGGCATAGGGGCTATATAAGGCTGGACCATGGCTACATTCCCTTCAGGACCAATACACGGCAGCCTCCTGGCACTCTGTCGGAGAAGAGAGGAGAAGATATTGCCTACCCCGCTCAGGCTATGGGACACTTACTTTAGGGCCCAGTTAGAGGGCCAATACTTGGTGGAAATTATGGATATGTCTGCCCCTGTATCCAACATGCCTTTGAATTTCCTTTTATCAATTTCGATGGGTATAACTGGCCGCTTGGCCTGAGAAATTCTGGCAGTGTACCCAACTAGATAGTTAGCAGGTGGCTGGTGGGCTTGGTTCTGTGTGGCTGCATAACCAACAATGAAGTTGGCAGAATGGTTGGTACTGTTTAAGCCACCAGCTGTAGGGTGTTCGGACTGACTACACGGATCCTCAAAAAATAATAATAGTTTAGCAAGTGGTTCCCCTTTTTTAAAAGTCCATTTAGTTGGCACAGATATTGACAGTATTATCTCTTCATGAGATTCAGGATCCAGAAATCCGAAATGCACCATAATTCCCTTAAATTTCAGCCAATCGCTCCCCTGAATTAAACCCATACTACCTGGGGAGCAGGTCCTTTTTATCCCTGTTTTTAGCATGTGGGGATCTTGACTTGTGTATATTGTGACAGTCTTAGGGCAGAGAATGTCGAGACTGCCACTGCCTGATGGGGTAGGCCAGAGAGCATTTATTGACTGTAATTCTGTGGATTCTGATTCGGAGGATACTGGGCAGGTGGAATGAAGGAGAGTGCCCCTGGATTCAGCTGGGCCTGGGGCTGGGCCCCCATCCAGTTTCCCGCATTAGGGGGAGGCATAGTGATTATTTGAGCCTGCGGAGCTTGTGGAACCTGGGAGGGGGTCCATGTAACATTTCCTATAAAGGGATAATTAGAATGTTGCCCTGTATTGATAGTTTTAGAAGATGGGCAATCTCTACGGGTGTGTCCCTTCTTTCCGCAGCTAAAGCAGGTTATCTGTCCAGATGAAGCCTGAGGCTGACTTCGCCTCCAAGACCGACAGTCTTTGGCCCAATGTTTTCCTTTTCTGCACCTTGGGCATGGTCCAGGTGGGGCCCTCCGAGGGGTGGAGCTGCGATTATTAGAATAGTTTCTCCGATTATTGTTTATCCTTTGAAGTTTATTGTTTCTCCCCCTAGAGTTGTCTGACATTTCATCCCTCTCCTGATCCTCCTGCTGTATGGGATAAGCCTCTATATCATCCTGTGTTTTATGGGAGGTTAAACCGACATTTCTACAGGCCTTTAGATACCCCATGAGGTCATCCTTTTCCTTAATACTATATAGTAATGCTCTACATTTTTGATTAGCATTCTCATATGCTAAGTTTCGTTTTAGGATTTCTTGAGTGGTTGGGTCTTGAACCTGTCTTTGGATTGTTTCACATAATCTCCCAACAAAATCAAAGTATGGTTCATCACGACCCTGGTAAATTTTCCGTATAGCTACCTATAAAGTCTGGGTCGGAACCTACTCTTTCCCACGCTTTTAATGCTGTCTCCGAACAAATTTTAAAATAGGTTCAGGTGATGTCGCTTGTTTTGCTTTCTTTTTCCATTCACCTTCACCTTTTAGCATGGCAAAAGTTATAGTATGGCCTGATTCCTTTTCTCTTAAAGTGTCAATATTCTGATTAACCCCATCTGCATACCACATATGCCATTGCATGTACTGTGATTTGTTTAGACAAGTATGGGCTACCATTTCAAAGTCTCCCAATACCCACTGATCATTTTCGCTCCAATCAGCTAAATATTTTAAAGTATAAGGACTTGATATTCCAAACCTGTCTCAAGCCTTCCTAAACGGGGTTATTGCCTCAATTTTTAAGTCTTCATGAATCGGTTTTACTTTATCTTTAGATTGGTCATGAGAAAGATTGCTGCGCTTTGCTCTTTGACTCGAGCTAATCTGTTCCTCCCTTTCTTCCTCATCAGAGCTTGTGGTATCTGGCAGAGGAACATCTACCCCATTGAGGGTATTAACTCTGGAGAGATTTTCAGCTTGGGAATTTGCCTCCTCTGGGTTTTCCTGTTCCTCCTCTAAGTTATCAGCCACATTAGAATTCTTTTTAGATTTTTTTGCTGGGAATGTATACACCTTTTTCAAGTCTACAGTTTTGGGGCGTGTTTGTGAATGGCTTTTAGTTGGTTCACGCCTCAGTATTGGGTATGCGCTAGGTCCTGATTGATAAGTTATGAAATCAGAAATCTCCCTGCGTAACACATCCATTTCTTGGTTTAAGTTTTCAAGTTTCCTATATAGTTCTTCCTTTTGTTCTTTCAATCTTATGTGTAACTTCCAAACCTCCTCTTTCTGTCCATCTATTCTATCTATCTGTCTGTCAATTTCTTCCTCTAAGATAGTGCTGATTTTATCGATATCCTTCTTCTGCTCTTCAAACTTTACTTCAAATTTTAAATCCTGTTTAGTAATTTTACTTTCCTGTTCTTCGAATTTTTCTTTGAATTTTAAATCCTGTTCTTCTAATTTTTTCTTTGAATTTTAAATCCTGTTCTTCTAATTTTTCCTCAAATTTTAAAATCTGGTTAATAATTTTACTTTCCTATTCTTCTAATTTCTTTTCAAATTTTAAACTCTGTTTAATAATTCTGTCCTCAAGCTTTAAGACCAGTCTACCTGTAGCTTTATGATCCTCACTTATTTCTTCAATCGCTGAGTAAACCTCGTCCCTTAAGATTGCATTCAATTTATTACTTTCTTCCCTCTCTCTATTAAACATTGTCCTTACACAAAGGTACAGTTTAAAAAATCGCAAGGACCCAGATGATTTGTGAAAAGATAGAGTAGTTCTCAGAAAGGAACTTTATATACTGGGCTATGTATGGTTCCTGAGCCAATAAAAGATACAATGTATCTATACCATGAGATATCCATCATTTTACTCACGGTTCGGAGGCAGATGATCTCTGTCCGATGATAATTAAACCAGGCGATGTTCGCGGTGCCCACACCAGGGACGCCAAATGTCGGGCGCTCCGCCGGGTCCCCGACAGTGCCGGGAAGCGAAGTTCCCTTCTACCTCCGAAGCCGGCGAGGAATGGATGAACACTCAGGAATCCAATACAGTTTTAAAAGGCTTTACTTATCACAGGTTCAGGCATACAAATCAGCAAAAGGAAAAACCCGATGCTTAGGATTCCAGGCTAGAACCCCAGCCACGTGTAGGCCAAGATGGCGACCACCACGTGTAAAACTTCCAAGGGGAATAAACGCTCACAAGGCGAGATCCCACCGGGAAGAAGAAGCCCAGGAGAGCAGGAAATGGCAAGTTTATACCCCCTGCAATTCAGACCTTCCTCCCATTGTTATGGAAAGCAGGGGAGGGTCCAATGCCCCTCAGGTAATCCCTCCTTGCATCTCACCTAGGGCCTTTACTGTGCTAATGTTTTGAGCCGGGAATGCCTTTTGAAATGTAGAGAAGGGGGTTTCTAAGATGGCATGTCACTGTACCAAAGATCAACACCAATGCCAGTTAAATATTTCTCCAAGCCTTCACAAGTCTCCTTCTTCTTCATTGTAGTTTTATATTTTATCAGGGAGCCATGCTTGTTTGTTTGGAAGCAAACAGCATTTCTCTCTGGTCTAATTACTTAGGTGTCCTTACGTGGCCAGGCTAATATGCTGGTAAGATCTAGCTAGTCCCACGATGATTGTGATAGCATGGGAGAATATTTATACCAGCTAGTACAGCATACATGGTCGGATAAACTGCCACATTTAGACTACCCCCTTATCTACGGAGTGATTTGCGGGAGGCAATCCAGAGCAGATGCAGCGGCCCTTAGGAGTCCTGCAACATGTACCTAGTTTGATAACTCAACATTATGAATGACCTAAAACCTGAGCTGCACAGGAGGAAGAGAGTGGCATGTAACACCTTGAAGAGCATCAAAGAAATAACTAAAATGATAAAGAACCTGTGGTTCTGAGCACATCTCACTGTTCTCCCTGCATTAATATACATCTCAGAGGCCTGGGACCTACAAAAAGTAGGATGAAAATGCTATTTGGTTCTCCCAAAGAGGAATCGAAAGAGCTATGTTTGGAATATCATGCCTCACTCAAGTGAGAAGAAGGAATCCGGAGTTTTGACCTCTGTCGATGATCAGAGTCTGGGACTCTGTCTAGCTGTCTTGTTTGCCAAGGCGTTGAAAATCAGATGGGCTGGACATGTAATGTGATTTGGAGACGATGGCTGGATTAGAGCCATTACTGACTGGATCCCATGTGACGTCAAAAGATCATGTGGCTCCCCCACCTACTAGATGGTCAGGCTTCTTTTCAAGACCCTGAATGAACAGTTTGAGGCTCTTTGTATTGCTGGAGCAAGAGGATTTGGGTTTGCTATACTGTTACCTGATAAAGTCAAATGGAAGCGTTACTAGTGCCCGGTTTAACAAACTGACGATTAAGAGGATATCAAGTCATCAAGTTATTAAATATATACAAACACAAATTAAGAAATCTGTATGTGTCATTGTTTTTCCCACAATTGTGTGCCTCACTAGCTATGACTCGAAGTCTATATGTGTGATTCATAGCCCTAATTATTCTCATCTCCAAAAATGTTAAGATCATTTCTTTATGACCTATTAAATTTTAGTTTATTTATAATGTATTTAGCTCAAAATTTTACTTTCATAAAGTATGTAGTCTTCCTATACTTAGCATTTTTCTGTATTAATAAGAAAATCTAAGATCCTTTAAATTAGCCTCTCTTTTAAGAAAATACCTAAAAATTTCAAGAAAGTTTCTAGAGTCATTTCATTAACTTTATCTCATACCATTCTTTTATTTTCCATATTCAAGTGAAACATCTATCTACAGTTGTATATTTTTTGCATGGAACCTAAAAAAAATTGCATGTTGGAAGGGAAAGTTTCTATGTAAAATACAAATCTTTTTCCCTTAACCTATAGTATATACTAGTTGAGAATGGGATATGCATATCTAAAAAGTCAAATGTAGTAATACTTCTAGTCATCAATGTTAAATTTAGAGTAACATTTTATGCAATATGCCAAGACAATGACCACACTAACTCTTAAGACCCCTAACTTGAGATAAAAACTCTAATACGAATTTAAGAAAGAAAAATTTTAATACTGCAAAATATAACGATATATGATTTGGAGTATACAGGTATTCATGTAGTCTGTTTTCTCTATTTCTTCATACCAATTTCAAATATCTTCCCAGTTTAACTATATATTTCACCAAAGTTATATCATACTGGACATATATATGTAATATTATATATATGTATATATATGTATATATATATGTATATATATATAACATACATATATGTTGTGTGACAGAAATTTTTTTCAACCCAATTCTGTACTGCCATCTGAAGTATCTATGAGAGAAGGACCTGCTGGGACAAATTGAGATTAGGCTATGGTACCAGAGAAGTTTTGAGCACTAAGAAAATGCAGGATATTTTAAGTCATTGTGAGACTTTGTATTTGTACTGAGTAAAATTTTAACTTTTGCAGTTCATGACAAAAAAAGTTACATACTTCATATGTTAGATTTGAAATTTCAAATAATAAACGTATAATAAATTGTCTTTGTTATAAATAAATATTTATAAATAAGTAGCTGATAAAACTGAGTTTGGGGGAATGAAAAGAAAGAAATGTGAGTTGTGAGTTGATATAACTGAAGAGCAAGTGATTGTTAGATGCGACTTAATTCCTAGCACTGGATAAAAGAAAAAATTTGTATAGTTACTTTTCTAAAAAATATTATGCACAAACCTAAAAAAATAGTTTTTCCAATAATTAAAAACATAAAGTGAGTTTTGATAGCTACAGTTCATTTCTTCATATATTTTCATGGTGAATCTTTAAGATTGATCACTTGATCACTTGAATCTTGTTATTCATTGATTTGCTCCAGCAGGTGCCAGTAACATTTCCATTGGACCCTATCACGTGCCAATGCAGCCCAATGGCATTTGGTTGATTCAGGAATATGAAGAGCCTCAAACCGTTCTTCAGGGTTTTGACAAGGGAGTCTGACCACCTTGTAGGTGGGCGGCCACGTTGATCTTTTGACATCCGGTGGGATCCAGTCGGTAATGGCTCTATTC
>JAJIBD010023435.1:0-34235 GCA_021461705.1 Cryptotis parvus
ATCTCACTTTCTCCTTTCTCTTGCAAATTCTGGGTTGTGATACATACGCTTAGGGTTATCATGTATATCGCTTTGCCTATGTTCAATGTGCAGTTCTAGTCTGGCATTACTATAGTAAGTTTTTCACTTAAATTTTAGTTTGTCTTTCACAGTACTGTTGAACTTCACAAATATACCTGAAACATAGTTGCATTTTATAATACAGTGAATATTGTTAGTATTTATCCCTTGTATCTAATTGCGTAATTTTGTTTTTAGTTCCATGATATGATAGATTGCAGTGAGGTTTTTATTTGCAGTGGCAGGAACTGAACCCAGAGCCTAATTCTTTGTGAATCCATGGGTTCTACAAATTAGCCACTTTTACAGTCAACACCATTTTATTCTTTGACAATTTTATTCCCTGATAATTTTTCTTTGTATATGATTGCTGTATGGGCCTTCTATAACAGGAATAAACACACCATGCATGATATAAAATTTTGTATATTTGGGCTTAGATTTAGAATATTTAATTTTACTAAACTTAGATTTAGTACATTTAATTTAGTACAATAAGTTTTACATTTAGCACATTTATCTTTTCTATGTCTATAAGCAATATTTTACTATGGGTGTTAGTTTTTCTTTTAATATCTTTATATTGTGTTATTAGGGATGTCATTTTTACATAAGTTATGAAGTTTTATGACTGTTTCCTCCTCTGAAAGAGACTTCATGTCTTACATGATATGTTTTAGTTTTGAGGCACTGTGATTACATATGATTTCAGTGTACAATGATTTCAGTGTACAATGTCTAGTATGATTGTCCTGCTCCTCGAGGTGTTGCAAGAGTGGCTGCAGTGCCAAGCTGCATGGGAAGGTGGCAGACAGGAGACAGGCTTGTCTACACCCAGGGCTCTGCCTTATAGGCCATGGATAATTGATGGTCTGACTTAGACAAAGACTGGGTCCTCTCTGATGAACCCAGAGCATGTCAGAGCCTAGCAAGCTACCTCGTGGTGTATTGGATATGCCAAAAACGTAACAATAATGAACCTCATTCCCAATGAATGGAGATGTTACTGGTTCTCACTCGAACAAAATGATGAACAAAAGGAAGACAAGTGACAAGACAAGTGACAAGTGACTCAGCAAATGCATATGAGAGTAAAGTATTTTATCATGACACATTATATAAAGCAACAGTTGAAAGAATATATATAAGAATATAATAATATATAAATTATTATCTTATCATATTGTATTTAATTATATGACAATATGTTAATGTACTACATTGTATTTTAACTTATAGGGATATGATTTATACTAAGTAATAGTTGTAGAGGTCCCACCGAGATTTGATCGCTGGATTCAAAGTCCAGAGTGCTAGCCATTACACCATGGGGCCGACATTGATCATCAAAGTCAAAAGAGGGGTATAGCAGGGTGATACCATTTCACTAAAACTCTTCAGTGCCACCCTTGAGAACATCACACTACAATTAGAATGGGAAGGAATGGGAGTGAAGATAGACGGCCGGCAACTAAACCACCTCTGCTTCGCTTGATGACATCATTCTAATAACACCAAACATTAGCCAAGCAGCACAAATGCTGGCTGACTTTGACTGAGAATGTGGAAAGATAGGTCTACTCTCAGCAAAATTATGTTCATGAAAATGAACTAGTTTCAGAGGCCCCATTACTCTCAATGGAACAAACATCTCTGAATGCAGCAGTTACGTGTACCTAGGTCGAGAAGTCAACATGATGAACGACCTAAAACCTGAGCTGCGCAGGAGGAAGAGAGCAGCATGGAATGCCTTCAAAAGCATCGAAGAAATAGCTAAAGACAAAGAACCTCCGGCTCCGGCACATATCTTCAACTCCACCATTCTCCCTGCATTAACATACGCCTCAGAGACCTGGGCCCTACGAAAGCAGAATAAGAATGCTTTTCGGGTCTCCCCAAAGAGGAATCGAAAGAGCTATGCTTGGGATATCACTCCTCACTCAAGTGAAAGAAGGAATCTGGAGCTCTGACCTCCGTCGCTGTTCCAGAGTCAGGGGTGCTGTCTCGCTTGCCAAGGCATCGGAAATCATATGGGCTGGACATGTAATGCAATTTGGAGATGATCGCTGGACAAGAGCCATTACCGACTGGATCCCATGGGATGTCAAAAGATCACATGGCCGCCCACCTACAAGATGGTCAGACTTCTTCCGTCAAGACCCTGAATGAATGGTTTGAGGCTCTTTGTATTCCTGAAGCAAGCAGATGCCATTGGGCTACACTGGCACGTGATAGGGTCAAATGGAAATATTACTGGTGCCCACTCGAGCAAATCGATGAATAATGGAATGTCAAGTGATCAAGTAATAGTTGAAGAATATAACATACTTTTTATACATGTTCTTTGTTCAATTATACTTTTTCCTTATAGGTGTTACTTAACATATAACTTACCTAGTTTCATAATGTAGATATAGTTTGCAGAGACAAAATGCAAAAGGTTCTGTCTAAAATCATTTGTCAGTTCAATTATTTAAGAAAAGACAAGGACCAAGGATGGTGTAGTGCTTCTGTCTTATATGTGTATGTCCCTGAATTTCATCCCCAGAATTTCATTACCCACTTAGTATGCTGCTGCCTACAGAGACCTTGGCAAACTCTGAAAACTCAGCTTTCTTCTGACCTCCAAGCAGCATGCAACATGACTCCCAAAACTGTAGAAAAATTTCTGAGTGCTAGAAAAAATACTGCCCTATTAATATAATTGCCTTATCAGGAATCTGGATCATGTCTAAAGAGTGAATAACAAATATCTTCCCTTAAAATAGCCAACAAACTTTAAAAGTCCCTGCTACAGGAAGAGAATAAAACTTTCCACAGGAATTTCAAAGACAAAGCTCTTTAGTCTCTGATCTGTCTTAGTCCAATATTAAGAAATGTCTGATTACTTAGTGTCCATTTTAGAGAAGGCTAAATATCTCTCTTGAGGGGAATACAAGGTTTTCACTAAAGTAGCTAGATGCTAAGTAGGAAGGAGACTTCCAGTTAATACACTTTTCCATGTGCTTCTAAAAAGCACTTCTGTCAAGCCATATAGACAATTTTGCCTTCAGTGACCTAAAAGGAATGAGAAGATTAATTATTATTCTCTAAAGTGCCTAACTTTAGCTACTTCAACTATCAGGATAAAAAATTAGATCATGCTGAAGGATATCTGGTCTCTCTTTTATCTTAACCTAAGATTAATAGCATCTTGGAGTTTGATCCAGTCATTTTCATGAAAATTCATTTTCTGCTTAACTGGAAAAGACTATAAAGTTTTCTCATGAATAATTGTTTATTTCATGGGGGCAAATATGTTCTTTCTCAGTAAGGAATAAAAGTCTGTACACTATATTTTATTTAAAAATTAGCTTTCCAAATAACTAGTGATACTCTAATTTCTATAAAGGTCATAGTCATATTAATGCTCATATAGTTAATATCTTTTATATAGTTAAAGACAAATAAATTACTTTCAGTAAAGTCATGGGAGCTCAAAAATCATAATATTTGTTTGACAGCATAGCAGAACCATATCCACCAATTATATTTTAGTGTATACTGATTATATATAATTAGCAATGTAATTTTATTAGGGCAGATAGTTGTTTTTTCTTGTTTGTTTGCTTTATCCCTACAACACAATCAGGACATTATCAAAGTTACTTAAGTTAGTTCTAGCTTTTCTTACAATTATGATTTACTGTTTTGGTATATTCACTTGTTGATGGATTTATGACACTATGACACTATGACTGTTTCTTACCCACTGTTGTCACCATGGACTTTTGGTTGGTTGTAATCATTTGTTTATTTTAAAACATATGAAATATTAATATGAAATTAATATGAAATCTTCAAACCCATATTCTCCCTTGAACATGTATTTTACTTGCTTGTCTCTATGTACATTTGCTTGCTTGCTTTTTTCACTTTGGATAAGACCATGTTCTGTAAAAACATAAAATAATTTACTTGCATAGATGGCACTGAAAACCAAGAAGGAAGTTCCTGGGCCTCCAAAGTTAAAGCCAAAGCCAAAACTTTGAAGATTGAGTGCTGAAATGTGTCCACAGCCATTAAAAGATCTGCATTCACCTCCAAAGGCCAGAACAGCAGTGAAGGCGGCTCACGTATCCTTGGAAGAGCACTCTCAACAGAAACAAGCCTGACCGCTATTATATAATCAAGTTCCCTGTGACCATTGAGGCAGTCATGAAGGAGTGGAAAGATGATAACACACTTGTGTTTATGGTGGATGTCAAGGCCAACAAGCACCAAATCTTTACAGGCTGTAAAGAAGCTCTTATAACATTGACATGGCCAAGATCAACACCCTGATTAGACTTAAGGCAGAGAAAAGGCATGTTTTCGACGCTCTCCTTACTATAATGCCTTAGATGTTACCAACAAAAATTAGGATCATCTAAACAATCTAGCTGGCTAATCCTAAATATTTGTTTTTTACCATAAAAATAGGAAATAGAAATGAATTAAGTTAAATCATAAAAATTCTTTGAAACTTGAAAATGTTATATAAATTAAATTTAAATGATATTTAAATTAAAATAAATATTTTAAAGTAGAATGGAACTTATGAATTAGATAAATAATAGATAGTGATCATGTGTTCTGAATATTTTCCTATGGCATACTGTTTCACAATACATTTAAACAATACAATTACTGGCAGCACCCTTATGATTGTATCTTCAGAACATACAACTTTATTAAACCATTCCTTATTTTGAAACTATACAAAAAATATTACAAGGTCAGGCAGATATCAGAGAGAATAGTATATCTCATTGGTGTTATTTATTTTCCATTCGGAATTACACCTATCTGTGCTTACTGTTTATTCCTGGTACTGTGCTCAGGAATCACTTTTGGAAAACCTTGGATGACCATTTGATTATAAAAAAGGCAAGTGCCTTCCCACTCCACTATTTCTTCAGTCCTTCACTAACATTATTTTGAAGGGGGTATTCAAGATTCCCTGATAGTTCCTCCACAGTATTGCTGGAAGACTGTGGATCACACCTGGCAACACTTGGCCTCTGTAGCCCCTCTGTTGAAGTACTACTTGGACTTGAAGGTGCTCAGGACTAGTAGGATCACTCTTACTGAAAATATGAAGTAATATAAGTATATGTGTCCTCTGTCTGAGTATAATAGAATAAATGGGCTTAAGTGCACAAAATGTACATCTGGTATTTAAGTTTCTTAAAGTTATTTTAATGACATTATCACATAATTTCTGTATGTAAACTTAGTGCATCAGTACATTTATTAGTGTTCAAAATTATATTTTTACCATATTAGATTCCTTATACTCTTGTTAAATTCTGAGTCACAGATTTTGTATCTTGTCACAAGATATCTGAGTCACAAGATTTTGTTTTGTCACAAAAACTTTTTTTTATTTAGAAAATGAACCTCTAGATTGTTCTAGTGGAAAAGAAATAGTTTTTAATTTTTTTTTTAAAAAGTCTAATTTTACTCAGTGTTTACATATTGGATTTAGCATTTATGCAAATACTCCATAGTAATTCTAAGGAAAACTTAGTGTGATAAAATTTTTTTACCATAAAGTTACATTTGAGAATGTGGCAGTGGGCCTATCAAAAATTAACACTTGGTCCAATAACTCACATTCCTCCTACTTTGCTTTTTACTTATTAAATATGATGATAATGTACAGATCTGATTTAAATTGTGGCATTATATAAAAGCTCAACATTTCAAAATCATTTTTAAGAGGACCTACTTCATCATTTTGAATCACTATAAGGAAATTGAAGAAACAGAAAAACAGAAACACTCCCAAATAGAAAACAGCATACCCCATCAAAAAATGGGGAGAAGAAATGAATAAAAACTTCCAAAAAAGAAGAAATTCAAATGGCTAAAAGGCATATGAAAAGTGTTCATCATTAATCATCAGGGAGATGCAAATCAAAACAACAATAAGGTATCATTTCACACCACAGAGACTGACACACATGCAAAGAGCAGAACAACAAGTGCTAGGGTGGATGTAGGAAGACAGGGACTCTCACCCACTGTTGGTGGGAGTGCCAACTACTCCCACCTTTTTTAGAAAATAATACATGCATTCCTCCGAAAACTAGAAATTGATCTCCCATTTGACCCAGCCATACCACACGTGTGAATATACCCTGGATACCCAAAAACATGCATAAGAAACATTATCTGCACTTCAATATTGATCACAGCACTATTCACAATATCCAGAATCTGATAACAACCTGCGTCCCTAAGAACAGAAGACAGACTAAAGAAACTCGTTTATATCTATGCAATGGGATATTATGCAGCTGTCAAAAGAGACAAAGTCATAAAATTTGTCTGCAAATGGTGGGCATTGAGATTATCAAGCTGAGTGAAATTAACAGAAGCTAAAGGACTGATATAGAATGAATCCATTCGTTAGTGGGATATAAATATATACTGGAGTCTACCAATTGTGGGAAATAGTAACACCACACTAGAACTGAACATTGAATGTACACAAAGGGATTTACATGTTAATCTCTAAATGTCTGTAGGACAAGCCACAATGTAAAAGGAGATAGATAGATAGAGAGAGAGAAAGAGGGAGAAAAGAGAGAAACAGAGACAAAGACAGAGACAGAGAGACAGAGACAGAGAAGAAAAGGTAAAGTGCCTGCTATAGATGAGGGGAGGGGATTTGGGAACATTGGTGGTGGGAATAGGGCACTCGTGGAGGAACAAGTGCTGGAATAATGTATGACTGAAGCATAATAATGAACATCTTTGTAATTTTATATCCCACGGTGCTATAATAAATTTTTTTTTAAAAACTCGTTACCTAAATTTGTCTTGTTTTAGAGAACTGACCAACTAAAGGACATAAAAATAACATAGGAGTTGAGATTTAAGAGTTCACAAAGAGGGGCCAGAGTGATAGCATAACGGGTTAGGGCATTTGCTTTGCATGCTGCTGACCCAGGTTCAATATCCGGCATTCCATATGGTACCTTGATCTTGCCAGGAGTGATTCCTGAGTGCAGAGCCAGGAGTAACCCCTGAGCATTTCTGGATGTGACCCAAAAAGCAAAAAAAATAAAAACCAAAAAAAAAAAGAAGAGTTCACAAAGAAAGAATCTGTATCTCAACTGCACCCAAAACACAATCCTAATTCTGGTGATACACTCACAACTGGAATGCCTGAACTCTCTCACAAACCACTGTTAAGTTTCACCCATTTGTTCCACCATTGTTCTTAGTTTTGGTTGCACTTTACAGTTAACTGGGAGCTATCAAAAAATGACTGATTATCAATTCTCATTGAAACATTTCAATTTAATTGATCTGAAGTATATTCTGACATCATCAAGAATTTGAAAATTCTCCTCAATGATTTTAAGGTGCTGTCAAGTTTCATAACCCGGTCCCTAATTACACCTTTTATGCCTTTTGCATCAGTTTTTTCTATCATCGTCAATTCCTTCATCTTCCTCTCATCTCGTCAGCAAAATTTTCTCCTCTAAAACTTCATATTAATGTGTAAGTCTGAGCTTCCCCCAAGTTTGATATTCCCCATCAACTATTTCACAATATTTTACTTGAACTGTCACTCTCCAGTGGTTTCTTCAGAATGCAAAACATCCAGACTGCCTCAGGCTTCCTAGATCCACTGCATCACTTGGCCTAAATAATCTTAGTTTGGTTTTATTTCTGCCACACAGAAAAAAAAATGCTATATGGCAATGAAAAGTGTTTGCAGTCAAATGTGATGACTTAAAACAACTGCAAAGCATGTAAAACATGTAGAGAAGTCTCTGTGCATTACCAGACAGTCGTTAGCAAAATGTATTTAAACTGTTTTGACAATATTGCTTAGAATTTCCGTGATGAGGTTAGAGAAAAATGATCTGTTACTAAATATAAATCTTTTAGGTGAATTATCTATTTTACTAAAAATAAATCTATTTTAGATGAATTATCTATTTAAAGAATGGAACAATATCATTTCACATTGATATAACCACTAAGGGACTCAACTTGCTTAACAATTGTAGATATTTTCAAGATCTCTTTGAAAAATCACTATTTCTATTTTTTTATTATTATATATTTAAATCTGATTTCAGCAAATATATAGAAAGTAAAATCTTCACACCTACTCGAGACTTTGCAACATTCTTATAAAATGCATATAGGGGTCTAATTGATAGGAAATGAGCCAGAAACTTGGGTGTATTTCCTTCCAGAAGGAGCAGATGGGTCACCCACCCAAGGAGTTGTGATACATGCTTAATTGAAATGAAATCAGTGTCACCCAGTAGAGACCACACTTAAAGCAAGCCATATTCACGATTCTATAGTCTCTATGGTTTTCTCCTAATTTTCATTCTCTTTCTTAACTATAACTGCATAAAATGATATTAACATTGCAGATGAGATTTTTCTATAGATTTTGTCTTTAGAGACCTCTATAATAATTTTAAACACTGTATCATCTTTTTATAAAATTATATAATAACTGAAGTATGTGAAGACGTTAGTATACACAACAAACACTTAACGTGCTTGTGAAGAAAGGGGCCATTTTGATTAATTAGTTTTTGATGAATTAAATTATTATCAATCACATCCTGATGGGAAAGGAATGCTATTCAGCATTATTAAGCATAAAACATAATTCAATAAGTATAATATTTAGAGAGGGTAAATGAACAATAATATATTGTTTCCATTTTCTCTAAAACTTTTGTGTTATAATAAATGTGGGCATGTTACTTTGCCTAAGTGAAGAAATTATTGCCGTGTTGTTAAACAAAGGACTTCACTATCTCTAAGTGATCATTTTTAAACAAATATGTATTTGTATGTTTTATATTTATATATGTTCATGAAATATTTTAACCACTCCAGCCCAGCCACATCCCTCAACATGGAGGCTTTAGATATGATAAAAACAATCTTTAGCTTTAAAAAATTCAAACTATTGAGTCTTCAGTCAGAAACTCAACACTCACCTGCATTATAATAATGCAATAATTACTTCTTACATAAACATTCTTTAGCTCAAAGACCTTCCGTATGTACCCATTGTCTTTTAGGTAAGTAAAACCTTTTGGAATAATGTTTCAAGACATTGCTAATATCTTCTCTGTTTTAAAAAGGAGAAAAAACTAGCTTGGGGGGTGTGACTAGGAGCTGCTCTGAACATGAGTCTAAAATGAGGAAAGTTCTAGATTTATAATGAAGAGAGATTGTTAAATATTGCTAAATATTGTTCCTAAAAAAACATTAAATGCATTCAGAATAAAGGGAGTTTTCATAGAGTACATTTTGCATTCATAAGATAGAGAAAGAGAAAGGGAGAGAGATAAAAGAGAGAGAGAGAGAGAGAGAGAGAGAGAGAGAGAGAGAGATAAAGTAGGCAATTTTCCTGAAAGTCATCACAATGCAGCTATGGATCCCCATATATACTCAACACCTAAAAACGTCATCAATCGCACAATAGAAAATAGAAACATAAATAAAATAATGGCATAATTTAAAACATATTAAATACATTAGAAATATATAATGACTGATAAATATAGCACTTTACAAATAAAAAGACAACAGTTTTCTTATGGAAGTCAGTAACAAGATGGCTGAGATCTAATAAAAGTATTTTGAAAATGGGACAATATTTGTGATATTAGGTATGTATGACTATATAGCATAACACATTTGATGAAGTGAGGTAGTTTGCAAATGTTTGAGATTTGTATGTGTGTATGGTGTGCTTATGTGTCTATGATTGTATCTGAGTTGTGTGCATACCTAAGCTTTTTGAAATAGACAGGTAGTTTTCAGAGCTCCTTAATGTTTCTCAAAGAGGAACTGGAACATACACAAATGTGAAATGTGAGTCATACTAAAAACTGTTCCCTAATATATCAGTTACATTGGAGCAAATTCTGTCCTCAAAATAATATTATAACAAAATTGACAGCAGTTTGTATTTCATGAATTTAACAACTTGGTCAGCCACCTGCTTTTGAATTTACAACATTACTTTCACAATTCCCTAATTGTGAAATTAATGATAAAAAGGCTGAAGATTCTAAGACGTGCAGGAGCAGACTTGGAATCCTTTCAGGTAATGGCAATAAGTTGATCAATTCAAAGGTATCCTAAGGGGCATTAGAGCCATCTGAAATAGTGGAGGAAAGAGAGGGCACTGGAATCTTGAAGCAGGAGAGGCAGAGGGGAAACAGTAGCAGAAGAGGAATGGAGATAAAGAGCATAGCAGGTCTTAATTGTGCCTAGGCTGGTTTCTATTTATTTTCAACTAAGTAAAAATAGCAAGAAGCTATTCACAGAGGTATTTTTGTCACCAGCAGCTGCAATAGAATGTGACTCTTTTTTTTCAGAATTTATATAAATGTATTTGTGTGCTTTAACATAAATGTCATGACAAAGGTAAAGCCCTACCCCCACTCCAAGAGGATGTACAAATTGAGGAGAACAGGCTGGGTCTTGCAAAACTGCTTGAAAACAATCCCGTAGCAGTAGCCAGAAAATGTGACCTTGTCAGGAGCAGAGAGATTCAAGGATCGGTGACAATGTACTTTAAGCTGCTTAATCCCTTCACATAGAGCTGCCATATCTGGTTTATTGTGACTCTGTGTGCCCTTTTAAATGCTTCTAAGAATCATGCTCTTTTGAAAATATATTAAAATTGGATAAAAATGAAAAATTAATTGTCAGAAGTGGAACAAAATCATACAAATTCTTTTGAAAAGAAAAAGAAGCAGGTCATGTTCTAAAATTATGTGAACTAATTCTTGGTGTAGTAACAATGAAATGATAGGTCCTGTGAAGATAAATATAGACGACACAGAGATGTCATCAAATGAGATTATTTAAAATTTAATCTCAGCTTTTTTTGTTGGTTGATTTTTTGGTAGCCATATCATAGATTGCTCAGTGATTACTTCTAGTTCTATGCTCAGAAACCAATATTAGTGGTGCTTCCCTGACCTTATGTGATAATGGAAAACAAGCCCCTGGTCAGTCGATGCAAGACAAGTACCCTCCCTGTTGACTATTATGCTGGCCTCACACAAGTAATTTAATTTTTTTTCTTTCAATCATCTTCACTCAACGTATCCCTGACTTAAAAAGATAGTCATGGAACTGATCTTTTATCAAGCATATTAATTTTACTTGAAACTCTTCTTTCTTATCAGGCAGCTGTCTTTAAAAAAAACCAAAACTTTACTTTGCTAGGAAAATATGTGCTGTTTAGTTCCCATAGAAATATTTCTTATGTTCCTAAACCATAAGTATAACCAAATATGCCTTAAAATAAATGAAGAAGTGAGGCAGACTTGTGAGAGAAAAGGTGTTTGCTCTATCATAATTTTTAACAGCCATTTGAATTTTCCAGCAATAAACTAGCATGTAGGAACACAAGATTTTATCAAAGAGAAAAAGAGTTTTTAGTCAACATTTCATATCAGGTTGAGCAAAGAAAATAGTGTTGTACACAGCGAATTTTTTCAAAAATAATTCTAAGATCTATACAAGTAAACAAATGTAACAATGGAATTAAGATCACCAGTCACTCATTCATATCATGTTCATATAACAAAGTAGTATGGTAAAAGAGCAAAATTAACCATAGTTTATTTTGGAGTATTCCTTCTTTATTTAAACAGTCATTGCTTGAGAGGTTTAGGAAAACAAATGCTATACATGCTAACACACACACACACACACGCACACACACACACATGCACGCTGAAAGTGAGACAGATCCAGACATCTAAACATATACACTATCTTGTAAAATTAATTCTTTAAATTCTTCACTGTAACCATAAGCAGTTAGCTCATGGTTGAATTAGGATTTAGGTCAGGAAGACATGAGTATTCACATACCAAAAAATAGTCAAAATTTCTGAAGCTTGAGAAAAAGCATAGCTAGTGGGAACTTGCCTTTCATATACCCAGAAACATAGGTTTGATTACTGTCACATCATCTGGTCCCCCAAGCTCCACCAGGAGTGATCCTGAATGCAAAATGAGGATAAAGCCCTGAGCACTGCCAGCTGTGGCTCAAATACCCAAACCCTATCCCTTGCAACACACACATTCAATGCTTAACCAAACAAACAAACCTCTCTGTCCTTAAAGTAACTATTAATGCTGGTTATGGACTGCTTCTAATTTTATTGATAGTCTTCCCCCTCAGGGCTCAATTTACAGGATCTACAAATCCATATTTCTGTTTTGATTCAAGTTTTTGTTTATATGTGGCCAAGGAGAATTGCTAAATACCTTGATTTGTAATACACAATGTTTCCTTATAAACTGATTAGAAACCCAGAAACAATACAGTCACTTAGTTTATCAAATATATAAAACTTGTGTTTACCAGTCTGGATAGGGTAAGTGTAAAGTTAATGTTGATATTTAATGCATTAAATATCAACCAGGAGATAGTAAAAAAAAAAAAAACCTTGAAAGTTACATTTGTATAGGAAGCAGAATATCAAAAGATATTATTAGCTCTTTGCATTTTTGAGATATGTGTAACACAAGAAGAGGGGAGATAAAATATTAATGTGAAATATTTTGGATTGCAGAAATAGATAAAACTTTGAAATATGGATGTTAGATCTTACGTGTTGAGGCCAATGTTCCTGTACTCCTGGCTGTCTCCCCGCTTGGAGAGAGAGCAAGGATTCTTTTGTTTCTATAGAATCAGCTAGCAGCAGGATTCAGCTGGATAGATAACTCAAGTACGAAATCTAATACCTACTTAGTTTACCCTCTTGTCTTATTGGTTTATGAGGTATTTAAATAAACGATGACTGGAATTTTCCAAAAGGTAGAATCCATCTGAGATTTGCTTCTTGGATATCAGAGATTCTAGAATTGTGTACCATTCTACAGTGAGGTAGCTAATTCAAGAAATAGTGGGCCATGGGAAGTCAGATTTATAGAAACTTTCTAACAAATGGCACCTTTTAATAAAAAAAAAAGTTGTTTATTCTACCATGTATTTGCCCACACATCTACACACAGCTTGAAATGCTTGTCTTCCTAGGTGTCAACTACCCATTCGAACTTCCCTTACTGAATCACCAAACATACCAATATGCCTTCAGAGGCCCTTTTGCAGGAAAGTTGCCCCTCAGTTGAGAAGTAGTAAACCAATCCTCCATTTGATACAATAGAAGTTGAATCTTTTCAATGTCTGAGTATAAAAATCTATCTCCAAGTATTAGAGTTAATATTTCATTCTACACCATATGTACAGAAGCCAGGTCCAGATCAAATTTGGGAATATGTATTTAAAATACTGCAACAAAGGATATGATCCTTGCAAGGCAAGTACAATGATCAAAAGTATGTCTAAACATTAACAACCGAAGAATCCGACCCAGGTCATTGTAGCAACAGCAGCAAAAGGAGTGGGAGGGAAAGAAACATTACTGCTGATTGAGCTTAAACTAATGCTAGCTACATTGTTGAAGCTCATAAAAAATTTTTTAAAATTTTGGCCAGAGATAGTACACAGGTTAAGGCATTTGCCTATCACTGAATCCTCTTCCCTTTCCATGTGCTGAAAAAGTCCCTGTTGGTGCTATGTCTTTGTGTCAAAATGTTCCCTCTTCACAAGGATATTCGCTCATGATTCCTTCACTGTCATTTAGCTAAAAGGACAAAAAGACTATTTCCAAATAATGTTGTAATCTTAGGTGCTTGGTGTTCATATTGCAAAATATGGATTTAGTGAAAAATAATTCAACTCATACCAACACACTGTGGAAATGTCCCGGTTCAGAGTGATAAGGCTTAGACGAGAACAAAAAATAGTGGAGATAGAGAGAAATGGTCAGTGTAAAGATTGTTTTGAATTATAGATTTGTTACCTAACTGGAAATGGAGTATAAAGAGTATAGAAAACAAAGATTTTAGTTTTTTTTTTAATAATTACTATTGTAGCACTGTGAGATAGACATTTACGGCTGTTAATGATTGGGTTTCAGTCATACAATGTTGCAACATCCATACCTCCAGCAGTGCTCATTTCTGACCACCAATGTCCCAGAGATTCACTCTCCCTTGCCCAGCCTGCCTCTATAGCAGGTACTTTTGCCTCTCTCTCTCTCTCTCTCTCTCTCTCTCTCTCTCTCTCTCTCTCTCTCTCTCCCTCTCTCTCTCTCTGTCTCTCTAACAATTAGTAGAACACTGTCATATATTTATATCCCACAGATGAATGCAAGAATCTTTAGGATTTTGACATGATTATTGCTACAGTCAGAAACTGAGGAGACTGAGAAGCAGACTTGTAAAAAGTCAGAAGTTTGCTTCAGACCTGATAACACATTAACATAAAGGTCTGATTAGATTTCTAGACAAATATGTTTATGAGTTACTCAAAAAATACAACCAAAACTGAGGAAAATTTATAGGTACAAAAACATAATCATATTCATTCAATCAATAGTTATTACAGAATAGGAAGTCAATATTTTTAAAATGTATATTTGAAAATATATAAATCCCTTGGAAGAAAGGTTTTATTTATTCACTTTTACTCCCAAACCAACTCCAACTACAGTACCAAGCTTCCTTAAATATGTTTTAGTTTCAGGACCTGGAGCTATAGCACAGCGGGTAGGGCATTTGTCTTGTACATGGTCGACCTGGGTTCGATCCGTGGCATCCAATATGGTCCCCTGAGCACCAACAGGAGTAATTCCTGAGCAAAGAGCCAGAAGTAGCCCTAAGTTCAAAACATAGGGATTACTATAAAAGTAACCCCTATGTTTTAGTTTCATACGCAATTAGTAAACTATAGTTGGTAGCCTGATAAGACAGATATTCAATTATTTGGGATCCATCAGTTTGGTGGCAAAAGTTCAATCTTGAAGTGTTCTCCAACATATTATCCCAAACACTTATAAACATGATAAATAGGGGAAAATAGTGCAAGCTTGGGCCTAGGAATAGTTAAGCAGGTAAGGCCTTGTATGCAGCTGATCTGGGTTTGATTTCTAGCATGATTTATGGTTCCTTCAGCATACAGTAATGATCCTTGAGTGCAGACCTAGGGATAAACCTTAGATATTCCTGGGGATAGACCAAACCCCTTTCCCTAGAAATGAAAGTTAGAATAGTTTTGGATGTAGAACAGGTTTTTTGCCCTGACATACTTTTATATCTGATGTTGATATTCTGCTCTCTTGAAGCAAAAAATGATACAGCCACTCATTCCTCCTGCTCACATATCTCCTGGCAGCTTCCTCAATCCCTATTGAATCCAAGAGAATGTTTTATCTATTTGAAGATTTGGTTGAGATCAACGATCTATGTTTGACCCACTCACTAAATTTGCACTTCAAATAATTCTGAAATATATGATCAGTATTTTAGTCTTCCACTAGCTTTGAAAAAGATTTCTTTTTTTAAGTTAAAGGCTTTAGTTCAGTTTCTCTGCCTTATTTTTATTTTTCAGCATAGTATAAAAATTACTTGATAGAATTATACTGAAAATGCACATTTCTCTTTTTTTTTCCTTTTTGGTGGGGTGTCTTGAAGAGTGCTGAGTGACACCACAAAATCTGAGAGCAGGGTCTAAGGATCCCCTTCTGCTCCCAAGATTGGTGGCTGGAGAAAATATGTGAGAATCCAGCAGTTTCAAAAGGTGTCACTCACACTTTTCTGGGTATACAGTCCAACAATAGGAAAAACCCAGACTGTAGGTTGCTAGCTTGGACCCTGGCTGTTGCAGGACTCCTCTAAGGGCCGCTGCATCTGCTCTGAATTGCCGCCTGCAAATCACTTCAGATAAGGGGGTAGTCTAAATGTGGCAGTTTATCTGACCATGTATGCTGTACTAGCTGGTATAAATATTCTCCCAAGCTACCACAATCATCGTGGGACTAGCTAGATCTTACCAGCATATTAGCCTGGCCCAATGAGGAACCCTAAGTAATTAGACCAGAGAGAAATGCTGTTTGCTTCCAAGCAAACAAGCATGGCTCCCTGATATACTCAAAGGCAACTAAAATACAAAACTACCATGAAGTAGAAGAGACTTGTGAAGGCTTGGAGAAATATTTAACTGGCATTTGTATTAGTCTTTGGTACAGAGACATGCCATCTCATGCGGCGAAGCCTTCGCCAGCGAAGAGAATCACCACACAAGCAAGGATTTCTTCTTCACACAGTTTTATTAGGGGTGCAGCTTTTAGTGATAGATGTCAGGCAGAGAGGGCCAAACGGAACCAAATGCATACACTTATATACCCTTAGGAATCAACGGTTATACCAAATACGGTAACATTTTTTTTTTTTCGCGGTGTCACTTACTGATAGGACACGGCAGTTGCTGAGCGGTAGGGCAGATCCATCCGTTACATAACCTGTTATGCAACAATGAATCAGCGGCTTATTTTACCACTTCAACGGCTCGGATATGGGCGCCATCTTGTAATGGTGGCAGCTCTCAACAATTCCCCCTTTTTTTGTTAACAAAAAGCAATGGAAAGCTTTAGGTGCTGCAAGCATTCCACTCCCAGTGCAATGTTGGCATCGCCACTCTTGGGGTGCGATGGCAATGCTAGCTAAGGCTATCGAAAGTGTCTCCCTCTCGCGTGCAATGAGCTTAGGCTCTGCGAGTGCAAGGGCAGGCCACTACGCCTCTCGGCACAGCAATCCAAGCTTCTGGGGAAGCCCCCGTCTCCAGAGCTGCGAGGGCCTGAACAAGCGCCACTTTCTCTCGTGAGGTAAGCTTTACGCATTTTGCATAACAGGAAAAAAAGACAGAAAAAATACCTGCCACGAGGATCATGCCAAACAGCCCAACGCCCACCCACTCCTTGAAATAAGTGAACGCTCGCACCATCCAATCCGAAAGTTCACCCAACGTAGTCATTTCAGCCCTAGTATTATTCAATTTTACAATAAACTTGGTAAAATTATTCATCATTATTTCCAAATCCCTACTCCAGTTTCCAGCAAGAAACTGACTTATATTATACGAAGCATTAACATTAGCTAAATAAGGGGTAATACACATTGCTGGGGTTCTTTGAACACAACTTAAACTCACTACATCAAACAAACTACTTATATCAGCTTGCAATAAATCAACTCTCTTATTAAGCAATAAAATTCCAGAAGCCAAATGCTTATTTATTCCCTTCTTGCACAGATAAGGCCTGTGAGGTTTGCTCAACCACCTGATTAATGGTATTTACTGTTTGTACCTGATTGGCCATGGCAACCGCAGCTGTAACAGCGGGCTGCGGCTGATACGGCCACTGCAGCCACAATGGCCGCTGTAATTCCAAAAATCCCTTTAAAACCTAAACAGATTAACCATTGGAAATTCATTGGGATCTGCTACTACTGGAATTGGAACAAACATAGGTAAACGCACTATCAAAGCATTATCATGAACCCTTTTCCAACACTGGGAAAGCAAACAACTAACATTTTTATTATTACAATTACTAGAACTATTAAACAATAAAAACATATAAGGGGATTGCAAGCACACCATACCAGCAGAAAATCTGCTATCATTATGCCACATGGAGTGAAATGTAGTCCTATACCTATTTTTAGTACTATTATAAGTGGCAGACACATTCCACAATGAATAATTAGAAGACCTCATTGCTACAAAAGGTGATAAATCCATATAACCTCCGGCCGAGTTCCACAATAACCATGCAGTCAATGGTGAACCATTCTTTAGGTTGGTGCCATTCCAACCTTTCATTTTAGGAGAGAGGCACCACCCATTGGAACAATCTACAGATCCTCCCATGCAATCTGAAAAGGTTGGGGGATAAGGATAACCTAGCCACTGGCATTTGGGAATGGGTTTATAATTTCTAGTATCATTAGAAACACCTTGCAACTGATTGGAAATTGGTAAACTTGGAGTAAGTAAAGTAATTCTGTTAGCATATGTAGATAGAGAAGCCGAATCTACCGACCCTGTTGCCTCTTGTGGAAGTGATTGTTGAGAGCTGGAATCTGAACTTAAATCTGGAGACAAACTCTCGGACATAGATGGATCAATACCATACCTTAAATAAGACAATGTTTGTTTTGAAAAATTAATACAAGACTGCGACTTATTTAAGGAAAAAACATAAACTACCTTCCAAATTATATGATGTTTCATTAAAGGGAACTTCCAAATTTGGATTATTACCAGGTTTACATAACACACCATAAGCACAATCAGTAGCAACAACTTGTGGCAAAACTCCAGATTGATTATGTACTGGTACAGAAATGGGCCAGGACTTCACAAATGCCCAAAAAGGTTTGATTACGGGCACACACTTGCACTGTCCAAAGGCTGATTATCAGTCCGAGGATTAGGCAAAGGCGATTCTTCATCTTGGGAGCCATCAGTTTCAAATGCACGAGGGGCAGTTTCCTGAGATATTCGCCTGGTCAGTCGCCTCCGGAACCCAAATAGGGTCATCCGCATTCTGTGGAAAAACACAAACAGCTCCCCTGGATCTAGTAATAACTGGATCCGGGCCTCTCCATACATTTTCCAATATGTCTTTCCACATGACCGAATGTTGCGCAGAAGCAACTGGGCATGCATGCCTATCGGCAGGAGATAAGTTCATGGAATTTTTTGTTTAAAAAAATTTAAGGTAAAAAGGGCATATGATATGCGCTCCTTGGGTGTTGCACCCAACGCTATTCCCCTTTTGCTTTTTGCAACATTTCCTTTTAGGGAGCGATTGGCGCGCTCAACTATGCCTTGTCCTTGAGGGTTGTAACGGGAGGCCTGTCTTATGAGCGACCTCCATTTGGTGGCAAAACTGTTGAAAACCTTTTGAAGTATAAGCAGGACCATTGTCTGTTTTTAAATGGAGGGTTTTCCCCAAGCTGCCCACGCCTCAAGACAGTGTATTTTAACATGTAAAACTTTTTCACCTGCCAATGGAGTGGCATGAATAATACCAGAATTGGTATCAACTGAAACATGAACATATTTCAACTTACCAAATTCGGTGAGATGGGTAACGCCCATTTGCCAAAGTGAAAGGGGCTTAAGACCACGCGGGTTAATTCCCACATGAGGAGAATGTAAAAAAGGAGCACAAACTGTGCAATTGCGAACAATCATGCGAGCGCAATCTCTTGAAATATTAAACTTGAGCTTAAGCACCTGCGCAGGAACATGAAACTTGGCATGAAATTGAGTAGCTTGCTCTTCAGGCATGGAGAGAGCCATAAATATTTGTTTACGAAAGTGGCTGTATCAGCTAAAGAATTTAACAGGGACATAGGCCCAGGTAAAAAGGAATGGGCACCGAATATGTTCAATAAAAAAGGGATCATGGCGGGCTAAAATAAGATTCTGTAATCCACGAAACAAAAAAGAAACTGTGGCACTAGGCTTAACCACAAGTGAAGCTTCTAACAACTTAACAGCATTAACCACATAATGTGAATCAGAGTAAATATTTAAAGGTACGGAAGCAAAATCCTTAAAAACCTGCAAAACCACCTGGCACTCTACAACTTGAGGATTACCTGGTGCATAGGAAAAGATTTTTGGTTCCTGGCCCAGAAGAGCATAGGCTGCTTGGCCCGAGCTGGATCCATCCGTAAAGACGGTCACAGCTGAGGCCAGCGGTGTGGGGGAGGTAAGTATTGGAAAATAAATTGGGGGTTTTTTCACAAAAGGTCAATAATTTGTTAGAGGGGAGATGATTATCTATTAAACCTGAGAAGGATGTTAAAAGAATAGGCCAAGAATCAGTAGTAGCAGCTAATACTTCTATTTGAGCACGAGTATAAGGAACTACAATCTTTTCTGGCTGTATACCAAAATGCTGAACAGCCAATTTAAGACCCAACAAGGCTTGTTGTGCTACCATTTCTGGATAATAGGAAAGAGAACGTAAGCCTGGGGATTTGCCGGGAATCCACAATAATGGTGAGGCACCTTGCCATAAAACACCTAAAGGAACCCCTGATGTTTGGAGAATACATAAAACTAAAACCATATTTGGATCATATCTGGCCAATTGGGCTTCTGTCATGGCCTTCTCTACCAGTTTAAGAGCTTCACTGGCTTCAGGAGAAAGAGTTCTAGGAGAAGTAACATCGGGATCACCTTCTAATATAGAAAACAAAGGTTGTAAGGCTTGTCTAGGAAGACCCAAATAGGGTCTAATCCAATTAATGTCTCCTAATAGCTTTTGAAAATCATTAAGGGTATTAAATTGATTTATAGCAATATGTAATTTCTGTGGAGAAACTGTACCAGGAGAGATTTTTTGACCCCAAAAAATGAATAATATCACCTGATTGAATCTTTTCCGGGGCTATATGCAAATGGTGTAGTTGTAATTCTTTAATCAAGGCAGAAAATGCAGTGTCAAGCATCATTTTACTAGGCGCAGTAAGTAACAAATCATCCATATAATGAAGCAACCGCAAATGTGGAAACTGTTCTCTAATAGGCTCAACTATTTTGGCCACAAAAATTTGACAGAGTGTTGGGCTATTAGCCATGCCTTGGGGCAGTACCTTCCATTGGAATCGTGAATCTGGGGATTCATGATTAATAGAGGGCAAAGTAAAAAAGCAAATCGTGAGCGATCCTCCAAATGCAAAGGAATGGAAAAAAAGCAATCTTGAATATCTAAAGCATAAATCGGCCAATTTTTTGGCAAAGCTGTTAAAAAGGGGAAGCCCAGCGCTGTAACGGGCCTAAAAGGGTCATTTGAGCGTTAACGGCCCTAAGATCATGTAAAAGGCGCCACTTCCCTGACTTCTTTTTAATAATAAAAATTGGCGTATTCCAGGGAGAAGTAGATGGTTCTAAATGACCAAGTAATAATTGTTCCTGGACCAGGGCGGAGGCTGCTTGCAATTTTTCTTTGGACAGGGGCCACTGAGCCACCCAAACAGGGTCACTCGTGGTCCAAGGAATTTTAATTACATCTTCAGTGACCCCCCGCGAAAAACCCAGACCTGATCTTCCCTTATTGCCCTTACTTTGTATTGGTTCAGGGCTTCCCTGCAGTTGAGCCCCCAGACCCTTTCCGGGGACGTAGCCTTGACTTCTCATCATATTTTTTGCAGAGGGAGAATAATCATTGTCATTGTCAGTGGTAAGCCGAAGACCCATTTGGCTTTGAACATCTCGCCCCCAAAGATTAATAGGCACAGGGATAACAAATGGCTTAAATTCTCCCTGATGCTCTTCTGTTGTCCACTTTAGTAATTTAGAGCTTATAGTTGGTGTGTCATGGTATCCCAGTCCTTGTAAGGCTTGAGTAGCCTGCTGGACCGGCCACCCCTTGGGCCACCCCATAGTCGACATGACGCTGCGGTCAGCGCCCGTGTCCAGAAGGCCTTCGAAAAATCTTACCTTCAATGCCAAGTTTCAACATGGGTCTATCACTTAGTTCCATGGAGAAAAATGCCTGAGGATCCGAACCTGTAGAAGAGGGGGCACTAAAGTCCCCCTTTGACTGTGCAAGAGATAAATGTGAGAGAGATGGTAATACCAATAATTGAGCAATTTTATCTCCTGGATTGATGGGGACGGGGCCCATGACAGATTGACAAAGGACTTTTGGATTAGCCTGCAAAGTAGAGTCAATCACTCCAGGAATAATGAAAAGGCCTCGGGTGGTAAAGGGCGAGCTACCTATTATCAGTCCTATCATTCCCTCTTCTAGAGGTCCCGGATTAAGGACCTCAACAATTTGGACACCGGATTCTGGTGTAATTACCAGTCTGGAGGCGGAACGGAGCTCCAGTCCGGCAGATTTCTTTGCTGTGTTTTTTGAGGGAGCTGCAGCGGGGCTGCAGGAGTCAGGGCCCCATATATTTTTTGGGCCCTGGGGTCCACGGGCCCTCTGCTCGCTTTTTTGAAGGCTGGTCATCATCCCCACAGTTTCTAATAATGGGCTTACCATTAATATCTTTAACTGATTTACACTCATTTGCCCAATGTTTGCCCTTTTGCAAACAGGGCAAAGCCCAGGTGTGCGTTGAGTTGTGGCACGATTATTGGGTGCTGAACCTTTTTGGCACTCACGACGAAAATGACCAGGTTGCCCACATTTGAAACAAGTCCCTATCCTGGGATTGGACCGCCTACGGTCACCCGCTGCCAGGACCGGCGGCTGCCAGACCTGCATTAGTTAATGGCCCTCCTACTTCTCTACATGCCCTTAACCATGTCTCCAATCCTTTATTTCTAACAGGGTTAATAGCTCTTTGACATTCCTTGGTGCTTTGTTCATATGCTAATTGTTGCACCAGAGGGGTAATCGGCTGACCCTCCCCCAAATATTCGGACAGCCGTCTCCATAAGACGTGCAACGAAATCTGAAAAGGGCCTCGCTCGGGCCCTGAACAATTTTTGTTAAATTTCCCGAAACTTCACCCTTTTTTTGGGAGAGATTTCCAAGCCTTAAGGCAGATACTGCCAACTTGGTAATAGACAGGCGTAGGATATGCGATCTGATTAGTAGCCCAAGGACCCTCTTCCCATCAACATATCCTCGTCCCAATGTGCCTGATTTGGTTGTTGTGCATTAAGTTTAGCTTGTGCTGAAGCATATTCTGCAACCAAAGACTTAAAGTCCAAATACTGTCCTGTGGACAGACAAGCTTTAGCAACCTCCATCCAATCTGCAGGAGTCATGGCTGTTGTGGTCAGACGGCTTACCAGAGCAAGAGTATAACTAGCATCATGACCATACTCCTTAGCGGCCTGCACAATATCTTTTAATAATTTATATGGTACCGGTTCATGATAGCGATTATTAGAGGCAGGATCCACAAAAACGGGAAAATCAGAGGCTAATCTGGTCCATGTTTTGGAAGGGATCAGGTGGCTGCGTGGTCCTCCCTGTGCGGAGGCACCAGGAGAATAGGCAGGCGGCCAATCTGGAGCCGGGCGGTGGCATCTTATTACTCGCACCAACCGGGTCGCCGCCGTATCTTTCCCTCTCATATTTAGCTGCCTCTTCCTCAAGATCAATTTCATCCTGATCGCTTAGCCTCTCCCTCACTCTCTCTTCATCACTACCGTCTCCCTCCGAGCTGCTACTCTCGGAAACATGTAGTGAGGCGAATTCACTTAATACAGGGTAAAGAGGGGGCGCACTGGGCTCCGGACACCCAGTGCTGTTTAAGGTTTTTAAATCACCATGCGCATTGTCCACCATTCCCTTTTCCTTTTTCTGTTTCTTTATTTTAGCTTTCTTTTGTTCCTCCGTGTTAGTAGCACTGTCCTGATAATCCATAAGTACCCTACGTCCCTCTTTTAAGAGGCTCAGAGCCTCTGCCCTCCTGTAGACAGGGAGCGGAGCAATTTCCAAAAAGGAAATGTGCCCGGTCCAAGATGTCCTTCCAATTTGGCCTTTTCTAAGTCCCTGCCCAATTTCTCCCAACAGGGGACAGTGAGATCGCCTGAACTAGCAAACCATGGTGCATTTTTATCGATGTCCTTTAGGACTTTATGAACTGTGGAAGAATTGATCTTTAATTTTCTTTGCCTTAAAATGGCTTGCACTGGCTGCACAAACAGGTCACACTGTGAGCTGTGTCCGTGCCCCATGGTCAGGTGTCACCGCAGTAAAAAGAGCGTAAAGGCGATCCGAACGGGTCACCGGGCTGGCCAAAAAACGGTAGGCGCGAACAAAAGGGACACAAAGGGGAGACAAAGGCAAAACAGGCACAGCACAATAATTCCTAAAAGAAAGCAGATTTCGGGGACAGACAGTCCCGCCATACTAAGGGAACTTACCGACGCCGACCACCCTCTGTGGAAGTTCTGAAATCCTCTTCGGCCCTCTGCCTACTGGCGCTGCGAGTATCCCGGGTTTCCGCACCAGTTGGGCGGCGAGCCTTCGGCCAGCGAAGAGAATCACCACACAAGCAAGGATTTCTTCTTCACACAGTTTTATTAGGGGTGCAGCTTTTAGTGATAGATGTCAGGCAGAGAGGGCAAAACGGAACCAAATGCATACACTTATATACCCTTAGGAATCAACGGTTATACCAAATACGGTAACATTTTTTTTTTTTTTTTTCGCGGTGTCACTTACTGATAGGACACGGCAGTTGCTGAGCGGTAGGGCAGATCCATCCGTTACATAACCTGTTATGCAACAATGAATCAGCGGCTTATTTTACCACTTCAACGGCTCCGGATATGGGCGCCATCTTGTAATGGCGGCAGCTCTCAACAATCTCAGAAACCCCTTCTCTCTACCCTATAAAAAGGCATTTCCAGGCAGATCTTGGCTCAAACATTAGTATACTAAAGGGCCTAGGTGAGGTGCAGGGAGGGATTACCTAAGGGTATTTAACCCTTCCTGCTTTCCATAACAGTGGGAGGAAGGTCTGAGTGGCAGGGGTATAAAACTAGCCTGTTTCCTCTCACACGCTGCTTTTGTTGGCTCTCTCTTTGTGAGCGCTCACCCTTCTTGGAAGTCTTGTCTTCTTCTCCTTTTACACGTGGTGGCCGCCATCTTGGCCTACACATGGCTGGGGTTCTAGCCTGGAATCCTAAGCACCAGGCTTTTCCTTTTGCTGATTTGTATGCCTGAACCTGTGATAAGTAAAGCCTTTTAAAACTGTATCAGATTCCTTAGTTTTCATCCATTCCTCGCCGGAGGTAAAAGGGAACCCGCTTCCCGGCACTGTCGGGACCCCGGAGGAGCTCCCCGACACCTGGCCATATGCAGGTTTAGAATCTTACGCCAAGATGGCCACTACCACATGCTAAGGCCCAACAGGGAAGTGGACAGAGAGAATTGGAGCAGAGGCAGAGAGTAAAAGTTTGCAAAAATTTCCAAAAGGCATTTTCTTCTTTCTCCTAGTTTAATTTACAGATAGAAACCTGACAAAACTTCCAGCCCATCATAGACTGAGCTTTCTAGACAGGAAGCCAGGTAAATGACTATATTAAAATGCAGATTTTTAGGTGGGTCTTTTGGCTCAAGCTTCACAAATATCAGAGCTGACTCCCTGAGGTAAGATCTCCCTAGCATGCAGCCCCTCCCTAGTGGACCTAGTGGGGAGGGGCTGAATCTCTGAACCAGAAAGCAGTTCATAGTGTAATTTTTTAGAGAATGGCATTAATATTTCTTACCATAAATATACAGCCAGCTGATTTCAGACTCTAGATCTCACTAAGGTTCAATATCCATTGGAATAATGAATATTGGCAAACCTTTAGAATCAGAAACATGTCAATTTGCTCAGAGGCACATGGATATGACTCTTTCAACTAGGAGGACTGATTACATTATGGTTGATTCAACACGACCAAGTAGTCTTGGAATATCTACATGTATATCCCTTGTAGGGACCCATGGGAGTAGGAAAATTATTGAACTGGGACAAGATTCATAATATTCATAATAATATTTATGCCATATAAAATTATGAAATCAATCCAATTCTGTCCAATCTCCCATTGTGTCTGCTCTGGGGATTCCCTAAAGGAAGGGAGCAGCTCTTCACATAAGCTAAGTGTAGCCGGAGTCTAAAGCTCAGTAGGGCATGTCACTCAACAGGGTTGGGACATACCCAGCTGGGGTGTAGCTTAATTCTGGGTCTCAAGGCAAGTGCCCTGTCTACTCACTGAATCCCTGTGCCGTCACTCTGATTCCAAACATGCATATAAATTCTACATATTGAAACATATCTACATATGTTCTACATATTACTTGTCACTTGTCTTCCTGCTGTTCATCAATTGGCTAGAACAGGTGCCAATAACGTTTCCATTCATTGGGAATGAGGTCCATTATTGTTATTGTTTTTGGCATATTGAATACATCACAGGTAGTTTGCCAGGCTCTGCCATGGCTCTGGGTTCATCCCAAGGGGGCTAGTCTTTTCTTTGTCAGACCATCAACCATCCAGGACCCACGGGGGCAGAGCTCTGGAGGTGTAGACAAGTCTGTCTCCTGACTGCCACCTGCTGACACAGCCGAGCACCACAGCCACCTTTGACTACATAGAGAGTAACTTCTTTTCACATCTTCAAGCTATTTTGAACTACTACGGATTGATATTTTATTGGATGAGTCTATATTCCTTTACTCACCACTTCAGAAGATGATTAACTGCAACTATAAGAAGTAATAAAGTCATTCATACAAGAGAAAATAATTCTGTTATCATAACATTCATACTGTAAGGATACCAGTTGTCCACCAAAAAAGCTACTGACCACTCCAAAGTTGCTGACCAAAGCTAAGAGACTTCTGAGCAATCACAGCCAATTGCAAAAGAAAGGAGACAGAAGAGGATTTTCATGCAGTATAATAAATATTCATATGCATTTAATGTTTGGGGGAGTCAAAACTCAATCAAAAGCAGCTCTTAAATGTACCAAAATTTATCCTCTTTAATGCTATTAATTAAAAGTTCTACTTCCAACAAAGAATAGAAAGAAGAGGAGGAAAATCCCTGAGAGTCCCTTTAGCCAGAGTATTTGAATCATTTTGTTTTAAATCCCTCTAATATATTTTGCAGATGAATTGTACCACCCAAACATAATGAAAGCTCCTTTATGGACAAGTATTAAATATTGGAGATGCTAAATTCCAGTCTAATAAATGATATTTTGACTTTCTGATTAAAATAGATTGATTGAGATGAATTTTATTAGAAGGCTACCTGGTTTGCTTACTTGTATTCTCTAAACATTTTCTACATAATAACCTTTCAAAAATGCAACAACGGAAGTTTGTCACTTTAATCGTTCATGGAAAGGATGACTATGGGCACTTTGGCAATTGTCATATCACACTGATAAATTTCATCAAATCCTTTATGTTTCAGGGTTGAAAGGCAGAGTTAGAGATACCAACACCCTAAAGTCACTTGTAGCAGGTGCAGTGATATAAGTCATCCTAAGTGCTCTCAGCAGCTGTAGTATGAGGCCAGGTGGGTACAGATACCAAGCAAACCAATTTTAAAACTCTTTGCTTTTGTGACCATCTTAAGAAAAAAGGAGAAATGGTTGTCATTTATCTTGGATGGTTTACATATGACCCCAGAAGAAAGAAGGAATGGAACTCATAAATCCTTTTCAGGCTGTAAACTTACTGTAGATTAAAAAAAAAAAATCAAACTTACCTAAAGTAAAGACACATTCTCATCAACTGTCTGCCCAGTAGAGGGCACTGGGCTGGCAGGACTTGTATTTCCTAAAAAAATATTGACAGACAGTGATAGGTAGATCTTTTAGGAAAAGAAATATAAGCTGGTATTTTCTTCTAAGTACAAATTAATATACAGTGCTTGGCAATTTATTATTTAAAGACAATATAAACAAAATCACTGGTTTCTTCTTATTTCAACAATTCTCTATAAAATTGGTTGCAATAATGGAAAACAAATTTTCTTCTGCTAGGTTTTTGTTTTGTTTTGTTTTTTCATCTTTGGCCACATCCTGCTGTATTCAGTGGTTGCTCCCAGCATTGCTAGGGGCCTATGTAAATCTGAAATGGAAGCCAGGCCTCCCTCATGCAAGCTTGCACCCCAGTCTTTTGAGCTCTTCTCCAAGTCTAGAAACCAAATTCTTGTGACATTAATGTGGTATGTAGTTTGTACTAGCTCCTCTTGAGAGGGGAGAAGGCAGAGGTTCAGTTATTTCTGGCCATCATTTTTTCTTCTAAATGTAAACATTAAAACTGTGAATCTAAGTTTGGAGGAAGATCTTTCATTTCTGAAAAGCCATAATATTTATTGAGTATCACTATGCTCAGAGGATTATTCCACCATCCCTGCCAACAGTTCTTGTGTGTGAATGAAACTCCAGATAAATGTTCCCCAACAACTTACAATGTTTCTTTTTTTTGTTCTGTAATTGTAATCCTTAGGAAGATGGGGTTTAGGGGAGGTGGAGGTGCCAGAATCTTGTAGAATGTTCAAGAAAATTTCCAGAAATACAGTAGAACTTCATCCTGTAACCAAAAAAGAAAAAGAGTTTAAAGGTAGCCATATTTGTAGAGAAGGCATTTTAGATAAATGGTAAGTATAGATCAAGCAAAAAGGACACATTTTCTGTTATTTCAAACTACCTTAAATCTTCGCTGGGACAAAGCTCACAAGATAGTGACAACCAACATTTGCCTGGTGCAATGCTCTGTGGCTGCGTATAGGAGTACCACACATATCGCTGCATTCTACAGAGCCACTTGGACTGACATCAAAGAACACCCTAAAGACAAAAAAAAAATCCTAGCATATGGGAACTATATTAATAAACATAACTTACTGGAAATTTTGAATCTCAACGCTACTGCAGTTTTGCATTAAAGACCACTCAGACTTTGGTAGGCATTTGCATTTTTTTTTACATTTTGTCGAATTCACAACATCTGCTACTCCTTGAAAGGTAGAAAACAAAGACCAGGGAGGCTTTTGGATTCTTCACACAGACCAATTAAAAAAAAAGACTCAAACCCTTTAGTTTGTACTTTTATTTCATCACGCTCAATTTCATACATCTTTGGAATATGTATAGGAACAGAGCTACATCTGTTGACCAGTTACAGCTGTACCCATGATGACTTGCTAGCAATCCATCCTCTCCACATGAAGTGGTGTTACTCAGAAGGGAAAGAGAGAGCTTTAAGCGCCATACCTTTATTTCCCTCTCACTGTTTTGCTAAATGATTCGTCATCATCCCAGTGGTGGCTTGGTTCCTCTGTCTTATTCAGAAGCTGCCAAGATGTAGTCAGATGCAAACACGGGAGATGGGAGCATTTAAAGCTAGAGACAGACAGCATGGCAGCAGCCACTGAGCATTTTATCTGCAGCCTTGGATAGCAAGGCAACAGAACAGAGCAGTTTAACTCAGGGGGACAGCGATGAAAAGTGTGGCGGCACATGAGAGCACATGCTGTAACAGGCTGACAGACAACATTTGGCTTGTATCAGGACACGGACTCAAAAGCAATGGAAAGACAAGAAATAAGCTTCTCATTTCCTTCTGAGAAATTAAGTCCAGCTTCTGACTACTGTTCTGTGTTGGTTGGGGTTTGAATGCATAAAAGCAGACAGGCTTTAATTCATATCTGGTAATGAGTTTTCCTTGGCCTCCCCCTTTTCTTTTTCCTTTGTAATGTCAGAGTGGCTCTTTCTATCCGACTAGGAAAAAAATCATTTCTGTCTTTCAAAGGACAGGTTTGGTCACTCACATAAAAAAACTTATTTATTTCTTCCTATACACATCCTTAAATGTACCCATCTAGGGACTACCACTGCTTTAGTTAAGTGGGATGTCATAAGAAGAACAGACAGACATCCCACCATCCTGGAACTTACATACCAAAATATGCTGTGACAGAATATAAATCTGCATAAAATATATAATAGCCCAGATGGTATGTGCAGGCCATGTAGTGAAGTGAAGCAGGAAATGGAGTAGAAAAATACCAACGAGTTTAGGCGAGAATTACACTTTTTAAATAAAGTGCTAAAAGAAGATAAACTTGTAGTGGGTGAGGAACTAGGTCATATTAGTGTGAGGGGCGGGGAGGGCAATGATAAATAGGCTAAAAGTGCAATACATTTTATGTATCATGATTACTTTAAGCAATAGCAGCTTGGTATTTATACTGTTCTATACTTTCTTCTTCCCACTTTCTTTCTTCAAAGATATTTAGGAAGCTTTTATATATGTTCACTGACATTAAAAGAACGAATAAAGCACTTTCCCTCTGTGGACTCACTGGAGAAGAGGAATATATATATATGGAAATATTTTTTGTCATTTATTCTTGCTTAAAAAGCTTTCCTATAATTTGCTCTAGATTACTCTAGGTCAGCATGTATTTTCTTCCTCCCACCCAGAACTCCCCTGAGAATATATAAAATCCTGCAAAGATGTTCTGATCACTTAACTATTTTGATAGCTTTAATTATTTGGAAACTCTCTTACCTATAAGATAGAAGCAAGGTCACCCCAAACTCATGTGATAATTTATGGAAAGCCCAAACCTTTTGTGCATGTCTCTAACTCCAACCTCTGTCAAATTCGCTGAGCCAAGGGTCATTTTTCTAACTCAACCTGTTGGCCCCTGCTCTGCTAAGTTCCCTGCTCTTTGTAGGCTATTTTCCCTTCTGTTCCTGCTTCCTGCTCTTCGCAGAGGCATTGCCCTCAGGAACTCAGATTCCTCTCACTCCACTAACAGTGTTCAGCTCTTCCTGATTGCTATTCCTAAATTCAGCTCCAAGGCTGTATTTTTTGCATATCCAAGACTTATATAGGTTCTCCACAGAAATAAAGTGATAACTTGGACTATTTTAGCAGCACAAAAAAAAAAAAATTCTTTGTAAGGCTTTCCTCCAGGAAATTGTAATTTCAAATAAAGTGAATTTTTTTGACTCTAAAAAAAAAGAAGGTTCATTCAGAGGTCACTATATAAAATCAGTAAACCTCCTTCCACCATGTGTTTGTATTTCTGATCTTTTTATCAGGAAGTCTCCAGCCATGAACAACATGGACAAGACTTCTAGCATCCCTCCTTAGGAGCCTTTGACTTCTTTCTGTCCAAGTTTCCTTCTGAGAAGGTTTAATTTCTCACTCTGCTCAAATCATTGCAGCTTGCCTGCCTTAGGTAATGACCCACTTTTGCGCCCTTTAGAAATGAACAGCTTTCCCTCATTGCAGAGTCTTCCAGACCAGAGGACAAGACAGCACTTTGCTGACACAGATCTCTTTTGCATAATTTTCGCTTTTTCTGATCTTATTGTCATTTTTTTCCAAAGTGGCCACAATAGCTAGGAACAACACTTCACCTTTTCAAAAGTCTCCTTCACCCCGGTCTCTACTCTGCATATGTGCTACTACACAGTGGCCACTTTCTTTTGCACTAAACTCTTCCATCAACTACAATATGGCCTCAACTTAGAACTAGAGGCTAGAAGCTATGGAAGAGGGAAAGAGGGAGGACAGAGAGATAACAAGAGTAACACAGTGGGTAAAGTGTTTGGGGCCGGAGGATAGCACAGTGGGTAGTGTGTTGTTTGCCCTTGCACGCTCCTACAAGATCGATCCCCGACATCCCATATGGTCCCCCGAGCGCCGCCAGTAAAGCACTTCCAGAGTGAAGAGCCAGAGTACCCCTGAGCATTGTTGAGTGTGACCCAAAAAAAGCAAAAAAAAAAAAAATATTTGCCTTCCATGAGCAGAGTAACCTGTGGGTATTACTGGGTATGGTCCCAAAGCAAACAAAGCAAAAGGGGAAAAAATGAATAAAAAAAGAAAAAAAAGCAGGCGCTAGAAAAGAGAATTGGAAATTTGGGGGAACTGTATTTGGGATTTTAGTATTTAACTGAGATCACAAGTCAGATTCCAAAAGCAAGAGAAAAAGAAAGGAGAGGGGCAAACACTTCTTTCTTATCATCTTGACTTCCATTAAGACAGAAAGGAGGCCCTCTTAAAATCAGAATGGGGTAAGCCAGCCTAAGTATGTGTGTTATTATGTGGAGGAGATGGAGAGGCATTTTTAGTTATCTTTATGCCAGACAAACACGTAGTCTGCTTTTCTGGCCCCCCAGTCTCTTTGCAATCTTCCCAACCATCTTACAGCCCATTTCCCTTGAGATAATCCTGACTTTATATGCCTCCACATTCACAGTGAAGATAGGTAGAGGGAGAAGGGGAAGAATGAAGACATATTCAAAAACTGGAGAGAGATTTTTTTTAGATTTTCTCTATATCTGGTCTGAATGACAAACACAAATCAGATGTTTTATAAAGACATGTTTGCACAATGTTGTTATAAAACGCACCTTGGGTTCCTTTATGGGTCACAATCCAGGCAGAATCCCCAGTCCATATTTCATGCCCTCTAGCTCTGACTGAAACAATTTCAGATGAGGCGTTCTTCAGATAAAGTGCACTTGCTTTCAGGCTGAACTCAATGCTATGGTCTCACTCTCCATTCGGTTCAAATCCCTAAGTTGCTGCACACACATCCTTGTAAAAACACCATTTCTACTGCTACCACCACCCAACGGAATTCTCTTTCCATGTAGATTATACAAGGTCCCAGAGCGACTCAGAGACAGGACAGGAAGGCATGTCACAAATAAGTTTAGTCTATTTCCCAGTTGCTGATCACTATCTTTTTCTGCCTTTGAACTTGTCCCAGAGAAATGGCAAAAAACACAAAAATGGAGAGGGAAAGAGAGACAGAGACACAGAGAGACAGAGAGACAGGAGAGAGACAGAGAGAGAGACAGAGAGAGGGAGAAAGAGGGAGAGAGTGGGAGAGGGGGAGGGAAGGAGGGAGGGAAGGAGGGAGGGAGGAAGGGAGAGAAAGAGAAAGACAGAGAAATATGGGGGGATAAAAAGCGCCTAGTGGAGGCTTAAAAGGGTTAGAGGAAGTGCTCAGATGTTTTCCCCTCCAGAAAACCTTCTTCAGTAGTAGTTGATGACTCCTGCAGGAAGACAGATGGTTTCAAAGACCCCTTTGGCCATTTGAAGAGTCAGAGCAACCATGCATGCCTTCGCTATCTTGGACAACATTGGCAATGCTCTCAGTCTCCAAACACTGGATATATTGCTTAATGTCAAGACAGCTGCCAAATGACTTTCCTGTGCTGCCCCTGGGAGGCAAAGGAATTTTCATGCCTTCTTCCTTGACTCCAAGAACCATTTATTTATGTAGGATGAAATAATTTCCTATTCCTTACACAGATGAGGCATTTTAGCTATCTTATGCCCAGACAAACATGAGGCTGCTTATTCAAGCCTCCTAGTCCTTTGCAATCTTCCCAACAATCTCACAGCCCATTTCCTTTGAAGATAATCCTGACTTTATATAAATGTTCAGTATTAAGAAATACTGTTGTCTGGTGTGCCAGAACAGGAATCTGAAAACTTGGAACTTAGATTAAAAAATTAAATAAGCGCATTGAGTAGAGAAATGGAGCAGTAAATGATAGAGAAACAATTTTTTTTGAGATCATTAAGAATTGATAAAATTAAAAAATAAATAAAAATAAAAAAAAACTTAAAAAAAAAAGAATTGATACATAGACTTGCTTCCTGTAAATATCAATCAAATTGTTCACTCCAAAATAAGACTATATAATTAACAAACAATCAACCTCAAAGACAGAAGAGCAGAAATACTGAAAGATGCAGCAGAAGCCGGAAAAGCATTTGCACTGCCCGCCTGACCCTTCACCAACTATAAGACCAAGATGACTGCCCTCCGACACCCTGATGGATCTATCACATCTTCCAGAAAGGCAATGGAGAAGATTATCTAGGACTTCTACTCAAAATCTCATTGATAGCCACATCCACCTGCCCTCATACCAAATTCCACAGGATGGTATGTCATTCCCAATGTTCTCTTTCCTTCTGAAATCCGACATGCCATCTCGTTGGTAAAGAAGGGAACACCACCAGGCCCAGACAAAGTCAGACCCAAACACCTGAAGAATCTGCCGTCGAGTACTCATCAATACACTAGCTCGGCTCTTCACACGCTACCTGTCTGAATGCAAGGTGCCTCCCAATGGAAAACCAGCAGGACAGTTCTACTGCTCAAGAATGGAGACATTCACAACATCGGTAACTATTGCCCCATCTGCCTGTTGTCCGTCATCTACAAGGCTGTTTACGCGAGTCATCCTGAACAAGATTAGCAGAACACTAGATGAAGGACAGCCATGCGAGCAAGCAGGCTTCCAGGGAAAGGATTCAGCAGAATCGACCATATACAACAGTAACCAAGCTCATCGAGGTTTGTAGGGGGTACAAGATGCCGCTCTGTCTCACGTTCATTGATTTACAGAAAGCCTTTGATTCTGTGGAGACTGAAGCAGTCATCGAAGCCCTAGCCAAACAGGGTGTTCAAACCCAATAAATCAAGATACCTTCGTGAGCTGTATTATGGATTCACCACCAGGATCTCACCATTCTACAAAGAAGTGATCATTAATGTGAAAGAGAGGGGTTCGACAGGGTGATACCATTTCACCAAAAACTCTTCAGTGCCACCCACGAGAACATCATGCAACAATTAGAATGGGAAGGAATGGGAGTGAAGATAGATGGTCGACTACACCACCTCTGATTCACTGATGGCATCGTTCTAATAACGCAAGAGACATTAGCCAA
>JAJIBD010023436.1:0-58199 GCA_021461705.1 Cryptotis parvus
AAGACCTCAAAGACAGAAGAGCAGAAATACTGGAAGATGCAGCAGTGGCCGGGAAAAGCATTCACACCGCCCGCCTGTCCTTCGCCAACTATAAGACCAAGATGACTGCCCTCCGGGCGCCCTGATGGATCTATCACATCTTCCAGAAAGGAAATGGAGAAGATTATCCAAGACTTCTACTCAAATCTCTTTGATAGCCACATCCACCTGCCCACATACCAAATTCCACAGGATGGATATGTCATTCCCAACGTTCTCCCTTCTGAAATCCGACATGCCATCTCGTCGGTAAAGAAGGGAACAGCACCAGGCCCAGACAAAGTCAGACCCAAACACCTGAAGAATCTGCCATTGGTACTCATCAATACACTAGCTCGGCTCTTCACACGCTACCTGTCCAAATGCAAGGTGCCCTCCCAATGGAAAACCAGCAGGACAGTTCTACTGTTCAAGAAGGGAGACATTCATGACATCGGCAAATATCGCCCCATCTGCCTGTTGTCTGTCATCTACAAGCTGTTTACACGAGTCATCCTGAACAGGATTGGCAGAACACTAGATGAAGAACAACCATGTGAACAAGCTGGCTTCCGGAAAGATTCAGCACAATCGACCATATCCACACAGTAACCAAGCTCATTGAGGTTTGGAGGGAGTACCAGATGCCACTCTGTCTCACGTTCATTGATTTACAGAAAGCCTTTGATTCTGTGGAGACTGAAGCAGTCATCAAAGCCCTAGCCAAACAGGGGTGTTCAAACCCAACACATCAAGATTCTTTGTGAGCTGTATTATGAATTCACCACCAGGATCTCACCATTCTACAAGGAAGGGATCATTGATGTCAAAAGAGGGGTTTGACAGGGTGATACCATTTCACCAAAACTCTTCAGTGCCATCCTCGAGAACATCATGCGACAATTAGAATGGGAAGGAATGGGAGTTAAGATAGACGGTCGGTGACTACACCACCTCTGCTTCGCTGATGACATCGTTCCAATAACACCAAACATCAGCCAAACGGCACAAATGCTGGCTGACTTCAACCGAGAATGTGGAAAGATAGGTCTACAGCTGAATCTGAAGAAAACTATGTTCATGAGAAATGAACTAGTTCCTGAGGCCCCATTCACTCTCAATGGAACATCTCTGAATACTGCAGTTATGTGTACCTAGGTCGAGAAGTCAACATGATGAACGACCTAAAACCTGAACTGCGCAGGAGGAAGAGAGGTGCATGGAATGCCTTCAAAGGCATTGAAGAAATAGCTGAAAGGACAACGAACCTCCGGCTCCGGGCACATCTCTTTGACTCCACCATTCTCCCTGCATTAACATACCCCTTAGAGACCTGGGCCCTATGAAAGCAGGATGAGAATGCTATTCGGGTCTCCCAGAGAGGCATCGAAAGAGCTATGCTTGGAATATCACGCCTCACTCAAGTGAGTGAAGGAATCCGGAGTTCTGACCTCCGTCACTATTCCAGAATCAGGGACGCTGTCTCGTTTGCCAAGGCTTCAAAAATCAGATGGGCTGGACATGTAATGCTATTTGGAGACAACCGCTGGACTAGAGCCATTACCGACTGGATCCCACGGGATGTCAAAAGATCATGTGGCCGCCCACCTACAAGATGGTCAGACTTCCTTGTTAAGACCCTGAAGGAATGGTTTGAGGCTCTTCATATTCCTGAATCAACCAGATGCCATTGGGCTACATTGGCACGTGATAGGGTCCAATGGAAATGTTACTGGCGCCTGCTCAAGCAAATCGATGAATAAGGGGAATTCAAGTGATCAAGTGATTCTATTTAAACACTGACAGAGGGTGTGGCAGTTACTGAAGTCACCTTGACTCTGAATGAGTAACTTCTGACTTATTATTATATATCTACTAAGATTTCTATGTTATCTCGAATGGGCAAAGCTCCTCTTTACACCCACTGGATCCAGCATGGGGCAGTTAGAATTTACCAGGAGACTACCACACTGGCTACATTGAGACTATCATTCAAGATTATAGGAAGGATCTTATTAATTTGCCCTCAAGCAGTGGGGTGTGACCCTTTCAGTATATGGAGAACAAGATACTCAGAATAACCTCGGTGCAGACAATAAATAAGAAGGACCTTATGGGTACCATCTAGATTAAATGAAGCCCATGAAATTAAGATGTATTACCTTATACCAGCATCCTCTGTCTTCTCCAGTGTTTTACATAAGATATAATCTCAGAAGAAGGGATTAGTCCTTGACTAATCCTTTGTTTATACCTATATTAGGGTGGGTGTGGAATCACCCTTCTACACTCTTCTACTATCTAGAAGCTGTTTAGGATTCTTTGTTGACAAGATCCTCCCTGAAGTTAGGATTACTTTGGTGTATATAAGGGGACTGACTTGAGGTACTCTCCCCATTTTTGGTAGGGCTCTCTCTCTCTCTCTCTCTCTCTCTCTCTCTCACACACACACACACACACACACACACACCAAAGATCTTCTCTTTGGTGGACTCTTTCTGATAGGACCCTCTTTGGTAGGACACCTCTCTCTTGGGATCCACTTTGGTTGGAGTCTTGGGCTCTCGTGTATGGTCTAAGTTCTGATGAAAGCTAGAATTCTTTCATTATATTTGATTGCGGTGGTAGAGCTTTTGTACTATTAAAAGCCTTTTTGGAACTGTGCCAGACTTTTGAATTTTCATCCATTCCGGTGGCCTTGGAGGTAGAAGAGAAGTTCTGTCCTGCTACTGTTGGGAACCCCAGCGGCTCACCAACAGTCAGGGATGGCCTTAAATAGAATGCTTAGGGTAGCATGGTTAATTTTAACCGAGTAACAATGTTAATTCTACCAAAGCATTAGCTCAGATTTTCTTTCATCTTCTTGTGTCTTCTATTTTAATAGTGATTTATAATTTGCAAAGTTGAAGGTTTTGTTTTTTGTCCTTTGTTTTGTTTATGTCTAAGCACCTAATTTTTGATGTGACTGTAAATGAGGTTTTCTTTCTTACCTCCTTTTTCTCAGGGAGGGGCACAACTACTAACACTGTGTCTTCTGCTGTGGTGCTCGGCAGTCACTCCTGAGGATGCTCAGGAACCATGAAGTGCAGGAGATCATTGCCTCCGCATGCAGCATACTTCCACTGCACTTCCCTCTTACCCTAGCTCCTAAAGTCTTTGTGTCAAAACTGAGTTGCTCTGCATTATTTTAGGCTGTCATTTGCCTGTGTTAAGCAGCCAGGGTGGATTTTGCACAGACAAACAGATCACAGAAGGTTGGATTTTCTATTTCTCTTTTTATTTTTTTTCGGGCGCACAGAACCAGGGTTTACTCCTGATTTTGTGCTAAGATGATGAAAGGAGTGGTAAAGCGTGAATATGATAACCAAGCTCCAGAGAAGGAAATGTTGCTTAGCAACCAGAAGTTTCAGGAAGGAAGATTCCAAATTCCAGTGGGAGAAGGCATGGAAGGTAGGTAAATACATAACTCATGTGAACGTTTTGTGAGGTGGTGATTATTTGCTTTGAGAAATTAGCCAAAGATTTCCCTCTGCATTTGTTGAATTTGTTGAAAATGTAGCACTATCTCAAAGCTTGGTTAATATATGGCCAAAATGAATGGGGCAGTCAAATTGGGGAGCAGTTTTCTCAGAATAAACAAAGGTGCCTAGGCGTCAACAAGGAAAATTCATTGTTCCTTCGCTTTTTTTTGACTTTCAGTTATTCCAGTGGATATATTCTAATTGTAAATAATTTTTTGTTTTGATTTTTGTCCTTTTTGGATCACAGCTGGTGGTGCTCAGTGCTTACTCCTGTCTCTACACTCAGAAATGACTCTTGGTGGTCCTCTGGGGACCAAATGGGATGACAGGGATTGAACTTGGGTCAGCCACATACAAGGCAAGTGCTCTACCCACTGTACTATTACTCCAGCCAACGTATATAATTTTTTAAAGTAAAGAAAGAGCTTTTAAAGAACAGAAAGAACTTTTTAAAAAGAGCAAGCCCTGAACTCATACCTGCAGTGTTCTATAGGCTTCTGTCTTCCTCGCCCTGTCAGGTGCCAGGTGTGCATTTCTGTCGTCTTTTTTCATTTGGCTATTTAAAAATTAATTGATTAAGTAGTATTGTTTTATTTTTTGAGTCACACTGGGTGATTCCCAGGCAATGCTGTTGGCTCTGCACTTATGTATAACTCCTGGTATTGCTCAGGGAACCATATAAGACACTGAGACTCCAACCCAAGTCAATCGCATTCAAGACAAAGAACACTGAACTATTTCTCCAGCCCTTGATTACTTATTTTTTTGAGCTTTGGTCCACAAAACATTGCCCAGGGCTTATTTTTGTCTCTGTGTTCAGGGATCGCTCCTAGTAATGTTTGTGGGACTCTATGTCATGCCAGGGTTCAAATTGGGGTAGGCCACACGCATGGCAAGCAGCTTAAACTCTGTACCCTATCTCTAGCCCAGTTTCCAGATTTATACTAAAGCATAAAATAAATTTATGGCTGGTTTTAAATATATAATGTATTTGGAAATTATATCAGTGCCCGGCTCATTGAGTTCCACCCTGCAGCAGTCTTTCTTAAATCCGGCTCAGGTATGCCGGTCCAGAGACTCGCAGACGTGGGGCAGAGCTGCTACTGGCTCTCCCTGTGACCAGCTGCTCACGAGGCGCCTGGGAGGGATGGTGGGCTCTAGCCCTGGCCCACCATCCCAGCAGAGCCTCGCAACAAGCCAGACGACCCCCCACTCCATGAGGGCCTCCATTTTCCACATCCGGACTTCTCTCTCGTCAGACCTCCACCCAGCAGACCAGCCTATCAGCGCCCGGCTCGCGCAGCTGCTTGCGCCCGCGTTCATCAATAAATGCTGGACTTAGAGATGCCTACAAGAGTATGCTACCTGCACGGCAGAGCCTGGCAAGCTACCCGTGTTGTATTTGATATATATGCCAAATACCAGTAACAATTATAGACCTCATTCCGGAATGGATTGAGGCTCTTTATGTTCCTGGAGCAAGCAGATGCCTTGGGCTCTACTAGCATGAGACAGGACATATGGAGACGTTACTGGGGCCCGCTCGAACAAATTGATGATGAACAGGAAGACAGTGATTTGGAAAGGTTTTTTTGTAAATTTATTCCTAAAGCAGAGTTGCTAACCCAAAGGAGTTTAAGACTAAAATGCATAATTCCTAATTTGCCTTTCCAGAAAGTCTCCAGGAAAGACGTATTTGTTCAGTATGAACATGCCAGTTCACTGTGTCTTTCTAAATGTGACATTTATGCCATCTGATAAGTGAACACACACACACAAACACAAACCACAATTACCACGAAGATGAAGATTCTTCATATTTATATTCCCATTTGTCTCTGTTTTTGTGAATTTCCATCTGGTATCCTTTAACCATTTTAGTGTTGAGTTGTTTGCCTTTCCTGAAATATTTATGGCAGTCTTTATTCATTACAGTTATTAATACTGTGTCTGTGAAATGTGTTGTGGTAATTTATCTCTGTCACATGTATTTTATATGTTCCCCTATCTGTCCCTGAAACTGCACAGAAAATTTTAAGTTTTTTGTTGTTTGTTTTTGTATTTATGCCAAAGGAAATTAAAAGAAAAATATTGAGCGTTCAGCCCACGAGAAGCAGCCCATGAAGTTTAGGAGGATGGTATATGGCTCAGCCGCTGGCCGAGTCCAACATAGCTCCTAGGGTTAGCAGACACGTGCCGGGTGGACAAGCTGGTTGGACTTGGAGAGAAGATTTGGGCTACTCCTCCCATTCCTCCACCTCCATGTTGGCAGGTGTGGCTGTGGGCTTCCAGTTTCCACAGCCAGCAAAGCTGGACAAGAGACAGACCAGACCCTCAGCTGCACTGGCACACGGCCACAGAGCAGCCGTGCAACAGACGTAGACAACAATGGAGGTCAGGACCAGGTCCTTCCAAGGATCTTTCACATTTAGACACTGCAATTATCATTGTAGCTGCAACAAACTGGGGAGGTTGATGTGGAATGGGAAATTAAAATGTCACCGTAGAATTCACTACTGAATATACACATAAAGACTTACATCATAAACTGTTAATAACTAGGTCAAGCCACAAAGTGTAAGGGAATAGAGAAATACAAAGACAAAGACAGAGAGAGAGAGAGAAAAAGAGAAAGAAAAGGTGCCTGCTCTAGGGGCAGGCTGGGGTGGGTGGGAGGGAGTGTTTGGACATTGGTGATGGGATGGGGCACTGGTGGATGGCAGGGTGCTAAAACACATATGACAGAGACCCAATTATGAACATCCTTGTAATTGTATACCTCATGGTGATATCATTTGATCACTTGACATCCCGTTATTCATTGATTTGCTCTACCGAGCACCAGTAACATTCCCATTTGACTCTATCACATGCCAGTGTAGCCCAATGGCATCTGGTTGATTCAGGAATATGAAGAGCCTCAAACCGTTCCGTCTAGGGTCTTGACGAAGAACTCTGACCATCTCATAGGTGGGTGGCCACGTGATCTTTTGACATCCCATGGGATCCATGGGTAATGGCTCTAGTCCAGCGGTCATCTGCAAATTGCATTACATGTCCAGCCCATCTGATTTTCGATGCCTTGGCAAATGAGACAGAATCCCTGATTCTGGAATAACGACGGAGATCAGAACTCTGGATTCCTTCTCTCACTTGAGTGAGGCGTGACAGTCCAAGCATAGCTCTTTCGATTCCTCTCTGGGAGACCCGAATAGCATTCTCATCCTGCTTTCATAGGGCCCAGGTCTCTGAGGGGTATGTTAATGCAGGGAGAATGGTGGAGGCAAAGAGATGTGCCCGGAGCCGGAGGTTCTTTGTCCTTTTTAGCTATTTCTTCGATGCCTCTGAAGGCATTCCATGCCGCTCTTCTTCCTCCTACGCAGTTCAGGTTTTAGGTCATTCATCATGTTGACTTCTCGACTTAGGTATACATAACGGCTGCATTCAGAGATGTTTGTTCCATTGAGAGTGAATGGGGCCTCTGGAACTAGTTCATTTTTCATAAACATGGTTTTCTTTAGATTCAGCTGTAGACCTATCTTTCCACATTCTCGGTCGAAGTCAGCCAGCATTTGTGCCGCTTGGCTGATGTTTGGTGTTATTAGAACGATGTCATCAGCAAAGCGGAGGTGGTGTAGTTGCCGACCATCTATCTTCACTCCCATTCCTTCCCAATCTAATTGTCGCATGATGTTCTCGAGGATGGCACTGAAGAGTTTTGGTGAAATGGTATCACCCTGTCGAACCCCTCTTTTGACATCAATGATCCCTTCCTTGTAGAATGGCGAGATCCTGGTGGTGAATTCATAATACAGCTCACAAAGAATCTTGATGTGTTGGGTTTGAACACCGTGTTTGAGTAGGGCTTCGATGACTGCTTCAGTCTCCACAGAATCAAAGGCTTTCTTTAAATCAATGAACGTGAGACAGAGTGGCATCTGGTACTCCCTACAAACCTCAATGAGCTTGGTTACCGTGTGGATATGGTCGATTGTGCTGAATCCTTTCCGGAAGCCAGCTTGCTCGCATGGTTGTCCTTCATCTAGTGTTCTGCCAATCCTGTTCAGGATGACTTGTGTAAACAGCTTGTAGATGACAGACAACAGGCAGATGGGGCGATATTTGCCAATGTCGTGAATGTCTCCCTTCTTGAACAGTAGAACTGTCCTGCTGGTTTTCCATTGGGAGGGCACCTTGCATTCGGACAGGTAGCATGAGAAGAGCCGAGCTAGTATATTGATGAGTACCGACGGCAGATTCTTCAGGTGTTCGGGTCTGACTTTGTCTGGGCCTGGTGCTGTTCCCTTCTCTACTGACGAGATGGCATGTCGGATTTCAGAAGGGAAAACATTGGGAATGACATATCCATCCTGTGGAATTTGGTATGTGGGCAGGTGGATGTGGCTATCAAAGAGATTTGAGTAGAAGTCTTGGATAATCTTCTCCATTTCCTTTCTGGAAGATGTGATAGATCCATCAGGGCGTCGGAGGGCAGTCATCTTGGTCTTATATTTGGCAAAAGACAGGCTGGTGGTGGGAATGCTTTTCCCGGATTCTGCTGTATCTTCCAGTATTTCTGCTCTTCTGTCTTTGAGGTCTTCTTTTATCGCTTCTCTGCACTGCTTTGCAAGCTTAGATGTTAGCATTTAGTCACCTGAGGCTCGTGCCTTGCCACGTTGGCAAATGAGCTCAAGAGTTTCTGAAGACAGGCGTCCTTTTGTGTCTTTCTCTCTCTCGGTATTCTTCGCACAATCATGGAGGTGCTGAACCATTTGGTTGTATTCTTCATCCATGTCGTCAATGATGGTATCTTCCAATGTTGCTGCAATGGTGCCAAATGTTCCCAGTTGGTGGTCGTTCTGGGAGTTCTCTTCTTAAACTTTGCAGCCTTTTCTCCCCATTGTGTGAAGTAGAATTTTGCACCGAAGGAGACGGTGGTCCAATCCTGTTTGGTATTTGGTGACGACAGCAACATTGGTCAGACAAAACTGTCGATTGAAGATGATGTGGTCAATTTCATTGTGGAACTGTCCACCAGGAGATTCCCATGTCCAACGTTTTGCTTCAGCCTTCTGGAACTGTGAATTCCCATGAATGGTCTTGGTGGACATGATGAACTCAGATCGTCTCTCACCCTATTTGTTCCATTCTAGGCCATGGGTCCTGATGTGGAGTACCTCAGCTGATCTTCTCGGTCCTATCTTGCCATTAAAATCACCGACTATGATTCTATAGAGGATGTGATCTTTTTTATAGAACTCCTCCAGTTCCATGCAGAATTTCTCAATTTCGTCTTCCTTCTATGTGGATGTTGGTGCGTAGACAATGAAGATAGAAATTGCTGGCAGTGGGCCACATCTCTTCAAGTGTAATCATCCTATCTGGTTTGTTAGGCATTCAAATGAATCAATGTTGACGGCCATGTTCGTGTTGACAAGGACACCAACGCCACCGATGCCTCTTTTGTTGCATGTTCTAAGGAACAGTTCTTCTCCAGTGTCAAATACAGCGTGATGCAACTGACACCTCCTCGTCTCAGTCAGACCAATGATTTCGTACTTGATCTTTTGCGCTTGCACCATCAGATCCTCGATGTATGCTTCCAATGCCAGCGTGCATGCATTGAAAGTACAATCATTTTAGTGCTTCTTCATTTTGGCAGCCTAGGTTGGCCGTGAAATTTTATCAGGCACTGCTTGTTCGCCTTTCTTACTGCTGCCGTATTAAGGGCTATTTCGGGTCAGGAAAATAAACATTTTTTTTACTGGTTTTGGCATATCGAACACGCATCAGAAGCTTGCCAGGCTCTGCCGTCGCGAAGTGCTATACTCTCATTACCTTGTAGGGCTCTTTCAGAGGGGTCGGTATAATATTCATGGTAGTTTGGAGTTAAATCACTTGCCGGCGCAGCAGCCAGGCACAATGGGAAAAGCTGGTTTCTGCTCTGCCGAGTGTATCTGCGCCTGTGGCTCAAGCATTCCCTGGGCTTGAAATACTCTCCTCTGAAGGGCGGGTCTCTGAAGGGTGACTCCTTGTGGGCTGGGTTTCTGACAAGTCAGGCTTGAGACTGGCTTAATCTCTCGGGTGGAGATCTTACCAGCTGTGGAGTGTGGATGGTGAAGATCGCTGCCAGCAAGGTGTGGAGTGTCTCTGGTTTCCTCCACTATAGACCATTTCCCCTCTACTCTTTTTCTCCTTCCTTTCTTGTTATTGCTGTTGTGGTGACTGGGGTCACACACCTTTGGTTGCAGTGCTCTTTAGGACACACTGGCTTGTGGTGACCCACACTTGGTCATGTAGATTCCCATGTGGCATTAATGCGTAGTGGTGCTTTAAATAATTTTTTTGCCTCATGCATGCAAGGAAGTTGCTCTGCAATGGAGCTGCATTTAGGACCATGTTTGTTTTAGTTGTTTCTGTTGTTATTGTTGTTGTTTTAAGGGGGTGGCATACCTGGCAGTGCTCAGGCCTTATTCCTGGCTCTGTATTCAGGGATCACTCCTGGTGGGTTCAGAGAACTATATGAGATGCCAGGGTTCGGTGTTTGAAAAGCAGACACTCTACCCACCCAGTACCCAGGACCACATTTATTTAAATACATTTTGTGCTCCACTTCTTTTGCTTTAATTACATGTAACATATGCATATAATAATATAGACATCGCATGTTATATATTACACATGAATATATCTTAGTTTTGCCCTATAATTCATTGAGACTTGTTTATCTTTTCAATATTTTCTTTACGTTCTCTAGATTAAATAAGTATTATAGCTGTGTGGTTTTTAATCAGTTTTTTGTTGCTGCATAATAAATTATCCAGACTTACTAACGGCTTAAAACTGATGACTTAAAACTGATAACTTAAAATAGCTTACCTCACAGTTTCTGTGAGACCAGGAATTTGAAATCATCTGAAATTCTGAGCCAAATTCTTGTTTGATTTTACTCAGGTCTTTTAGGAGGTGCAGCAAGACTGTGACTGTCTTATAGTTATTTAAAGTGTGATTGATCTGGGTATCTGCTTCCATTGTGGCTTATTCTCATTGCTAGTGACCAGATTTTCCCTCTCTATTCATCTCTGCAGAGGACTGTTTAAACATCTTCATGGCATGAAAGTTGACTTTCCTTAGAGTGGTCAGTCCTAGAGACCAAGACAGACTCTGATGTTGGAGTACATGGCTGCCCAGAGCCTCTGCATCTTGCCTGGAGTTACCTCCTGAAGGTAACTTTGTAGATAGGGGCAGGAAAACAGTTTGAATCTGTGACTCTATGTGGCAGAATATCTTAGCTGGTATAAATACTTTTTCTCATATACCACAATTGTAGTGGGACTAAACAAATCTTACCAGGAATTTTATCTGGCTACATATAATATAGTTAAGTATAATCACTGTATCACTATATTACTGTCTTCCCGCTCATCATTGATTTGCTCGAGCAGGCACCAGTAACATCTCTATATGACCTGTCTCATGCAAGTAGAGCCCAAGGGCATCTGCTTGCTCCAGGAACATAAAGAGCCCTCAAATCATTCCATCAGGTAATGGGAATGAGGTCTATAATTGTTACTGGTATTTGGCATATGAAATACAACACGGGTAGCTTGCCAGGCTCTGCCGTGTGGGTAGCATACTCTTGTTCTTGTAGTCAACTCTAAATTCAGCATTTATTGATGAACCGCGTGGCCGCAAGTGGCCACGTGAGCCAGGCTGTAATAGGCTGGTCTGCTGGGTGGAGTTCTGATGAGGGGGAAATCCGGATGTGGAAAATGGAAGCCCTCATGGAGTGGGGGGTTATCTGGCTTGTTGCAAGGCTCTGCTGGGGTGGTGGGCCAGGCTAGAACCTGTCATCCCTCCCGGGTGCCTCGTGAGCGGCTGGGCACAGGGAGATCCAGTAGCAGCTCTGCCCCATGTCTATGAGTCTCTGGTTCAGCATACCTGGGCCAGATTTTAAAAAGACTGCTGCAGGGGTTGATCTCGATGAGCTGGGCTGTGATAGGCTGGTCTGCTGGGTGGAGTTCTGACAAGTGTACTCAGATAAATAAATAAATAAAACTATAATATGTTATAATATAATTATAATCTAATATATACTATATTATAATGTATATTATATATTATATATAACTATAATCTAATCTAACCTTACATAATGTATTAAATATAATTAATATAATATAATATATTAAATATAATATAATGTATTAAATATAATATAGCATAGTATAGTATAGTATAATATAATATAATATAAAAGTTAACTATCTTCCTAAGTATAATATAGTTATAATTAGATCAGAGTGAAATGCTTTTTGCCAGCCAGCCAGAAAGCAAGCAAGCAAGCAAATTATCAAGCAAGCAAGCAAGGCTCTCTAATTTTTGGATATTAATCCAAAACAACTGTGAAGTAAAGACAAGGATCTTGTGAAGGCTTGGAGAAATATATAGCTGGCTGTAGAATATCTAGGGTACAGATACATACCTTTTGTATTAATTCTGAGTTCATTTCAGATGTTCTTCCCCCACTCAGCATAGGGACTGCAGGGGAAACTTCAAGGGCAGACCTTGCTGGGGTATTATTAACATTTCAATGGGACCAGGTGAGGACCTGGGGGAAGCAAACCTGAAAGAATTGGCCTTGACTGCAATCCCTATTTGTGGGCCAAGTCAGACCAATAGGAATATAAATCTTGTGACTCTCTCCTCCTTCCCTCTCTCCCTTCTCTTCCTCTTTGCTCTCTGCCTCTGCTCTCCTGCTCTCCCTTCTTTGCCCTGTTGGGCTAAGGCCCAACACACATTGATGGCACATTGTAGTGGCCATCTTGGCCTAGGATTCTAAACTACACATTGTCAGTGCCCAGCCAGGTTTCCTATAATTGAATTGTATACCAGAACCTGTGAAAGTAAAAGCTTTTTGAAACTTTTCTGGATCCTCAAGTCTTTCTCTGTCTACCAGCCTCCAATCCCCTGGGGCAGAAGGGGATCCCCTGTACCTGCCCCCCACCATTTTGTCAGGGAACCCAGCATTCTCCAGCACTCTGAGATGCTTTATTGACTTTGGAAGCCACACACCTTCGCTTCCACCAAATCCTATGTGTCATATAAACATATTCGGTTAGGGGAGAACGGAACTGAACTGACTGAACTCAGGAAGCACAGGCAGCAGAAGAAAGGCTCAAGTGGGTCATTTCAAGACCAGAAATTGAGTCTATTTTCAACCCAACCAAAATGTACCCTACTATATACACTCTCTAAGCCCTTTAAATAATTTTATTTTCAAATTTCAGAAACTTTCCTTGTTGACTTTTTAAATTTGTAGTCATAGATTTATTTTTTTTTTTGGTTGGGGGGCACACTGTGATTCTCATGGTCAATTCCAGTGGTGTTTAAGGTAACACAAATCATGTGCTCAGCTCACTGTCTTGTCTCTCCAGTACTGCTGATTATGTCTTTTCATAGTTTCCATTTCTTTGATAAAATTATATTTCTGTGCCTTCCTTATGATTATTTTCCTTTAATTATTTCACTGTATTATGAATATGAATCTGTATAAATACTTTTTAATTTTTCTTTTGATTTTGTTTCACGTTTTCCTACATTGCTAGTCATTTTTTTAAATTATAAAGTACAGTGTGCTTCATTGCAGAAATTTTGGATTCTGTTATCTTTTTCTGAATATTTTTTAAAATTCTAATGCAGAGCTAATTTGGCAGGACTCACGCCAGGTGGTATTTCTGTGGTGAGTGATAACTAAAATTTCTCCTCAACCTTTCAATCTTGTAGTTATCACTTCATATGTTTTTGCAAGCGGTGTGTGTGTTTGATGACCTAGTTAGGTTAAGCACTCTATTCTTAACTTACTACTAAATCCTCCTTTGCTTTCTGTTTTTGCTTTCTGTTGTGTTCTTTGATGTCCCTTCTTCCTCACCTGCAGTTCAGAGATTGATCTAGCAGTATTGGAATAGTCAGTAAGTAGATTATTTTATTTCTTCACTATAGTCCCTTCATAGTTCTATTTTTCTCATCTACTAAGGTTTCTGACAGTCTCAGTTCTGTTTTGCTGACACCTCTTCCGGAGTTGCAGTTATCTGTACTGCACGTGGTGTGCCAAATCTATGTGCAGGGCAAAGTCAAATCTATGTGCAGCTCAGTAAGGATACTCCTTTGCTGAGTGACTGCCTTAGCTCTGGTTTTTGATTTTGGTGGCTTTTTTCACATTTGCAGAACTGTTTTATACTTGGTCCAGAGAGTCAAATGACTAAGTACATGCAAGAGTGTTAGTCCTACCAGCTACTCTGTTAATCCATAATGGAAGTTTGTATTTCAGAGAGACTCAAAATTCTCATCAGAGACTTAGGGCTCAAATTTTTTGTCTCCAGTTTACTCAATAGTGGGCTTCACTGAAAGACTGGCACAAATCAGGATGCTTTGATGGTGGAGTGAGTGTATAATCTTAAATGTGTATGTTCATGTCCCTTTCCTTGCTTGGTTTGTTTTTCAGTAAGAGATCCTCAGTTTTCTGTTTGGCTTCAGATAAACTACTAACATTTTCGCCAGTATTCTGAAAGCCTGTTTATTATCAAGTTTCAGAAAATCCTGTTTTCAATATGGGTTCAGTTTGCTCTTGTTCAGTTGCTTTTGCTCTTATGATACTAAAACAAGTATCATATTTGTTGAACAGTTTTCAAATATTTAAATCTCTATAATCTTTTCCAAGGGAAAATTCTTTCCAAGGAAGAATGTTTTCTGACTTTGAATGGCTGAAGAAAAAAATGTAGAATTTAAGAAAGCAGAAGTGTTGCAGTACACTGCTGCCCAGAGTCTCTGCATCTGGCCTGAAGTTGCCTCCTGCAGCTCACTTTGTAGGTAGGAGGAGTTTGTATGCGGCAGTTCATCTGACCATGTATTCCATACTGGCTGGTATAAATAGTTTCTCATGCTGCTACAATCATCTAGTTCTAGCTAGATGGGACTCGCTAGATCATCTGGGACTAGCTAGATCTTACCGGTATATTTGCCTGGCCACATTAGATCTCTAATTATCAGACCAGAGAGAAATGCTGTTTGCCTCCAAGCAAATAACTCGAGTATTTGCTCTAGTATCTAGTATCTCTAATAACTCAAAGGCTAATATACAGAACTACTACGAAGTAAAGATGAGACTCTTGTGAAAGCTTGGAGAAATATATAACTGGCTATTAGAATATTCTTTGGTACAGAAGTATGCCTTTGTATTCTGAAATACAGTTCACATCAGAAGCCCCTGCATCGGATTCCTGAGTCTTTATCCATTCCCCGCCGGCTCGGAGGTAGCAGGGAACTCGCTTCCCGGCACTGTTGGGGACTCTGGCAGCATCCCCGACACCTCCTCCTCCTCCTCCTCCTCCTTCTTCTTCTTCCCCTTCTCTCTCTTCTCCTCCTTTGACTTCCTCTTCCTGCTCCTCTACCTCCTCCTCCTCCTTCTCCTTCTCCTCCTTCTCCTTCTCCTCCTTCTCCTCCTTCTCTCCTCCTCCTCCTCCTCTCCCTTCTCTCTTCCTCCTCTTCCTTCTCTCCTCCTCTTCTCCTTTTCCTCTTCCTCTTCCTCCTCCTTCTCTTTCTTGTCTGGTGTTACCATTTCAAAAATGTTATTAGTACAGTGATTTCTTCTCTATCTTACCTAATTTCTCACCCCAACACACTTGTGGTAGATCCCAGTCATTGACAAATTCTCCTGGTCCCTGTTTTGCTTGACCTTGGATATTAGTTGTCAGGGAACTGCTGGGTTCTCCAGCAATAGCAGGGAGTGAATTCCCTTTTACCGCAAAGGCCAGTTGCAGATGGATGATACTCACGAATCCTGAAAAGTTCCAAAAGATTTTCTCAAATAATTTCTGGTAATACTATCCAAGGTCAGGAGAACCCCAAACTTCCAATTCCTAGCCAAACCCAAACCACTTGCTCAGGTCAGGATCCTCAGCCAAGATGAATTCAAGACCCAGACTATGTGCTCAGGTCTGGGACCAGACCCAAGAGGGAAGGACTCTTCTATTTCCTTGCCACTTTTATATTCCAAAAGCCACCAAGGGCTTCATCCCAGCCCTTCATGGTCTGAGTTATCTAGCAACAAAGGAGAGGTATCTGTTGGGGAGCTGCTGAGGTCCCCAAGAATATCAGGGAATGAGCTCCCTTCCACCTCCAAGGCCAGCAGGGAACTGAATGAAAACTGACGAGTCCAGCACAGTTCCTAAAAACTTTTACTAATTCACAAGATCACTAGACATCCCATTGTTCATCGATTTCCTCGAGCAGGTGCTAGTAACATTTTCATTTGACCCTATCACGTGCCAGTGTAGTCCAATGGTATCTGCTTGCTTCAGGAATACAAAGAGCCTCAAACCGTTTGTTCAGGGTCTTGAAGAAGTCTGACCATCTTGTAGGTGAGCGGTCACGTGATCTTTTGATGTCCATGGGATCCAGTCGGTAATGGCTCTAGTCCAGAGGTTGTCTCCAAATCGCATTACATGTCCAGCCCATCTGATTTTCAATGCCTTGGCAAATGAGACAGCATCCCTGACTCTGGAACAGCGATGGAGGTCACAAGCTCTGCTACTACAATCCAAGGTAATGGGATTCCCCAGATCTCTAGATATTGGCTAGACCTAGACCATGTGCATAGACGAGATCTCCCACCAAAACGGATGGATCTACCTCAAGTCAGTCCACCATATATACCCAAAAGCCATAACCCTTTCCCTCATTGTCAACAAAGATCAAGAACCAACTTCTAGGTGCAGATGTTAGGTGGTGCCGCACCTTTGGTTCAGGTATAAACAAATGATAATGTCAGGGCCTAGTCTTTTCCTCTGAGATTATCTCTTATGTTAAAACTGGAGAAAGAGAACTGGTATAAAGAAATACATCTTAGTGGATGCATATTCTTGGGGAGTAACACATCATAATTTCAGGTCATGAACTTCATGCAATCTAGATAGCACCTACAAGGTCCTTATTTCTACTCTGAACCGGGTGATTCTGAATGTCTTGTCCTCTGTTTACAGAAAGGGTCACAGTCACCTGCCTGAGGGAAAACTAGGAAAATATCTCCTTTGATCTTAAATGGTAGTCTCAAGGTAGCCAGGGTGGTAGTCTCCTGATAAATTCTAATTGTCCCACGCTGGGACCAGTGGGTGTTAAGAGGAATTGTGCTCAATCTAGATAGCATTGAAATCATAGTATCATTTCACTTGTATCAGTTGTTTTCCCCGTTGTTCATCGATTTGCTCAAGCGGGCATCAGTAACATCTCCATATGTCCTGTTGCAAGCAAGTGTACACCAGGGGCATCTGCTTGCTCCAGGAACAGGAAAAGCCTCAAATCATTACTTCAAGTCATGGGAATGAGGTCCATAATTGTTACTGTTTTTTTGGCATATCAAATAAAACACGGGTAGCTGCCAGGCTCTGCCGTAGGTGGTATACTCTCAGTAGAAGGTTCTCATCTCGAGCATTTACTGATGAAGTTGAAATCTTAGTAGAGATTATAATATATTCCAAAAGTTATTAATTCAGAGTCAAAATGACTATTGTAACTACCACACAGTCCATCAGTGTTTACACAAAAGAGAGATCTCATTAGCCTGAACCCTGGCTTAAAGACATGTAAATAGCTTAAACTGTAAGTAGCTTAAACAGCAAGGATTCTAAGCTAGCTAGGCCATGTCATCCAAGAGATATCCTCCTCCATGAGATCAGGGCCTATCCTCTCATATGGGCCCAAGATATGCACACAAAGGCAAATTTCCAGATACCACACCTGGCCCAGGCCTAACAAATGCTAGTTTGCCAGAGGCAAGTTTCTGTCCTTAGCTTCCTGCAAAGACACTTGTAGAGATGTGGGGGAAGATATCTGAGATGAAGTATAATTCAGGATTTAATACATGGGGAATACCGTATATTTTATACCATGAATATCCTACAGCCAGATATTTATTTTTCCAAACTTCCACAAGGTCCAAGTCTCTACTTCAGGGTAGTTCTGGGTGCTCTGCCTTTAGAATTACTGAGAGTCATCCCTTGCTTGCCAGGAGGCAAACTTAGCATTTCTCTTTCCTAGATCTTAGCAGAGCTATGTATTTAAAGGAGGATCCAAACATAGCCCAGGAATTCCTGGTAAAATTGTCCAGTTTACAGAGAGGACCTGTGTGAGTTATGACAGGAAATACCTCAACCAGATTACACTGAACATTCTGCCATTCTGCCATTCAGAAAATCACAGACCCAAACTGTCTTCCTGCCCCCTATTTCCCATTGTGATTTGCAGCAGAGCTTCAGGAAAGCTGCAGGAGAGCTTCAGGCTCTTAGCAGAAGGAAAGACTCTGCATTAGTGGAGGCCCAGGACTCATTAGGACGTGTCCTCCAACAATTAGTCACATACTATTTTTTTTATATCTCGAAAATGAAAATTCATTTTTTAAGATAGTCTTTGTTTCCCCTGTCCTCCCTCTCCTTTCTCTCTTTCCTCTTTCTTTCCCATTCTTTTCACTCCCCTTCCTTCCTTTTGCCTTGTTTAGTGTTGTAATGGCTGGTGGTCTCCTGCATGTCTGTTGCAGTGCTTACTAAGAGAGAGGGGTTACACACTTGCTTATGATCTTTAGCAGGTATCAAACATTAATTGTGGTGGGGACAGAGAAATACCACAGTAGGTAAGGCTTTTTGCCTACAGGCTGCCAACTGGATTCCACAACCAGCACCATATGCAAATTCTCTGAGCACTCTAGGAGTGATCCCTATGTGCAGAGTCAGGAATGGACCCTTTGCATGGGAGCTGTGTGTTCTGCCTCACCCCCCCCCCCAAAACACACATAGAACTGCGCACTCCTGCCCCTCTCCGAAACACACACACAGGAGCTGTGTACCCTGCCCCGCCGCCTCCCAAAATACACACAGGAGTTGTGTACCTTGCCCCGCTTCCCTCCCCAAACAAATACAGGGGCCAAATGATTTTTTGGCTGTGGTGCTTACTGAGCTTGCACACTGTCCTTGTCATGTGCTGGAGACACACACTTTCTTGTGGCCCTGTGGATCTGAGGGCTCAGCTTCCTGGGACATACCTCAGACCCACCAGGAAGCCTGAATCTGAGCTCTCCTGAGGCTCTTCCTCTTGTATCTTTAAACCAAATGCCTTGTTTTTATTTTTTTATTTTATTTATTTTTTTTTTTTGCTTTTTTGGGTCACACCCGGCAATGCTCAGGGGTTTCTCCTGGCTCTGCACTCAGGAATAACTCCTGGCGGTGCTCGGGGACCATATGGGATGCCGGGGGATCGAACCCGGGCCGGCATGGGCCGGCTGCATGCAAGGCAAACGCCCTACCCTCTGGGCTATCTCTCCGCCCCCGATGCCTTATTTTTAAACTAAAATAATGCATGTGACAAAATTCAGCTATGAAAAGCATAGCTGTGAAATGATTAAACTAATGTTGAATGCAAATATGGAAACTGTGTCTGAGCCCCTGTTCCTCTGCAGCAGCAGGAGGAAAGCAGCCTGGCCATCTCTCAATGCCGCAAGAGCAGGACCCACACAGGGCCATCACTCAGGGCCCGGCTCAGAGATGTGAATAGAAGAGGGCAGGGAGGCCGCTTCTTGCCCTGTCCACCAGTCACTGCAGTTTCCTGAGAACTGGCATTTACTTTAGAAAACTACTGGCTCACTTTTCCACAAACTCGATTTTCTAATATAAAGACTCGTGGATTCTTTCTCCAAAAAAAAAAAAAGGCAAGTCATAAGCATTTTCCAGTCTTATACCAAATAATCTGTAACTTATTTGAATAACTATGGATCTATATAGACTTGCTTGCTCCACTCCTTTTTTCTTCTTTCTTTTCTTTCTTTCTCTCTCTCTCTCTTTCTTTCTTTCTTTCTTTTTCTCTCTTTCTTTTCTTTCTTTCTTTCTTTCTTTTCTTTCTTTCTTCTTTCTTTCTTTCTTTCTTTCTTTTTTTCTTTCTTTCTTTCTTTCTTTCTTTCTTTCTTTCTTTCTTTCTTTCTTTCTTTCTTTCTTTCTTTCTTTCTTTCCTTTGTCTGTCTGTCTGTCTGTCTCTTGTTTTTTTTGTTGTTAATGTAACGTGATCAACTTGCTGGTTGATCAAGCTTACTGGTAAGGAATAGTTGTGATTTATTCTCATTTTCGGTAAACTGGGATGCTGTCACTACTTGGTTCTATGAGAGGCTATTCACTAATACAGCAGGAAAAGGCTTAAGGAGAGATGAACCAGTGAAATAGAACAATACTGGAATGTGTTTCCTGAGGTTTTGGGGGTACAGGAATGTACTGCGGAGAGTGAAGGAAAATCTCAAGGAAATGACCAGGACGCGCACCTGGCCAATCCTTAGAAAGTCGTTCTGGAGACTGATGGGCAGACCCGACTTGGGACGGGACCAGGTCTAGAAGATGGAAGAACTTTGAATGCCCAGGCCGGCACTCTTCATCCTCCGCTGGCTTCTGGCCTGAGCAGTGGCCGCAGCCCTCCCCTGGTCTTGCAGGAGCGCGGGCAGAGCCCTGGGAGCAGCCCGCAGCAGTTCCGCCAAGCCAGGGCGCAAGGTGAGCCAGGCCGGCTTTCGGCGCCCCTCTCCTGCGTCCGCAGCGGGTCTGGTCGCGGGGGCTGAGCCTCCCCCCACCTCCGGGGCTCGGCCACCACGGCACTGCCAGCCGGAGGGGAGAGGCGGCAGCCAGCGAGCGGGTGTGGCGAGAGCTTGGGGGGCGGACGCAGCCCGCACCTACCGCTCCCAGAGCCGCAGCCCGCTGCTCCCCGCCCGGTGCTCGGCCCCCGCCACTGCAGCTGCACCCCGCCGCCGCCCCGACCCGGGAGAGAGCCGGGCGGCCAGGTGGGGGCCGCGCGGCGGGCGGAGGCTGGGCCGGGGGAGGCGCCGGCGGGAGGGCTGAGCTCGGCCCGCAGCACACGCCGCTCGCGCTCCCGCGGCCGCCGGCGGGGGCTGCTGCACGCTCGGGGGAGCCGGCCGAGCGCCTTCGGCGGTGCCTTCGCGGCGCGGCGGGGCCGGCGTGCGTGAGCCCGGGCGCCCCCCGGCTCGTGCGTTCGCAGCGGGCCGGCTCGTGCGTCGGCGGCGGGCCGGGCTGTGTCGCCCGGGCGTCCCTCGGCTCGAGCGTTCGCGGCGGCAGCGGCGGGCGGCGGCTTCCCGGGTCCCGCCGCCGAGATGCTCAAAGTCACGGTGCCCTCGTGCTCCGCCACGACCTGCTCGTCGGTCACCGCCACCGTGAGCCCGGGCCCCGCGGGTCCCGTCGCCGATTACTGGATCGACGGCTCCAACCGGGACGCGCTCAACGATTTCTTCGAGGTGGAGTCGGAGCTGGGACGGTAAGGGGGGGTCGCGCGGGGCTTCCCCGCACCGGCTGTAAAAAGGGGCGCGCGGGGGGCTTCCCGCACCGGCTGTAAAAGGGGGCGCGCGGGGGCTTCTCGCACCGACTGAAAGATGGGGGCGGACGCGGGGCTTTAGCACCGGCTGTATGATGGGGGAGTGCGGGGGGCTTCAGCACCGGCTGTATGATGGGGGAGTGCGGGGGGGCTTCTCGTATCGGACCTAAGATGGGCGCGCGGGGCTTCTCGCACCGGCTCTAAGATGGGGCGCGCGGGGGCTTCCCCGCACCGGCTGCGGACCGAGCCCAGACGAGGCGGGGAACCCAGTGCCTCCTGCGCCCAAAAGGGCCTCCCGGCGGCCAGCCTGGGTCCCAGCAGCTACCTCCTTCCCTCCTCCTGCACCCTCTCCCACCTCCTCCTCTTCCTTCTTCTCTGCCCCCACTTCCTCCTTCTCTCTCCTCATCTTCTCTTCCTTCACTTCCCTCCTCTTCATCTACCTCCCCATCCCTCTCTTATCTTTTCTTTTCCTCCTCCTCTTCCTCTACTTCCTCCTCCTCATCTTCATCTTCCTCATCTTTCCCTCCCTCTTCCTCATCTTTCTCTCCCTCCTCTTCCTTCCCTCCTCCCATGGCCATGCTCCTTGGCTCTGGGCCCTGCCTGTTGTCTGCTGGTAGCCCTGGGGCTCCCAGGTCCCCTGGGTCTGGTTTGTTGGCGCTCTGCAACTCAGGGCGGAATTATCCCAGTTACATGGGGCAGAAGCAAGTGGTGCTAGGATTGAAACTTCAGTACTAACTTCCCTGCAGGAGCTGAGGAGTGAGGGAATGATTCTTTTAAGAGAGTTGAAGGCAGGAGAAGGGGGAAACAGAGAGGAGAGAGAGAGAAGAGAGACAGGAAGAGAGAGAGACAGAGAAAGAAAGGAAATAGATGGGAGAGACAGAGGCATATATATTGTGTGTGTGTGTGTGTGTGTGAGAGAGAGAGAGAGAGAGAGAGAGAGAGAGAGAGAGAGAGAGAGAGAGAGAGAGAGAGAGAGAGAGAGAGAGAGAGAGCACTCCACGGTCCTCCTGCAGTGATGATCCGGTGAGGGGAGTCCTGCTTGCATGGGGGAGCATAGAGCCATTTCTCTGGGAGCAGAGAGCCCCTTGCCCCCTCCTCTGAGGTAGCAGAGGTTGCAAAAGAGCCAGGTAGCATTTTCCCAGGAGAATGATGCAGTATGTTCTCACATTTTTGTCTTCTGGAAGCAACATTTCCTTCTTTACCTTCCTTCCCCTTTGTGACATTCTGGTGTTAGGGGCCTTCATTCCAGGACTGGCGTTAAACCCACAGGCCCAGATGCTGTTCCAGTGGGTTGGCAAACTGCAGCTTCTGGGAGACCCCGCTTCCTTTTGTGCCTTGCTGGAGAGGGTTTAGTTAACAGGCTGTCCTCTGGACTGACGTGTTGGTGTTTCTCGGAAGGGTGCAGGCCTACCCTGCCTCAGTTGGCCCTTTACTGTGGGTAGGAAGTTGGTAGGAAAGGCAGAACTTCTGAAAGAAAATTAAGCAGATTGCCGCCATTTCACACTGTTTAGAAATAGTCGAGTGCTGAATACAGTGTGCATAATTCAGTCTTTTGTTTATTTTTTAAAGTTATTTTATTTTATTTTTTTTAATATTTTATTATACCACCGTGAGATATACAATTACAAAGATGTTCATATTTGGGTTTTGGTCATACAGTGTCCCAGCACCCATCCCTCCACCAGTCTCCATTTCCCTCCACCAGTGTACCCTGATTCCCTCCTGCCTCCCTAGCCTGCCTCTGTGGCAGGTTCTTTATTCTCTCTCTCTCTCTCTCTCTCTCTCTCTCTCTCTCTCTCTCCTCTTTTCTCTTTTCCTTCCCTTCCACTTTGTGGATTACAATACATACATTAGGAGGTTGTCAGGTTGTCATGTGTATCTTTTTTTGCCTGTATTTAATGCGCAGTTCTAGGTTGGTATCAGCACTTTCAACAATTATTTGTCTTTTAATGTTCACCCAAGGGTTTGCTAGTAGGGAGCAAGTGAACCTGTGACTTCAGTAGACCCTCCTATGATTGTGTGATGCAGTGGAGCAGTATAAACTCTGATTCAAGAGCTAATGCTCAGAAATGGTTTACTTGGGGCTTTAGAAACTGCCGCCTACAAGAGGAAGTGTATGTTGGTGTTTTGGGGACTGTCCCCCACCAGTCCTAGCTGCTTTCTCAGCAGCATTTGCCCCAGATGTCTGGAACTGGGTTGGACTCAATAGCACTCAATCTTCACCATCAGGAAATCCAATAACTTTCTTTAATATAAGTGCATAAGGCATGGGAACGTGGGGAAAGAACATGCCATAGAGTATGGGTAAGAAAAAGAATCAACCACGTTCATTACATGCATGCGGAGGACGGGTTGGGGCTGTGCTCCAGGGCTCGCATGTGAGAGTCTGCACTGGAAAACAACATGTATATAATATATATATATATATATATATATATATATATATATATATATATATATATATAAAAAACAGAAAAACTCCAGATATAGGATGGTGAAATTCAAATTGGGAAACCTAAGGAATTTAAAGTTTATTTTAAAAAGAAAGCTTGGTTTTATATTTTGCAAGACATGCCACTCCAAACTCTCAATCTGCTATTTTGTAATCCTATTACCTTAAAAATCAAGAATATTTATTTTCACAAAATAGCTCAAATTTTGTACTTCTCTCTTTTCCATTATTCACATATGTTAAGACGTTCTCTGTAGATGGTAGTGTTGGTGAAGTGCATGCTTAGAGTTCAGAGGAGAAATACTGCTTCATATCAGCAGTTCTTTCTATCAGCAGAGCTAACTAAAACGTGAAACAAGAAGTGTTACAGAGTAGTTACTAAGATTTTGTAAAACCAGAGGATGCAATAAAATTATAGTTGTAAGTAATTTTTGACTGAGTGACAAAACTCATTTATTGTACTAGTGAAAAAAACTGAGCCTAAATCAGTGAACCTTTTTTACCCTTTTTTATTCCCAGACCAGGAACAAATTTTTCTGTAAGTGCTGACCTTACACACCAAACAATTAATTCAGTTTAAACTGCAACACAATTGTTATTAAGATACTCAAAAAATAAGTCTTGGAGTTTTGGGGTTTCTTTGTGGCTAATTCCAAGGTTTAGGCAATCCACTTTAGATTTTAAGTCAATTATGAGCAGTCGTTCTCCTATCAAGATAATCTGCTGTAAGACAACTTCAAGATGTCCAGATTTGGGGTTATTAGGGCAGTGTTTGGGAATTCCAGGAACTCTAGGCTATAATCGCTGACAGTACTGACCCACACGTACAGCTGCAAAGAAGGATTGATGTGATCGCTGTCTTTTTGAGGATGGGAAAGTCTGGGGTGGGCATGAAAATGTCCTATGAGAATTCTAGGCACTTTAATTTTTGTTACACTGCATTCAAAATTACTATTTATAGTTTTTCAGAGTTTCCAAAACACATGGCACACGAGTTTCAGCACAAATTTGTTCTGCTTAAAACTCTGCAGTTACCCTGATGCCTTCCAGGGCATCATGTTCTAGACAGCAGCTGGTTCTTTGCCCAGCGATTTGAAAGGTTGCTGTGGTAAAGGTTGCTAAGGCAGGAAGGAACTGCCTTTGGCCCTACTGCCCTGGTCCACTGGTTTGGCACGTGCAGGAAAAGGATTGGCTGCTCTGCTCCGAGATGAGATTTGGCTGTTGTGGAAGCCCACATCTAGTTTTCAGTTCTTGTATTTTACAAGACTGAAAGAATTTACAAAAGGAAAGATGAACAACTGATCATGCAAATTCAGGGAAACTCTGCAAAAAAATATTCAGGACAAAAGAAGTGTGTGTTAAGTTACTTTAGAATCAATTTTCTTTTTTACAAATATCCTTATAATTACTAGTAGTAGCTCTCAATACCCAGGCCCATTTCCTGATCTTACTCTCCTCGATAAGCACTTTTAGGAGGCATATTTATTTTTCTTCTCTAAACAATAAAGTATTTTATTTAAATAATTGTGGTTTACACAGTTGTTCATAGTAGAGTTGGTAAGGATTTTTTTGTTCCAATACCCCACCCCCAGTGCACAATAATTAATTTTATATTGCTTGTTACAATTAAATGGCTAATGTAAAAGAAAATATTGTCTCTCACCACAGGGCTGTTAAGTCCTTATTTGAGGTTTTACTAAGCTGTTTGTTGCTAGTTGAGTCTTCCATGTACTGTTTTTGTTTGTTGAGTTGGCTTCTGTGTTACTTTTTCATTTCATTTGGGGTGCTCCTGCTGGGATGTCGAATTGTGGACTTTGGAGGTGTCACATGGCAGAATATGCATGGTCCAGAGACTTCAGGATCTGTAGAACTGGCCTGCTGAGTTGACCTTGTAGGGGTCAGAAGGTGTGGCTGTTGGGGTTAGGGAAGTCCTGGGGAGAGCTGACCTGAGGAAGACCTCAGAGTTCTCAGCATGGACGCTGGAGTAGCTGAGATCGTCACGGTTTAGTGTAATGCCTGCAATCACTTGTAGTTCGGGTGTCTTTGCAGATTATAGCAGGTGTTGTTGAACCCTTGGTGTGGCTGCAGTCATTGGGGTGTGGGTGTGGCTGGGTGTGGGGCTTTGGCAGGGCAGGAACTCAGCCCACCCGCTGAGGGCGTGGGCTCCCTCCCCCCCCAGGGCACCCAAAGCTTCAGCCAGGGAGTGGGGGGTGTTGTGTCTATAAATTTTAGCAGCTTGGCTTGCATTTCCTAGGAAATTTAGTCGTGAACTGGTAGAGCAGGGCTGGTGGGTGGCGGCTGTGGGAGGTGGGGCATGGCTTCCGGGGGCTTTCGGAAGTCTGTTGGGTGGGAAGGAGGCGTATTTCAAGATCCCTTGCTGTATGTGCTATTACTTAGAAACCAAATGCATTTTCATTTTTTTGGGGGGGTCACACCCAGCAATACTCAGGGGTTTCTCCTGGCTCTGCACTCAGGAATTACTCCTGGCGGTGCTCGGGGACCATATGGGATGCCGGGATTGAACCCGGGCCGGCATGGACTGGCCGCGTGCAAGGCAAACGCCCCTACCCACTGGGCTATCGCTCCAGCCCTACATTTTACATTTTTTGATACTTAAATTTTGTAGGCAGTGTTATTCTTGTTACCAACAGTATTCATTGATGAATTTTTATGGTTTGGTTTTATCAAAAATATTCCCCGCACCAATCTGATTTCCACACAGTCATTGTGTTACAGCTTAGTTTGAAATGTGTTGTTTCAGGCCAGAGATCTGTGTTTGTCAGATGAGAGTTTTTGATTCAGTAATGCCTGGTGGGCGTTTGTAACAGCGGGATGAGTCTTCATGCCCATAGCTCTGTAGAGAAGCACTCTCTTTTCTTTGCCTTAAATCATTATGAATTTTCTTCTTTAAACATTTTTGAGAAATTCTGCTGTCTCTCTAAGAGCATCTGCTGAGTTTATTGTTTTACACACTGGCTGGTGAGGAGTCCCTTATATGCAGAGGATTCAGAGGCCGGGGTTCAGATTCGGGCGTGTCTTTACTCGGTGACAGTCCTAAATAATGTCCAGCAGATATATAATTCAGAGGACATGGCACATGAGCTGTTGTCTGGGAAGAGCTCAGGCCACTGAGTGTGTGTGGAGCGGGAGCAGGCCTCTCTGCTCCCCTTCCTCCCTACTGCTGCTTTGGTGGTTCTTTGCTTCCCTGGAGTGTGCACTGGCCAGGGTCCCAGCCACACACACTGCATGCATGTCTCCCAACTGTTTGGGAAATGCTAGTGCTTTACATTTTTATTTGGGGTGGCTTGTCACTCAGTGCTCAGGGCGCGGTACGACTCCTGGTGCTGAGGCTCCACAGTGACTTCTCAGGACAGGCGTGCAGGGCCTCCAGGACTGTATGTGATGTGCGTATCACTCCTGGTGCTGAGGCTCCACAGTGACTTCTCAGGACAGGCGTGCAGGGCCTCCAGGACTGTATGTGACGTGTGTATCACTCCTGGTGCTGAGGCTCCGAGTGACTTCTCAGGACAGGCGTGCAGGGCCTCCAGGACTGTATGTGATGTGCGTATCACTCCTGGTGCTGAGGCTCGCAGTGACTTCTCAGGACAGGCGTGCAGGGCCTCCAGGACTGCATGTGACGTGCTGGCAGAAGCAGGAGGGCGGGGTGAGGAGGTGAGGAGGCCTCGCCAGGCAACATGCATGCTCCCCCTTCCCACCCTGAGCTAGTTCTCTAGCCCGGGGCCTGGCTATCTTACCTGACTAGGAGTAACAAGTAACAAGTACTAGGCAGGTACTTCTCTTTGCTCTGCACACTCGATTGCTTTCTCAGGCAACTGACTCCAGAGAAAGATGGAATTGCAAGTGGAGAGCAGAGAGGGGTTATACAGGTTATACACTGACTGTACCTCAGAGGTCACTGTGTGTGGGTCTAGTTGTTTCACTGTTGTATACAATAAAAATTCCTTAAAGAAAATGAAAGATACCAGAAATAGCCAGGGCCAGCAGATGCACCCACTTCTTCTTGAGCTGTCAATCTCTTTTGGCCCTGGTGTGGCCACCTGGGTTGTTCTAGTCACCTGTAGATTCTCTCCCTAAATGTGTGTAACCATGGCCCTAATCTCACCCAAGTGGTTCCTTTATGGAGCAGACATCAGTGACAGCAGCCACGAGCTTTGCAGACACTTATGTTGCTTTTCTGGTGAAGGTATGTTCAGATCCCACTTCAGCATCGCCATATTTCACTGCCGACACGCTAGAGTTAGGAGTGAAGTCAGGGTTGGAACTAAGGGCTTGAGATGCCTCAGTGTACTTACAACTCCTATGGCTAATACTGTTGTATATAATAACTAGGTTATATATAAAATCTGTGCTAGATTTGGAGACGCACTGCATGCTCTGAAGTGTTTACATCAAGTAAAGACAATGATACAATTATTATTATTATTATTATTATTAATTTGGTTTGGTGGCCACAGCTAGTGATGCTCAGGGGTTACTCTTAGCTCTGGACTCAGAAATTACTCCTAGTGGTGTTGGGGAACTATATAGGATGCGGGGATCGAACCTGGGTCAGCTCCATACAAGGATCTTACCCTCTGTACTTTCACTCAGGCATCATAGGATTCTTATTTTAAGAACACACCTCTTAAAATACTTGTCCCTTTTCCCCTATGCCCCCTTTCCCCCTTCGAATCCCCTGGCCCCCTCCCCACCATAAGACTCTTCCTTTTGGGAGTGTGGCTCAGAGGTAGAAGGCATGTCTTGAACATGCGAGGCTCTGGGTTCAGTTCCCAGCACTGCAAGACAAAAAAAAATACAAAAACCAAAAAGTGATTTTTTAAATTTGGGGCGTTTAAAAAAAAAGAAAAGGGATCAGAGTAATAGCATTTGCTTGGCATGCAACCTACAGAGTTATAGCCCCACTACTCTGTAGGACTCCTTAAGATCCACCAGGTGTGACCCCAAAACAAAAAGGAAAAAAATAAAATAGGAGGGGATAGGAGATGAGAGGCACAGGTGCTGTCTGCTTCTAAACTAAACTGGAGAACTGCGCTTAAAATAAAAGCACTAAGCCACAAACTCACTTCAAAGATCTTTCCTATAAACACTTAAGCACTTTGCCTTCAAACCTGTATTGTGTTTACAGTGACCCATTAGAAAAGGAAGTTCCTAGTAGTGCTGAGTGAACTGTTTCAGCTAGTTGATGTTTTGCATCTTTTTTTCTAAAGTGTTCCCTTTAGACTCCATCTGGGGAAAGTTTACATATATAACAAAAGAATACTGAAAGTTCCAAGATCAGTTTATTTTGCAAAATGTACTATTCAGTTGTGTCAATAAACCATGTAATTATACCTAAGGACACTGGCAGCAAGAATCAAAGTTTTACTCAAAGTATCTTAATTTTTAGTTAATTATGCCTATTTGATAATTAAAACAATGCAGCTTTGGAAATGGGTGACTGAATTTGGGTTAGATCTAAATATTGGGGGCACAGTTTCAGCACATAAAGTTTGTGAACAGTTTAGTAGAGTCTACTGAACAGTTCTTACTGCCAGTAGAGGGGAAACTTCTGTGTTACATAAAATAATATAAAGGTTTGGGTGAAAAATTGTTTTTGTTGTCCTTAGCAGAGGCTTCATGGAGGAAGGCATGGGCAGTGGTAGATTTTTGAATGTTGCCTTGTGTTGTGGGTGGAAGCTGGGGCTTGCTTGTGTGAGACATACATGGCTCTGCTAGGGCCAGGACAGTGACTTACCTGTGGCAAAGGGTAGATGAGAGGGGCAGTGCTGGACAGAACAGGACTGTGGCACTTCTATGTTCTTGAGCACGGATTCTTACCCTTGGCACTGTGGACATTTGGGCCACAGAATCCTTGCTGTGGGGATGCTGCCCGTGCACTGTAGCGTGGCTGCCGGTGTTCCCCGCCACTGCCCACAGGCTCCTTGGAGCAGCTCCCTCACCCCCTGATGGGTGACTGGCATATCTCTAGGCTTGGTCAGATGTCACTGCATACTCCTGTCAGGAACCATTATCTCAGGAAAGTGAGGTGAGCCTTCTGCATTAGTTTTCTATTAGCTATATAGTAGGTGAACCGCAGGGATATTTATATTTATATTGGTTATATCAAATATCTGCTAATAACCAAATTTCCAAATTTCAGAAATTATTTATTTTCTTTAAGATTGGAAACCACTATTCATGTCATAAGAAGGCATAGATTGTAAAATAAACTGTGATGAAAGCAAAGGTTTTTAATTAAATTGTATCTAGAAATGTTTTCCTGCAGAAGGCTCCCAGCCTGTAGGGTGTCATCTCTTTGTTAAGAGAATGATTATGGGAGATTACCAGGGTTATAACAGTGGTAGTCAGATGATTGGAAAACTTTGAAATGATGTTTTTGCACACTGTTGGAGGAAATGTGAATGGGCGAATCCTCTATGGAAAAAAGTATAGAGAGTCCTTCACAGACTGACACAGAAATGCTGTATGATCCAGCCATGCCACTCCTAGGCATTGATCCAGAAGACTACTAACACAGAAGAGTATTTACATCTTTATGGCAGCGTTACTCACAACTGTCAAAACATGGACTCAGTCTCAGTGCTCAGGAACAGGTGTCTGTGTTAGGAGACTGACACAGTGTCTAATGATGTTAAGAGACGTACACAGTGTCTGATGGTGTTAGGGGACTGACACAATGTATGATGTGTTAGGAGACTGACACAGTGTCTGATGGTGTTAGGAGACTGACAATGTATGATGGTGTTAGGAGACTGACACAATCTCTGATGGTGTTAGGAGACAGTTACAGCGACTGATGATGTTAGGAGACTGACACAATGTATGATGGTGTTAGGAGACTGACACAGTGATGGTGTTAGGAGACTGACACAGCTGATGGTGTTAGGAGACTGACACAGTGTTAGAGACGCAGTATTTGATGGTGTTGGAGACTGCACAATGTATGATGGTGTTAGGAGACTGACACAGTGTCTGATGGTATTAGGAGACTGACAGTATTTGATGGTGTTGGAGACTGACACAATGTATGATGGTGTTAGGAGACTGACACAGTGTCTGATGGTATTAGGAGACGACAGTATTTGATGGTGTTGGAGACTGACACATGTATGATGGTGTTAGAGACTACACTCTTAGCAATAGAGACGACACAATGTTGATGGTGTTAGGAGACTGACACAGTGATGGTGTTAGGAGACTGACACAATGTTGATGGTGTTAGGAGACTACACTGTATGATGGTGTTGGAGACTGACACAATGTATGATGGTGTTAGGAGACGACACAGTGTCTGATGGTAGACAAAGAGGCAAGTGTCTGATGGCATTAGGAGACTGACAGTATTTCATGGTGTTGGAGACTGACACAGTGTATGATGGTGTTAGGAGACTGAACTGTCTGAGTATAGGAGACTAACAGTATTTCATGGTGTTGGAGACTGACACAATGTATGATGGTGTTAGGAGACTGACACAGTGTCTGATGGTGTTAGGAGACTGACACAATTTATGATGTGCGGTATGGGTTTTCCCTCTGGTCTCTTAGACTATCAGCTATGAAACTTTGTGCCTTCTGTGTACAGATGGGTGAAACTTGAGTGACCATACAAATAAGTCAGGAACTGGAAGATAGTGGATGGTTGCACTGATATGTGGAAGATAAATAAATAACCAAACAAAATGAAGCACAACGCAGTACCTTGTAGGATCTATGAAAAGTGTGGGGGTTATAGAGGGAAGGGAAAGGGCAGAGGGGGGAGGAGAGGAGAGGAAATCATCTGGTAATGGGATGGCACTAGGCCTTCGCTCGGGATGAAGTGAAAATCATTGTACATGTAGTGAGGTCTGAAACTGTCTAATTCAAAGTTCATGATCCTGAAATCCAATTAATTAAATTTGATACAAAAAAATGAAATTCTCAATTTTTGGTCCCTTGGTGCTCTACAATACAGAAGTAGTGTCTATGACTGAAGGCCTCAGTGTAACAGTTCTAGCCTTTGGATCCCTCTGAACTAAGCAGCATTGGATCTGTGTGTGTGAGGGGTGGGTGGGTGAGGTGCTAGAGTGGGAGTGAGTCTGATGCATGAAACATTGTGTTGTCTCTGGATGTATAATTTATTGATAACACATCTAATCATTTATAGATGTATAGTTTCTCGATAACACATCTAGTGTGATATAATGAAATTAGCCAGAAGTAAAAAGACAGATATAGAATAGCTGCATTTATTTGAGGGATATATATATATCCCTCAAATATATATAATATATAATATATATAATGTATATATTATATATATTATGATACCAATATCTAAGGCCAGGCAAAACATGGATTAAGAGGTATTGTCAATAGGTGGAATGAACCGCAAGTGTGTGGTAGTCAGAGATTAGGTAAGACAGAGAAGGGAACAGTGTGATAATAGTCATTGGAAATGATAATACCAGCCTAGAACTGAGCATTGAATATAGGCAAAGGCATGCACGTAATAACCTCTAAATGTATGTATTGCAAGACACAATGTATAAGAGAATGGAGAGAGACAGAGACAGAGAGAGAGAGACGAGAAAGAGAGAGAGAATGAGCAAGGTACCTGCCATAGATGCAGGTTGGATGTGGGGGAGAGAATTGGGGACATTGGTGGTGGTAAATGGGCACTGGTGGAAGGATGGAGGGATGGGTGCTGGAACACTTTATGACTACAACCAAAAAATGAACATCTCTGTAATTGTATATCTCATGGTGGTATAATAAAATACTAGGAAAAAAAGAGAGGAGAAGCCAGTGTCCCCATAGCCTGCTGCCTGTCTGAATAGAAGGTGCCTGTTCCTAGCCTGGGGCTCTGCCCCTGTGTGAAGGGAGTGGACACGCGTTTCTCTCTCTGTCTTTGGGGCCATGCTTGGGTCTGAGACTGCTGACAGCACAGAACTGCCTCAGGCTGCGAGCCAACACAACTCTGTGTCTGACACTGACATTTGAATTTCTATAATTTTCACAGCACAGAACAGGCTTCCTGTGATTCTTAAAAATATCACTAGAAAAGGTAAACCCAACTCGTTGGCTGTAGACGTCTGGAACTAGGAGCTGCTGGATTTGGCCCTTTGCCCTCACTAGGCACACTAAAGTTTAGTTCTTTTGGTTTTGTGAGAGTTTTGACTGCTAATACATGAAGGCTTATGTATTCGAGGACGTCTGCCTTTCATTGTGAAAATATCTGGACATTAGTTCTTTAGGTGGACATGCTTTTTGTGTGCACAGCCAACCTTTTCCTCCAGCTGTGGAGTTCGTGTTACTTTTGCCACCTGTGTAGTTCATTGACCAGGCATTATTACTATTGTGAAAAGGGGAGACGCGTACTCTGACTTGGGATGCAGTTAATTTTATCTGCCACGATTAGTGTTCATATTCAAAGATTCATGGAGGGCAATTTATTTGGCATGTAATAAAAAGGTTTCAAGCTATAAATCTTCTATTGAATTAGAAGTGAAATAATTACAAAATATTCTGTATAAACTGCTGACTGAAGATCTATTTCTGACTTAAAAGCTTAATTTATGTTTCTGCTTACTAATATTTTGATGTGAATAAAGCCTTCATGCATATATATGTAGCTTAGATGGAGTTGTTAGTTAATTAGTATTTAGTGCTCTGAAATGGATTTTTTTTAGTTTGAATTAATTTTAGAGCTAGTCATGTGTTTTCTGCAGGTTTCCTAAGATGTCCACACGCAGGCTGTGTATAATGTAATGAGAATTAGGAGAGAGTATCAGAGAATCATTTTATTTTTCTAAGTTTTGCTTTTAGCTTTGGTTTTATTTCGGGGTGTGGGATTACATATATATTGGGCTGTGTTTAGGGCTTACTCTTGGCTCTGCTCGGGATCACCACAGCAGGCTGGAGGACCATATATAGTGCCTAGGATTCAAGTGGAACAAATAACCTAATAGTGGGCAAAGGGACAAAAAAATACTGCTTAGTTCAGGGCTTTAACAATAAATTATAATAAGTATACACAACCTGAGAGCATGTGCTCAAAAATAATGCATTAGATCATCAGTAGATCAAAGTTGGTAGTAATAAGTGGGTGCTGAATAAGCTTCTTCACTTATTTAATCAGTATTCTACTTAGCATTTAAATGAGTTTATAGCAGTTACAAAGATCAAAATTCAAACAAAAAGTTGCAATTTGTGTCTTTGAGTAGAAAGGGAAGTGGGTACAGGTGGGAGCTTGTTATGCATTTAAAGGCTCTTTGATGAAAGGTTTTGATAAGAGCTGGCACTGCAACCAAAAGTCACAAAGCAGAACCCAGAAAAAGATGAAAGGAGTATGTGTTGCCTCCAAGCAGAAAGTTAAGTGAATTTTGCTGTTGCTGTTGATATATTATAAACCTATATTATTTGTAAGAGCTAGCTGTGGCTGCTTTATTTCATTGTGAATGCTTCCAGCTGATGGTGCAGACCGAGGGTTCTGCCTGAACATTGGGTGGGTGGGGGCTTGCAGCAGTGTGGATATTCCTGTCAGGATTTTGAGTTGAGCAAGGTCATCTCTTAGTTACTCTTGAAGTCATGTTGCAGTGTGATACGTTTCAAAAGTTCATAAAAATTCTTCAAAACTGGGCAAGCAAGGCTAGATTTGCAACTCACTGATGAAAATAGTCGTGTTAATCTACAGCTTAGCTGCCATCGAGTGAATTTGACAGTATTACGTTGAATGAGGTTGGTCAGAGGGAGAGGGACAGTTGCAGAATGATCTCTCTCAGGTGTGGGATATAAAGGATCTTTGAAGGGAGTAACAAAGCTCATGGTCAGCAGAAAGGAAAAGCAGAGCTGCTTTTCCTTTAGGGAGCTGGATACTTGGGCAGGAGTGGGGGAGATACGTTAGGGAAGGAACACCAGGATAATGGTGGAAGGGCAAGTTGTTGTGCAAGAGGCAGGCTGGGGGGCAGGAGGGAAACTGGGGACATTGGAGGGAAGTGGGCAGCAGTGAATAGTCCACTTTATCTTATGCCTGAACATTATTGCTTGAAACTTAATAATAATAACTTTGTAACTCTGATTCATGGTGATTAAAAGAAGGTGAATGATGGGACCAGTGGTTAGCAGGAAGGGTGTTTGCCTTGCACACGGCTAACTGGCTTTGAGTTCCACATCACAGATGTCTGGAGCCAGCCACGAGTGATCCCTGAGTTCAGAGTAAGGAGACAGTCGTGAGCTGCTGGGTTTCGCCCAAACACAAAACCAAAAAAAAAAAAAGGGGGAGGGGTGAAAGAATATAATATCTTTAACTTTACTAGTTTGTAGTGACATTTGTTGAAAGTGCCCCTTCTTTGTGTTGTGATGATAAACAGAACTTGATCAACACACTATAAACCAAAATGAAGAGGAATCGGGAATAGAAAATCTGTTTGCACATTTAGTGTTAATAACAATATGCGCAAGGTTTATTTCTGTAGATTGTTGGTCCAGCAGGGCCCTCTGCATTTCAGTCTTCACTGAACAGCATCTTAGACTCCTGAGCCTGGCCCCTTTCCTTGCCCTGCTGTACTCAGTGTCTCCTTTAATTTAGTGCCCATTTCCATTTGGGACTTTAACAAACTTAAAAAACTGTGCATGACTTGTGGCTTCTTGCCAGCACAAGTTTGATCTCTACAGGACGTCGAGGCAGTGCTAGTATTCATTCAGGTGAATCTTTTTATTCCAAGCTCCGTGTCAGTGCCAGCACTGAGACAATAAGTCTATGTTATTAAGCGTGACCAAATTCAAATAATTCAATAATCAGCCTGGCTTAGCATGTTCAGTCTTAATAGGCCTCTGAAGATTTACGGTGAGTGGAAACATTTCAGTGGTTCCTGTGGGACTCCGGATCCTTCCACTGATTTTCCCTTGCCGTGAACACATAGTTCATAAAAATGAGGTAACTCCTTGAGAAGCTTTCCCAAGTGTAACTTGTAGCTAGAAACAAACTAAATACATAACAAACAAAACGTGACTTGTGCATGGATTCAATAGAAACCTGAGATTATCAGGAGAAGCTGCAGAGTCTGACTCTGGCCGGAAGGAGGCAGCAGAGTGCTGACTGCTGCCTGGCCTGAGGGTGGTGGAGGGACTTGGCTTCATTCTCTCTGCAGCCTAGGGGGAGGTGCATGAGGCAGCAGTGCTGGACAGCTGCAGCGCTGGGCGCCAGCACACCATCTGGACAGCTGCAGCGCAGGGACTGATGAGCAAGGCAGAGGTGCAAGCTGGGGACAAGAAGTAGGAGGCAGTTGCTTCCGGTGACTGCTTAGGTCTGGCACAGACCCTCTTGTCAGTGTCAGGAGGAGAGCAGCTCCCCAGCAGGTTTCTCTGTCCTGTGTAGGAGCACATAGATCTGTTCATGGAATACCAGTGAGTGACATTCCCCAGACATGACATGGGGGAGGCGGAGGGGGCACAAGTTTCCGGAGGGGTGTGCTCTGTCTAGTTTACATGACCCTTGGAGCCACACCCTCAGTTGCCTCCTTCCTGATCATTCGTGATAACCAGCTTGGAGTATTTGGCAGGAGCTAGTGTTGAACGCTTGGAAAGTTGTTAATTATTCCAAGGATACAACATAATGATCAGCAGCATTTTCAGATCAAGTCCTTCTGGCTCAGGATGATCCAGAGCAGCCTGTCGAGCTCACAGAGCTGGTGGGTGGCGATGCACCTTCAACGTAAGCCCACCAGTCTGAGAACTTCTGCTGTGGGCCTTCAGCTTAAGCCCCTCCGGACTGAGTGCTTCTTCTCCTTCCATTGCTCTCTTAACTTCAAACATGCCTCCTGTCTTTGGTGTCGCATATTGCGCTCTTGGCCTGAGATGCCTTTCTAACTCCTGCAGGACTCAGCTTGCGGCCAAGGGAGAAGGTGCTTCTTGCTTCCCTGCTTTCTTACAATTTCATATGGAAACAAGGTAAAGTAGATGCTCAGTGGTCTTCAGCACTCAGAATAATCTAGTATTTTATCCATCTTTCCCTTCATTCTTCAGCCCACTGCTGAGCCCCATAAGTGCTGAATACATGCTTTTGGACTAGTGGTAGATGGGTAAATTGAGGGGAGTTATTGGGAATCCGTTACAGAATACGTGGGGAGTTCCAGAGCAATGGAGGAAAATGAGCAAGCCTGTTCTGTGTCCCCAGTGCGTTTTCCTGGGCTGCGGAGGCCAGCACTCTGAGTTCCACCCCTTGCCTTCCTTGTAATATAAACACTGTTGTGGTTGGGCTCCTGTCCCCTTGCTTACTGCTGTGTCTTCAGCACCCACTGCAGAGCCTGCAACATGTGAGAACTCAGTAAATATTGAGGGAATTCATTGCACCAGCAGGACGTCTGCCACTGAAAGCCCTCAAGAGCTCTGGTCACTGTCAGTCTTCAAAGGCTGCAGCTGAATGCTCAGGGGTGGGGAGAGTGCTTGCTATTGGATCACCCCCTCTTGGATCCTTCTGGGCATCTGCACAGTTTTCTCTTCCTACTTTGAAATATTCTGGGTGATTCCATGACTTTCTAGTGTGTGTTTATGAGGCAGAGCACTCGTTGAGAGTGACTGGGGCTTACAGCTCCAGAGATTTTGCAATATGCTGGGGAACCCTTGAGTAGTTTTGTGCATTTTAAAATTCTCACTTTTTGGTAGAAGCATGTTCTCATCATTATATTTGACCTCCCCTCCCCCTTTTAATTGACCATACAAGTGCTGGCTAAAGGTACAATATCCAAGTCAGGGGTTAGCAGGAAAGAAAGTATGTTCTCTGGCTCTCTCAAACCTAGTTTTGTTTTTAAATAAGTTCATTCTTTGTAAAAAGCTTGACTAGTGGGAGAATGGGGTTGGTGGGGCGAGGTGGCTGCACCTGGGTTGTGCAAAGTCCTAGGTTTGATCCATGCCACTGCATAACCCTCCTCTAGACACTGTTGGGTGCTGTTGGGGGCAACAGCACAGTTGGGTGTAGCCCTGGTGTTCCCTATTGCTGCCGGTACTGGACCTTTGCATGAAGTCATTAGGTCTTTACTATCAGGCGTAAATCTCGGGCCCCCAAGCGCTGCTGGGGAGGTCAACCCCTCTCCCCACCAAATGAGTGAAGTAAATAAATCCCTCATTGACTTAGCTTCCAACTAGGGTCATTGACATTGCATTCTTTAATTTTACATACTCAGTATGATCATTCTGAGATATGTAATGCTCCCATCTTTACTTTGACAACAGAAGCCAGGGGCCTATGGGGAAAAGGAGAGTGGGAAAGGGCAGACACAGAGAAGCAGAGGGCAGACGGAAAGCCTGTCTGTGTCCTGGGCAGTGGCAGCCCAGACTTCCCCCCTTCAGTGTTCGTCTGACTTTTCTCACAACCCCAGCTAGTCTCTGCTAATGTGACAAGGCAAGACTGAGGCTGAGGCAAGTCATGTTCGTCTGCTTTCCCAGACACTATCATTACTGGGTTGGCTGGGGCCAAGAGTTCAGAAAACCCTTCCTTGGAAGGACAGTGACTGCATTTGCCTACATAGAATGCCCGTAGTGGGTTCCAAGTTGCTCTTAGGACTTCCGTAGGCATTTATTGCAAGGCATTTATTGGAGCCAGGCTGCAGGGTCCATGCTCACGCCCCATCTCTCTCTGGCCTCCATCGGTAGCGCCTCTCTGCCTGCTGGCTTCCCAACTGCCCCTGCCTGCCAGCTCCCGTACTTTATTTCCTCAGCACCCGGCACAGGATTTCTTTATTGCCAAGTAAAGGTTCAGGTACTAAAAAAATAAAACTTGGCCTATCTTCAGTATCACATGTTTCCATTGCAACTGGGATCCACATTCTGGCACGGCTTCCACCACATGGGCACCTGTCTCTGGAGTGAGAACCTGGCTTTCCTCTAGGCTCTGGCCACATTTTCACCTGTCTAGTGCAAAGGCAGATTTTAGTCCTGAAATATTCATGGTGCTTAAAATAAGTTGAGGATTAATCGAAGCTCACAAAATATTTTACTTGGTCTGAATTTCTTAACTTTTTGTTGTTTCTTTGCAGTAGAATGCTTTCTCTGACAGTGTTGTGTATGAAAACAGTGGATTTTCAGGAATAAGGATCCTATTCCTTATGTTAGTGAGTGGCTAACTCCATATTGTGGGGAAATGAGTTTGTATGAAAGTGAGACAGTCGGAGAGAGAGATCTTAATATTTGACTAATGTTTTCTTTGGTTACATATACTGAAAAGAAGCATGGAATACCTTAGATTTTCCAAACCTGAAGACAAGTAAGCATTTAGGGTAGTACAAATAGCTTCCCTGTATGAGTCTTTTGTTTTTTAACAGTTTGTTTCATAAGAAAAATGTTTGCTTTTTTTTACTTTGAGATTTTACTCTTTTGCAAAGGTTCATTAATTTTTTTAAATCAGAATTCTTCACTAGAAATTTAAATATTCAGACACAGAATCTCTGTATTTTGACTTCAATTTAGAAATGAAAAGTCTTGAAAAATATTTAAGATACTAGACAAGCATTTATAATAAGAAATATATTAAGGAGGCTGGAGTGATAGTATAGTGGATAGGGCGTTTGTCTGCATGCGATGGACCTGGGTTCAATGTTGGACATCCCATATGGTCCCGCGAGTACTGCCAGGAGTAATTCCTGAGTGCAGAGCCAGGAGCAACCCCTTAGCATTGCCAGGTGTGACCCCAAAAGATAATAATAATAATAAATATTAATAATAATAATAAATAAATAACATAAAGAAGTATATTAAGTTAGTATGTGCACTGATAAAAATTGACAATGTGCTTTAACACATTTAGATTTTATACGTGCCATGATTTACAGTTACTCATAGTTGAGTTTTAGGTCTGCAGTGTTGCAGCGCTGGTCCCTCTGACCAGAGCCCTGGGTCCCTTCCATGCCCAGCCTGTCTTGACAGGCAGTTTTAAATTTAGTTGTAGTTTGGAACCAGTGTTCCAGTTTCTTTGTGTCTTCTGTGTCTTCCACCTCTCAGTCTCTCTCTCTCCAGGGAGCATTGATTCCCTCTACCCTGTTTCCTGCGGCAGCCCCTTCCTTTCCATACCTCGGGTTTGTTGTTAAATGCCCATTGAATAATTCTTATGGTGTCACCCATTTGCTTTACTTAATAATTGCTCACATACGTGAAACCATCCAATATATCTTTCTTCCCCCTCTCTCTCTCTCTTCATAAATCTTTCAGTTTTCTTCTACTTTGCTACATGTGGCAACTTTTAGTTTTTAATTTTGATTTTGAGCTACATCTGGAGGTGCCCTCGGCTTACACCTGGCTTTGTGCTCAGGGATAACTCTTGATAGAGTCTGGGAATCATACAGCGCTCTGGGGATAAAAACTGGGTTACTGTCTACAAGAATAATTGTTCCAGCACTCATATTTCATCTTTTTGCTTGCTGGATAGCATTCCATTGTGTGTATACATTCATTTCTTTCTTTTTCAGTACTCTGTGTGTGGGAGTTTATATTTGTTTTCATGTATTGCTCTTGGACATGTTGCTGTGGTAAACTCAGGTATATGCTGCTCTTTATGTTGCTGATTTCATATTGTTCCGATTGCTATTGAGTAATGGCATTGCTGTATCATATGGTAGTTTTGAAATTCCCGTTTTATTGATTTCCTGCTGGATTATAATGCTATAAAAGTTCAGAAGTACAGATTCACACCCTTATATGTATCTACGCCTGTAACACCAAAATTGTGATGCCATCATATTGTCAAATTTATTCCTAGTACCCATCCACTCCACTCACTTCTCTCTCCTTCTGGGAGCCACCATGCTTTTCACAGAGTTTAAGGGTAACTCATTTTGTTTTTCCGGGTGTTTGCTTTGGTTATTTATATTCCACACTAGTGGGACAAGTAATTGGGACAGGTAATTATGTTACACTTTCTGATTCTCTCTCTCTCTCTCTCTCTCTCTCTCTCTCTCTCTTTTTTGCTTTTTTGGGTCACACCCAGCAACGCTCAAGGGTTTCTCCTGGCTCTGTACTCAGGAATTACTCCTGGTGGTGCTCGGGGGACCATATGGGATGCCTGGAATCGAACCCTGGCCAGCATGGGCCGGCCGGTGCAAGGCAAACGCCCTACCTGCTCGGCTATCGCTCTGGCCCCTGATTATCTCTTTTAAGAAGAATCACCTTAAGCTCAGTGTGTGTTGTTTCAAAAGACACAACTTTATCTTTTAAATAGTTGAGTTGTAGTCTGTGTAGTATATATCACAATTTCCAACTTCCAGTATAGAAATTTCTTCCTTTCTGGTCTGTTGTTGACTTTAAATACTTCATTCCAGTGTTTCACTCTGAATTTGTGTTTATCTTAATATTGGAGTTTCTTATAAGAAAATATAGATGAATTCTGGTTTTAAAAAAATCAGTACAATAACTTTGTGTCTTTTGATTGGTGAATTTAGAATATTCACTTTTGGTTGGCTTTTTGATATAAGGGGCAAATATGAGGGACAAATATAATTGTTTGGTGCTTTCCCATGAGTTTCTATCTGCCTTTCACTTTAGATGATTTCTTTGGAGGTTCTTTAATCCCTCCCTCCCTCCCATGCTCTTTTTGTTTTGGGGCTGTGGTGCTCAGGATTTCTTCTGACTCTCTGCTGTGGTCACTGCTCAGTCTATGTGATGCTGGGTGTCAGACTGGGGCCAGATGCATGCAAAGAACAGTTTTTCTTTGAAACATCTCTGTGTATACGGCCACCATGTGGTTTGAACCAGAGTAACTGCACCCAAGATAATATTTGGGGAGCTAGTTATAAATTTATAATCTCTAGATGAGACAGCTTCTATTCTGGTATTTCTCCCTTTGGGTGCTTTTGTTGTTTAATTTTATTTTTGTTTATGCTTCTGTGATTCTGATTCTTCATAACTGTTTATCACTGTGAGACAAATCAGTTGATGTTCTTTCGCCATACCCCTTTCCTGAAAAGAAAACATTTCAGCACTTTTTGCATTATAAGTCTAGTGGTAAACATCATTGGCTTTTGTGTATTAAGGGAAGCTTTTATTCCTCTAATATATTTGAATGAAATTTTCCAGAGTACAGCATTCTTGCTTAAACATCTTCATCTTTTAGAATTGTGACTGTCATTCCATTATTTCCTTATCTGTAGAGTTTCTGTGAGAAACAGAGGACAGTCTGTGTGTGATGCATTGTGTGTTATGTATCTACACCTAGTATCCTTTCATAGTTTCTTTGTTGTTGACTTTTGATACTTTCTGGTGTTCTTAGTGTATGTCCTTAGAAATTGTATGTATTTAGAAATTTTGTTATTATCTTAGTTTCCTGGATCCCTATGGTTTTTTCCTTGGATTTGGGAAGGTCTCATTTTAGATTGATTTTTATAGGCATGTTCCTTTTTATCTCATATTCTGGTATGCCCATTATTCTTATGTTTTCTCTGCCAATAAGAGCCTGATAGCTCCAAGTTCATATTTTCTAAATCTTTTTTCTTTCTCTTTCATTTGAGTCATTTCTGGATTCCCCCGATTTTTCTTAGTCTTTCTGTGAAAAATAAGCCTGTGTTATTTTTTCCACAGAATATTTCATACATTGTGTTTTTCTTAGATAGGATCTTTATTGGAAATGTTTTTTCTCTGGCATCCTAATTGTTGTGCTTTATAGACTGATTTCTTTAGAGAATATATGTTTGCTTCTGCGTTTTCTACTTCATGAATGTTTCATTTTGTGTTAATTTCATTATAATGTATCTTTTTTAATTTTCTTCATTATGGCTACTTAAAATTCATTGCCTATTCAGCTCCCCACCGGTACGTAAATATCTATTTTTAACATTTTTTGAGGAAATTTTATAATTTTTTAAGTAGTTGCGTCAATTTACATTCCAACTACCAGTCTGGTGTTTCTTTGTTACCACACCCTCACCATCATTAATTGCTGCAGTGATTTTCATCTAAGTCATTCTTTTAGGTGAGATATTTTGATTTGTATTTGTTGCTGATGAGTGATAATGGATTTTTATATGCCTGTAGCATCAGCTATATTTGCTATTAAGCGATAATGAACTTTTTTTTTCTTGTACATCTCTATGTAGTCTTCGGAGAAGTGACTATTTAGATCTTCTGCCTATTTTAAAAATGAGTTGTTACACAGGGGAAACACAATCCACACTTTTATTTTCATAGCAGCACTATTCACAATAGCCAGAACCTGGAAACAACCAGTATGCCCGAGAACTGATGACTGGATAAAGAAACTGTGGTACATCTACACAATGGAATACTATGCAGCTGTCAGGAAAAATGAAGTTATGAATTTGCCTATAAATGGATGGACATGGAAAGGATCATGTTGAGTGAAATTAGTCAGAAGGAAAGAGAGCACAAGTAATTTGATATCACAACCTTTCAAGATGTCTTCGGGTTCTAAGATATTAGAAATACCAAATATAGGCTGATGCTGAGGACAGAAGGTGAGGCTGCATGTTTCAGAGAATGAAACTTTAACAGATATTAATAGAATCCCGGTTCCAACATGGTGGTTTCAAAATAAAATCCAACTCTATCACTATTAAATCTTTGTTAATGGCTTATTTAAACTCTATAATCTTTTCTTTCCTTATCTTCAGAATGAAAATATTTCTGATGCTTTTCTTGTGAGACTTTTAACAACTTAAAAAAAGATAAATTATGTGACAATATTAATCAAAAAAGCGGTGTATATACATGCGGTACTATTTATTTGAGTAGCTATGATGATTCTTTTTACTGTTAATGCATGACCTATTTGGACTTTGTACATTTTCCCACCAGTATCCTCTTCGCTTTCCCAGGGTCCAATCCGGGCATCCGTATTGCCTTCAGTTTTCACCTTTTCCCCTGTCTCCTCACATATATTTGCTCTTTTCTTTTTTCAAAACTACTTTTTAACAGTCACGAAGAGTAATGGGTAAGTGCCCTGTAGGATGTCCATTTTCTCACTCTTCTAAAACAGTGTTAAATGGGTTTTTGGAAAGACTTACAGATGTGATGTTCCCCTTCTTGTTACTCTATCGGAAATGTGATCCCACATGACATTACTGGTGATAGTAACCTACATTAGTCAAAATGGTGCTTGGAGGTTTATCCACTTACAGTAACTGTTTTATGACTTTATCTACTCTGGAGAAACTTTGGAAATAGATCAGTAAACCACTCTTATGAGGTGGAGTGATTTAAACTCATTTACTAGTGAGAGTAATTGGCACATGCACCCTTGATAGTTCTTAAGATCTGTCAGGTATAAGTCTTTCACTGATCTTAATGTGCATATGAAGTGATTGAATATCTCAAGTCATTTCCACAAACTCTTGTAAAATACTTCCACCATCAATAATGCAAGCGGGACTATCATAGACAGTGAGGAACACTGATGTCTGATCTTACAAGCTGTGCTGGACTCCGTTGATAAGACAAAATTGTGTATTAAGGCGGAAGGTTACAGGGGAAGCAATATTAGAGTGCTTCGTCCTCACAGAGGTGGATTCCTGTGGGCTATGCTGTGTGACGGGGAGGTGCCTGATTCCTAACAGCAACAGCCCTTGTTTTGGGGGGACCTGCTGGAAGTCCACACAAACAGCTTTAACTCAGGTTGCCAAACTGCGCCCCAGGTTTCTGTTCCAGTAAAGGTCGCCACTTATTGCCATACTATATGGAGTCTGGATTTCTTTTTCATTTGAATCATTAGACGTTGTCTTCTGTTGACATGATTCCGACCAATGTTCTTTCTGAGACGCTGAAGAGGTATGTGACCTAATGAATTTATCACGAAGACAGTGAGATCGTGCACGAGAGAGGTCTTTGCTGTGTCTTGAATAGTGTTCACCTGCACAAGGTCATGACGGATCATTTCTGTCTTAGCTGTCTGTGCCAGTTCCCTTCTCCATACAACCTTTTACTGCATTCAGGTGTTCTTTTCTGGATCAGTCCACTGGTCTCTCTCATACCTATCACCAGTCACTTCTTTTTCTATCTTTAAAATTTTTTTCCCCAAATTTTATTATGCCACTTTTAGACATACAATTGCAAGATGCTCATGTAGAGTTTTGGTTCTACAGTGTTCCAACACCCTCCCTCCACCCGAACCCATCTCCCATCACCAGTGTCCCCACTTCCCTCCCACATCCCAATCACTTGGTGGGTTCTGTATGTCTTTTCTCTCCTCTCTATCTCTCCCTCCCACCCAACTTTCCTACACATCGTAGAATGCAGTACATTAAAGGACAAAACTATTTCCACTAGTTTGATGGACCATGTGGCCGCTACGGCCGCTGTGACTTAGGGGCTTCGTGGTCAGCATCTGGACAGCGAAGGTGGCGGCTAGAGTGGTGGGCGCAGTCTCATCCAGCTGCTTCTGGGACCCCCCCAGAGGTGATGGGCCCACTCCCAAAACCCATCTGTCCTCCTGGGAGCCCCATGGTCAGCTGAGCCTGGGGAGAGCCAAGTTCCAGTTTCCCCAGCCGGCATTTGAGACTGCATGCTATGGCTGGTCACCCCAGGGCGTCTCCTGGGCGGGGCCACCAGGGTCAACAAAATGGAGGGGGGAAGGGCCGACCCCTGGCTCCATCTGATGAATTCCCAGTGATTCCCGCTTCTGGGAGCTGCCTACCTGGGCTCGAACTCGTTTTGCTCTGTTAATCTGGTCTTGAGGTAGCACCCCAGCATTTGGACAGCGAAGGTGGCGGCTAGTGTGGTGGGCGAGTCTCATCCGGCTGCTTCCGGGACTCCCCAGAGGTGATGGGCCCACTTCCAAAACCCATCTGTCCTCCTGGGAGCCCCATGGTCAGCTGAGCCTGGGGAGAGCCGAGTTCCAGCTTCCCCAGCCACGTTTGAGACTGCACGCTATCTATCTTTAAAATTTTGATTGATTGAGGTTCTGTGATCTACAGTACTGCTGATGACTGTTTAACAGGACTTAATCTCATTTATGTGCTTCTCTTTCTGTCTGTAGGTGATCACATAGGGCCAGGGTTTAATCCTGTCTCTCATGCTTAAGATCCTTTGTCCAACACATGGAGCCTTTTTCACATGGATCAGTGCGCTGACCCAGAAAAAGAACACCTGGCTGAAGGAAAGGTGTGGAGAAGGGAACAGAATAATGGCAGTTGCTTTTCTCTCAGCTATTCCAGCATCCGCCTTCTTCCCTGGGCTGCAGCTCTGCCAGCAGCTTTTGACCACGCAGATGTGCTGTCCCGTGTCTGTGGACAGCTCCACTCTCCCATGCCAGCCTTCTGCCCTTCACTGCACCTTCTCTTCTTCCTCTGCTGAGCGAACATCTTTCTCCTTCAGGATGGCTTGCCTGACTCAGATGCAGGCAGTTTGCACTATGCCTCTGTCACTTGGCGCCCTGCTATTGCTCCCATTCCCCACCACCCCCCTCAGGCCCCCTTGAGGGTGATACCTGAGAGCACCTACTGATAGTTCACACAAGATACCCAGCCCCCATGAATGGAGTTACTAAAGATAAATAAAACTTAGCAAGGGAGTTGTGAGGTTTGCTTGGACAAAACAGCAACTGGGACCAAACAGTGCTTGACTGATGAGACAGCACATTCCCAGAATCAGAGATTACCTCGCCCCAGCACAGAAGACAGGACTCATGGCCCACATGGTGTCAGGGAAGTTACTAGGCCACATGCTATGCTTTCTCACGTTGACTCCTACAGATGACAGGAACCCGACCAAGTGTACCCATTCTACTGGCCTTGGTTCCATTTCCAGCCCATGATAATTTAAAAAATCCCGCTCAGTCTCTCCCAGGGCATGTCTCTACTTCACCAGAGGTTCATAGAATACCACCCCAGAGCTTTTACTTGTCTCTGTCTCTCCATTGTGTGAGCTGAGTTGGGGTGATCGCTGAGATATCTGCTGGATGTGTCCCGAATCATGGAGCCCTGTTGGCATCCTGGCAGGGAGTGGTCCTCACGTTGTGCAAACGTTGTGTTCAGTCACATCAAATTTTATTTAAACCAAATTTTTAATTGAATAACCATGAATTGCAAAGTTACAGAGTTGTTAGTGATTTAGTTGCAGGTGCATATGATCCATCAATCCCTTCACTAGTTATTTTGCTTACCTGGGGATGGGGACATAGTAGAACTCAAGATCCTCAGAGCTCCTCCCGTGCCTGGCCCTGCCCATCTTTTCAGATCTGGTACTTGAGGTCCCCAAGCAGCGGCAGAAGCTGATAACACCTCAGCACCACTGTTTCGTCAGGCCCTCTCATTGGGCTTGATTTGACCCCAGACTCCAGGGGGGCTGAGTCCCCTAAACACACTCGGGAGGCTCTCCATCTCAAAGATAATTTTACAAATGATATGCCCAGAGCCCTTAAATTGAGAGGCTTTAGCCATGTAACACCTGTCCTATTATTCTAGTGCATTGTGGAAGACAGAATTTTATGACCGAAAGAGGAGAGTTCATTGTGTTATATTTCCTATTTTTCTTGAGCATGTTTTATTAGAAGAATTCTACCAGAGGAATAGAAACAGTATCACTGTCTTCACGTTCATCATCGATTTGCTCGAGCAGGCACCAGTAACATCTCCATATGACCTGTCTCATGCAGGTAGAGCCCAAGGGCACCTGCTTGCTCCAGGAACATAAAGAGCCTCAAACCATTCCATCAGGTCACGGGAATGAGGTCTATAATTGTTACTGGTATTTGGCATATCAAATACGACACGGGTAGCTTGCCAGACTCTGCCGTGCGGGTAGCATAATCTTGTAGTCATCTCAAAATCCAGCATTTATTGAAGAACTGCGCAGCCGCTTGTGGCCACGCGAGCGGGCTGTGAAACAGTAATTGATATATAAAGTACATCAATAGATATATAAAGTACATCAATAGAAACATAATAGATATATAAAAGTACATCAATAGAAACAGTAATTGATATATAAAGTACAGAATAAATCCTAGGAGTTATGGTTCTATAAACTGCTGTTAGCAATCGTAAATTATGTTTACTTTAGGAATCAGCTTGTGTGACTGTGGAAGCTGGAAAGTACAGGTCTGAAAGGATTGTAGAGGATGGTGGGAGTTAACGTGGTAGTCTTCAGGCAGAATTCCTTTTTTCTTGAACGAAACAGTTTTGTTCTTTTTGGACCTTTCAACTATTTAAATGAAGCCCACCCAGATATATAGTCCACATAACTATGATGTTAACTGTATCTGTAAAATATATTCACAGGAATATGAAGACTAGTATTTAATTGAACAGCAGGCTGTGAAGAGAGCCAAGCTGTTGGATAAAAATGAACCAGCACAGATGTTAGGAATCTGAAGGCCCAAGGAGTGATGTGATTAGATTAATGTGAGAAATGTTATATTAAGCATTGCTCTGTAATTTCATGCCCCAACCCCCAATTTTGTATCAGTTTTATGAACAATTGAAAACATCCAAATGTCTACTAGCTAGTGAGTGGGAAAATTAATATTTATAATGGAGCACAGCTCGATAATGATTAAGAGGATTCGACTACTGAAATTGAGCAGCATGGATGAGAAAGAGGAGTTGGACCTTTAGAGCCAACAACATTGTATATTGCAGCATGGATGAGAGAGAGGAGTCAGACCCTCAGAACCATCAACACTATCTCTGCACAGAGAGAGGAGTTGAACCCACAGAGCCAATAACACTGTATCACTGCTTGGATGAGAGAGGAGTCAGGCCCTCAGAGCCAACAACACTGTATCGCTGCATGGATGAAAAGAGGAGTTGAACAATTTTGCAACTATGGTGTTTCAATAAAATATTAAAGATGATAAAGTTTAAGGCAAAAAGTCTATGCAGAGTGCCAGGGAGCCAGTACAGGGTTTAAGGTGTGCCCTTGCATGCGACTGGCCCTGGTTCAGTCTCCAACACTGCAAGTGGTCCCTCGAGTCCCAGGATGGTCTTTGAGCACAGAGCCAAGAGTGAGCCATGAGCACTGCCAGATGTGGCCTCTGTTAGTGCTCACCATGTTTTTGATCAATAGTTCCATTCGTATGAAATCCTGGGATCAGGGCTGGGAGTGTTTTGGGAAGTGGCACCGAGGAACAGTCTATGATTCTGTTTTCACTCTGTGATGTGCTAAAGCATATTGTGGGTTTGGGATATTTTTTCAAAATTATTTTATCAAGGGCACTTTTTATTTCCCTAAATATCCAAGGGACTAATGTTTCACAGAATACATTTGGAAACCACTGGATTAAATGATGAGTAAGAAGAAGGGCTTTGCTCCAGTTTCGGAGATTTTCTTTGTATGTTTCTTTTGTTCCTGCCCTTCAATATATTATGTATTCTCATTCCCTTTCTCTCTTAATTTATAACTTTTTTTTTTTTGCTTTTGGGTCACACCTGGAAATACGTAGGTGTTACTCCTGGCTCTGCACTCAGGAATTACTCCTGGCGGTTCTCAGGGGACCATATGGGATGCCAGGGATTGAACCCGGGTTGGCCACGTGCACGGCAAATGCCCTCCCTGCTGTGCTCTCGTTCCGGCGCCATTTGTTCATTCCACTTTGTGTCTTCATAGAAATCTAAGAATGTTGACTGAGAAATATTTCTAGACAAATGAATAGCTCTAAAGTCTTGGGTTAATGATCCTGTGTTAATGAGCATTCCTGTTCCCGTGGCAGGCATTATAGTGTAATAGCTTTAAAATGTTTGCTATGCTTTGGAAGTTTACTCACTATGGGAGCCGGCTAGCAAGGCTGAACAGGCTCTATGTCCTGGATATAAAAATGTTCTTATTAACTTTCACTTGCAATGTGACTATACTTTGTTCTAATAGATATGGTTTAACTCATCGGAAAGAAATGGAAAAAACCAGGAAAGTGTAAAGCCCTCCAAAGTAAGTTTGTTTTTGACTGTCTTCTGTACTGGAGAGGCAGCAAGTTCTTTCATCCTCGATGGTGCCAGGTCTATGTTTTCTCTGATTTACAGCAGAGGGAAATGTTTCCTGTGAATAATACGTAAAAAGACCATATTATGTGGCAGATAACTAGATCAGACAGCATGATTTGTTGTCCAGAAGTGTATCAGTAATGCCAAGTGGTCTAGAGAGGGAGGTGAGACTAGATTTGGGGTCGAGGAGATAACTGAAAGGGCCATGCAGACCATGAGTGTGGATCCCTCACCGCAACCAAAAGGGTGGTCTAGATATCATTTATTGCATGAGTCAGGAGCTCTGGTAGTCCATCCAGCTCGTGTGGGCTCCGTTGACAGGAGCGAGGCCGCAGGGTGACAGAACCGAGTGTTGCATGTTCTTGAGTGGGGACCCTGAGCTTGGATCCCTGCCAGATCCTCTGAGCTGCTCTGAGGTGGGACCACAGCTTAAATCCTCTGCTTGGACTTTTGAACATGTGCAAATAATTTTAGTAACAAAAACTTAAAGTCTGAGTTAAAAAGGAAGTAGTCATATATAGAGAGATATTTAAAATCATCAGTTTGGTGGAATTCAGACTGGTTATATAAAAGCTGGTTTGTGAAGTTAAGTATGGAAAAGTGGGCGTTTGCTTCTGTCTCTCCAGCTGCCCTCTCTCAAGCTGTGGGCAAGAGCCAGCCTATAAAACTCCAAATGGTACATACTCCATAGCAGATGACCCTGGAATTAGCTGTTCTTCTGGAGACTATGATCTGAAAGTGAGAAAGGAAATAACAAATTTCCTCCAGTCTGCCAAGTTAAGTAATAAGTATTATTATTAATAAGTATTACTATATTTTATCTATAACACATAAAACATATATTTTTATTAAAATGCATTTTATGTATTAAAGCATATTAAATATTCAAGTAATTACAGAATAAAATTCCCTTTGAATATAGAATTTGGGGAACAGAAGACAAAAATTACTTTTAAACTTCATTATCTAGAAATAATCACAATTCATGTTATGCTCGTTCTTTGTCTTTTCTTCTTGGGATGGGAATGTTTGGGCCACGTTCAACTATGTTCAGCACTTTACTCCTGGTTCTGTTTTCAGGGATCACTCCTAGTGGGGTGTCGGGGATGCCTCCGGGGGTCCCCGACAGTGCTGGGAAGCTAGTACCCTTCTACCTCCGGCCGGCAGGGAATGGATGAAGACTCAGGAATCCGATGCAGTTTTTATTTATTTATTATTTTTTTTTAATTAAACATTTTATTATACCACCGTGAGATATACAATTACAACGTTGTTCATGTTTGGAGGTTTCGGCAGGTTCTTTATCTCTTTATCTCTTTTCTCTCTCCCTCTCTTTCACTTCCTTCTCCTCCACATTGTGGGTTGCACTACATACACTTGGGAAGCCATCACGTGCATTTTTTTTTGCCTGTATTTAATGCTAAGTTCTATGTTGGTATCAGCCCTTTCGACATTTATTCACACATGTTTCCTTCTCTGTCTTACCTAACCTCTGACTCCATCATGTTTGCGGTAATTTCCACTTTTGGTAAGACCACCGGACATATTTATGTCATGCAAATAAATGCAGTCATTCTATTTCTCTCTCTTTCCTTCTGACTAATTTCACTCAACATGATCCCTTCTTGTCCATCCATTTATAGGCAAATTTCATAACTTCATTTTTCCTAACAGCTGCATAGTATTTATTCCATTGTGTAGATGTACCATAGTTTCTTTATGCAGTTATCAGTTCTCGGGTATACTGGTTGTTTCCAGGTTCTGGCTATTGTGAACAGTGCTGCTATGAAAATAAAAGTGCGGATTGTGTTTCCGCAGTGTGTTTTTGGCTTCCCAGGGTCTATTCCCAGGAGTGGTATGGCTGGGTCAAAAGGGAGCTCAATTTCCAGTCTTTGGAGGAATGTCCATATTGTTTTCCAGAAAGTTTGTACCAGTCGACATTCCCACCAACAATGTATAAGAGTCCCCTTTTCCCCACATCCACGCCAGCACTTGTTCCTTTTACCCTTTTGGATATGGGCCAGTCTCTGTGGTGTGATGTGATATCCCATTGTTGTTTTCATTTGCATCTCTCTGGTGATTAGTGATGATGAGCACTTTTATAAGCCTTTTGGCCATTCGAATTTCTTCCTTGTTGAAGTTTCTGTTCATCTCTTCTCCCCATTTTTTTTTATGGGGTTTGCTGTTTTCTTCTTTATATAGCTGTACCAGTGCCTGATATATCCTGGATATTAACCCCTTATCAGATGGGTATTGGGTGAATATTCTTTCCTATTCTGTGGACTGTCTTTCTATCTTGGTCACTGTTTCTTTCGAGGTGCAGAAGCTCTTTAGTTTCATGTAGTCCCATATGTTTATCTTTTCTTCTAGTTGCTTTGTTAATGGTGTTTCACCTTTGAAGATGTCTTTAGCTTCAATGTCGTGGAGGGTTTTTCCTATATTTTCTTCAACGTACTTTATGGATTCAGATCTGATATTGAGATCTTTAATCCATTTTGATCTGATTTTTGTGCAAGGTGTTAGACACCGGTCCAAATTCATTTTTTTTACATGTAGCTGTCCAGTTTTCCCAACACCACTTGTTGAAAAGGCTTTCCTTACTCCAGTTTGAACTCTTTGCACCTTTATCAAATATTAACTGATCATGTCTTTGAGGGTGGGTGTCAGGATACTAAATTCTATTCCATAGGTCCACAGGTCTGTTTTTATTCCAGTACCACGCTGTTTTAATTACTGCTGCTTTGTAGTACAGTTTGAGGTTGGGAAAGCTGATGCCTCCCATCTTCTTTTTCCCAAGGATTGCTTTAGCTATCTGTGGGGGTTTATTGTTCCATACGAATTTAGGAGTGTTTGCTCAATTTCTTTAAAGAATGTCATGGGAATCCTTATATGAACCGCATTGAATCTGTACAAAGCTCTGGGGAGTATTACCATCTTGACAATGTTAATTCTCCCCATCCATGAGCAGGGAATGTGTTTCCATTTCCTCATGTCCTCTTTTATTTCTTGAAGCAGTGTCTTATAGTTCTCTTTGTATAGGTCCTTTATACACTTGGTTAACCTGATTTCTAGGTATTTGATTTTCTGTGGTACAATTGTGAATGGAATTGATAGCTTAATATCCCTTTTTTCTCTTTCGTTATTTGTGTATAGGAAAGCCACCAACTTTTGGGTATTGATTTTGTACCATGCCACTCTAATATACATATCTATTGTTTCTAAGAGTTTTTGGGTTGAGAGTTTAGGGTTCTCTAAGTATAATATCATGTCATCTGCAAATAATGATAGTTTGATTTCTTCCTTGCCTATCTGGATGCCCTTAATGTCCTTTTCTTCTCTGATTGCTATGGCGGAGTACTTCCAGGACTATATGAATAAGAAAAAGTGAGAGAGGGCAACCTTGTAGTGTTCCTGATCTGAAGGGGAAGGCTTTCAATTTTTCCCCCATTGTGAATGATACTCGCTGTGGGCTTTTAGCAGATGGCTTTGACTATCTTGAGGAAGCTTCCTTCAATTCCCATTTTCTGGAGGGTTTTAATCATGAATGTTTTAATCATTAGTTAAATCATGGGTTTTAATCATGGATCTTGTCAAACGCTTTTTCTGCATCTATTAATAGGATCATATGGTTTTCATTCTTTCTCTTATTGATATGATGTATTATGTTGATTGATTTGCAAATGTTGAACCATCCTTGCATTCCCGAGATGAATCCTACTTGGTCATGATGTATAATCTTTTGATGAGTCTGCATTCTGTTTGCTAGTATTTTGTTGAAGATCTTAGCATCTGTGTTCATCAAGGAGATTGGTCTGTAATTTTCCTTCTTTGTGTTGTCTCTCCCTGCTTTGGCTATCAGGGTGATGTCTGCCTTGTAGAAGCTGTTTGGGAGTGTTTCTCTTCCTTCTATTTCCTGGAAGAGCTTGAACAGGACAGGCAGGAGGTCCTCCTTACAGGTTTGGTAGAATTCGCCAGTGAACCCATCTCGACCTGGGCTTTTGTGTTTGGGCAGACTTTTAATTACTGCTTCAATTTCCTCGATAGCAATAGGCTTATTCAGGTATTGGAGGTCTTCTTTCAATCTTGGGAGGTTATAGGACTTCAGGAATTTATCCATTTCTTCTAGGTTCTCATGTTTCGTGGCGTACAGGTTCTCAAAGTAATCTCTGATGATCTTTTGGATTTCTGTCTTCTGTTGTGATGTCACCATTTTCATTTTTGATTCTGTTTATTTGGGTTCTCTCTTTCCCTGTCCTTACAAGTCTTGCCTGTGACTTGTCGATCTTGTTTAATTTTTCAAACAACCAGCTCTTGGTTTCATTAATCTTTCAGATTGTTTTTTTTTGGTTTACAGCTCATTGATTTTCTACCTACGGTTTATTATTTCCTTCCTTCTGCCTGGGTTGGGCTTCTTTTGTTGGTCATTTTTTTAAATATTTTCAGCTGTGAGGTCAGGTTATTTATGTGGGCCCTTTTTTCTTTCCTTATGAATGCTTGCAGAGCTATGAACTTTCCTCTTAACACAGCTTTTGCTGTGTCCCACAAGTTCTGATAGTTGGTATCTTCATTGTCATTTGTTTCTAAGAATCTTTGGATTTCCTGTTTGATTTCTTCTATGACTCATTTGTTGTTCAGCAGTGAGCTGTTCAGTTTCCAGGTGTTTGGTTTGACTCCCTGCATCTGTGTATGGTTAACTACTATTTTCAGTGCATCATTATCTGAAAAGATAGTTGACACAATTTATATCTTTTATTCTGTTGAGGTATGCTTTTGTGGCTCAGTATATGGCCTATCTTGGTGAATGTTCCATGTGCACTGGAAAAAATGTGTATTCAGCTTTTTTGGGATGAAAAGCCCTGTATATATCAACCAGCTCTCTTTCTTCCATTTCTTCCTTCAGGTCTAGTATTTCCCTGGTGAGTTTGAGTCTCATCGATATATCCGTAGTCGATAAGGCAGTATTGAAGTCTCCGACTATTATTGTGCTACTGTTAGTGTCTTCTTTGAGGTCTATTAATAGTCGCTTTTAAGTATTTTGCTGGCCTCCTTGTTTGGCGCATATGTTTAGTAGTGTGATTTCTTCATGGTATACATACCCCTTAATTATTAAGAAATGGCCTTCATTGTCCCTTTTAACCTTTTTCAGTCTGAAGTCTATATTGTCAGATACGAGTATGACCACACCCCGCCTTTTTTGGAGGAGTTGTTTGCATGGAGAATGGTCTTCCAGCCTTTGACTTTAAGTCTGTGTTTGCTTTGATTATTTAGATGTGTTTCTTGTAGTCAGCAGAATGTTGGATTCCATTTTGCCACCCTGTGTCTCTTAATTGGTGCATTTAGACCATTGACATTGAGAGATATTATTGTCATTGGATTTTGTGCCATCTTTCTGTTTAAACTCGCTTGTGGTTTTGGGTTGTCTTATTTTACAATAGACCCTTCAATCCTTCTTTTAAAGTTGGTTTTGAGTCTATGAATTTCCTGAGTTGTTGTTTATTCATGAGGTTGTGTATCTTTCCTTCACATCTGAAAGTAAGTCTAGCTGGGTAAAGAATTATTGGTGAGGCTTGCAGTTCATTGAGTCTTTCCACAATATCCCACCATTGTTTTCGACCTTGGAGTGTTTCATCTGAGAAATCTGCTGTAAATCTCAGGGATGCTCCTTTATGTGATTTCCTTCCTTAATCTTGCTGCTTTCAGTATTCTTTTTTTTTTTTTTTGTTATGAATTTATTTATTTTTTTTTTAATTTTTTTTATTTTTACAATTACAAAGATATACAATTAAAAAGTTCATATTTGGGTTTTGGTCATACAGTGTAGCAGCACCCATCCCACCACCAGTGCCCATCTCCCACCACCAACGTCCCCGGTTCCCTCCCCCTCCCCCAGCCCTCCTCCATGGCAGGTTCTTTATTTCTTTCCATTTCTCTATCTTTCTCTTTTCCTTCCTCTCCAGACTATGGATTACAGAACATACATTAAAGGGTTGTCATGTGTATCCTTTTGCCTCTATTTAATGCTCAGTTCTAGGTTGGCATTAGTACCCTCACAATTGTTAGCACACTGTTCCATTTTCTGTCTTACCTAGCCTCTGACTCCCACCACGTTTGTGATAATTTCCACCTTTGACAGGACCTCCTGATGTATGTTTCACTTGACCTTGGATATTGGTATCATAATATGTACCTATATATTTATGTTATGCAGATAAATGCAGTCATTCTGTAACTGTCTCTCTCCCTTCTGGCTAATTTCGCTCAACATAATCTTCTCCATGTCCATCCATTTGTAGGCAAATTTTATAACTTCATTTTTCCTAACAGCTGCATAGTATTCCATTGTGTAGATGTACCAAAGCTTTTTTATCCAGTCATCTATTTTCGGGCACTCGGGTTGCTTCCAGATTCTGGCTATTGTGAATAATGCTGCTATGAACATAAAAGTAGGGATGGTGTTTCCACTCGCGTATTTTTGGTTTCCCAGAGTAGATTCCCAGGAGTGGTATGGCTGGGTCAAATGGGGAGTTCAATTTCTAGTCTTTGGAGGAATGTCCATATTGTTTTCCAGAAAGGCTGTACCAGCCGGCATTCCCACCAACAATGGATGAGTGTCCCCTTTTCCCCACACCCACGCCAGCACTTGTTGTTCTTGTTCTTTTGAATATGTGCCAGTCTCTGTGGTGTAAAGTGGTATCTCATTGTTGTTTTGATTTGCATCTCTCTGATGATTAGTGATGATGAGCATTTTTTCATATGTTTTGGCAAGACTTGTAAGGACAGGGAAAGAGAGAACCCAAATAAACAGAATCAGAAATAAAAAGGGTGACATCACAACAGAAACCACAGAAATCCAAAAGATCATCAGAGATTACTTTGAGAGCCTGTATGCCGTGAAACATGAGAATCTAGAAGAAATGGATCAATTCCTGAAGTCCTATAACCTCCCACGGCTGAAACAAGAAGACCCTCCAATACCTGAATAAGCCTATCACCATTGAGGAAATAGAAACAGTAATTAAAAGACTTCCCAAACACAAAAGCCCAGGTCCAGACGGATTCCCTAGTGAACTCTACCAAACCTTTAAGGAGGACCTACTGCCAGTCCTGTTCAAGCTCTTCCAGGAAATAGAAGAAACAGAAACACTCCCAAACAGCTTCTACGAGGCACATATCACCCTGATACCCAAAGCAGGGAGAGACAACACAAAGAAAGAAAACTACAGACCAATATCCCTGATGAACACGGATGCTAAGATCTTCAACAAAATACTAGCCAACAGAATCCAAAGACTCATCAAGAAGATTATACATCATGACCAAGTAGGATTCATCCCGGTATGCAAGGATGGTTCAACATTCGCAAGTCAATCAACATAATACATCATATCAATAAGAGAAAAAATAAAAACCATATGATCCTATCAATAGACGCGAGAGAAAGCATTTGACAAGATCCAGCACCCGCTCATGATTAAAACCCTCCAGAAAATGGGAATTGAAGGGACTTTTCTCAAGATAGTTAGAGCCATCTACCAAAAGCCCACAGCGAGCATCATTCTCAATGGGGGAAAAGTTGAAAGCCTTCCCCCTGAGATCAGGGACAAGACAAGGTTGCCCACTCTCACCTCTTTTATTCAATATAGTACTGGAAGTACTTGCGATAGCAATCAGAGAAGAAAAGGACATCAAGGGCATCCAGATAGGCAAGGAAGAAGTCAAGCTATCATTATTTGCAGATGACATGATATTATACCTAGAGAACCCTAAACTCTCTACCAAAAAACTCCTAGAAACAATAGACGATATAGTAGAGTGGCAGGATACAAAATCAACACGCAAAAAGTCGGTGGCTTTCCTATATACAAATAACGAAAGAGAAGAAAGGGATATTAAGGAAACAATTCCATTCACAATTGTGCCACAGAAAATCAAATAGCTAGGAATCAACTTACCCAAGTGTGTAAAGGACCTGTACAAAGAAAACTACAAGACACTGCTCCAAGAGATAAAAGAGGACACAAGGAAATGGAAACACATTCCCTGCTCATGGATGGGGAGAATCAACATTGTCAAAATGGTAATACTCCCTAGAGCTCTATACAGATTCAATGCAGTCCCTATGAGGATACCCATGACATTCTTCAAAGAAATTGACCAAACAATCCTGAAATTTGTATGGAACGATAAACCCCCCAAGGATAGCTAAAGCAATCCTCGGGAAAAAGAAGATGGGAGGCATCACCTTACCCAACTTCAAACTGTACTACAAGGCAGTAGTAATTAAAACAGCATGGTATTGGAATAAAAACAGACCCGTGGACCTATGGAATAGAATTGAGTATCCTGACACCCAACCTCAAACACATGATCATTTAATCTTTGATAAAGGTGCAACGAGTCTAAAATGGAGTAAGGGAAAGCCTCTTCAATAAGTGGTGTTGGGAAAACTGGGCAGCGACATGTAAAAAAATGAATTTGGACCTGTGTCTAACACCATGCACAAAAATCAGATCAAAGTGGATTAAAGATCTCAATATCAGACTTGAATCCATAAAGTACATTGAAGAAAATATAGGAAAAAACCCTCCATGACATTGAAGCTAAAGGCATCTTCAAAGATGAAACATCTCTAACAAAGCAACTAGAAGAAAAGATAAATATATGGGACTACATGAAACTAAAAAGCTTCTGCACCTCAAAAGAAACAGTGACTAAGATACAAAAGCAGTCCACAGAATGGGAAAGAATATTCACCCAATACTCATCTGATAAGGGGTTAATATCCAGGATATATCAGGCACTGGTAGAACTTTACAAGAAGAAAACAAACAACCCCATCAAAAAATGGGGAGAAGAAATGAACAGAAACTTCAGCAAGGAAGAAATTGAATG
>JAJIBD010023437.1:0-72288 GCA_021461705.1 Cryptotis parvus
GGGTGATACATCACAACAGAAACCACAGAAATCAAAAAGATCATCAAGGTGAGATTACCTTTGAGAGCCTATATGCCATGAAAATATGAGAATCTAGAAAGAAATGCTGATCAAATTCCTGGGAAGTCCTATAACCTCCCCCAGCTGAAACAAGAAGACCCTCCAATACCTGGAATAAGCCTATCACCATCGAGGAAATAGGAAACAGTAATTAAAAGTCTGCCCAAACACAAAAAGCCCAGGTCCAGACGGACTCCCTAGTGAACCCTACCAAACCTTTAAGGAGGACCTAATGCCAGTCCTTTTCAAGCTCTTCCAGGAAATAGAAGAAACAGAAACACTCCCAAACAGCTTCTACGAGGCACATATCACCCTGATACCCAAAGCAGGGAGAGACAACACAAAAGAAAGAAAACTACAGACCAATATCCCTGATGAACACGGATGCTAAGATCTTCAACAAAATACTAGCAAACAGAATCCAAAGACTCATCAAGAAGATTATACATCATGACCAAGTAGGATTCATCCCGGGAATGCAAGGATGGTTCAACATTCGCAAAGTCAATCAACATAATACATCATATCAATAAAAAGAAAAAATATAAAAACCATATGATCCTTTCAATAGACGCAGAGAAAGCATTTGACAAGATCCAGCACCCGCTCATGATTAAAACCCTCCAGAAAATGGGAATTGAAGGGACTTTCCTCAAGATAGTTACAGCCATCTACCAAAAGCCCACAGCAAGCATCATTCTAAATGGGGAAAAGTTGAAAGCCTTCCCCTGAGATCAGGGACAAGACAAGGTTGCCCCCTCCTCACCTCTTTTTATTCAATATAGTACTGGAAGTACTGGCCATAGCAATCAGAGAAGAAAAGGACATCAAGGGCATCCAGATAGGCAAGGAAGAAGTCAAGCTTATCATTATTTGCAGATGACATGATATTATACCTAGAGAACCCTAAACTCTCTACCAAAAAACTCCTAGAAACAATAGACGATATAGTAGAGTGGCAGGATACAAAATCAACACCCAAAAGTCAGTGGCTTTCCTATATACAAATAACGAAAAGAGAAGAAAGGGATATTAAGGAAACTATTCCATTCACAATTGTGCCACAGAAAATCAAATACCTAGGAATCAACTTACCCAAGTATGTAAAGGACCTGTACAAAGAAAACTACAAGACACTGCTCCAAGAGATAAAAGAGGACACAAGGAAATGGAAACACATTCCCTGCTCATGGATGGGGGAGAATCAACATTGTCAAAATGGTAATACTCCCCCTAGAGCTCTGTACAGATTCAATGCAGTCCCTATGAGGATACCCATGACATTCTTCAAAGAAATTGACCAAACGCTCCTGAAATTTGTATGGAACAATAAAACCCCCAAGGATAGCTAAAGCAATCCTCGGGAAAAAGAAGATGGGAGGCATCACCTTACCTAACTTCAAACTGTACTACAAGGCAGTAGTAATTTAAAACAGCATGGTATTGGAATAAAAACAGACCTGTGGACCCATGGAATAGAATTGAGTATCCTGACACCCAACCTCAAACACATGATCATTTAATCTTTGATAAAGGTGCAACGAGTCTCAAAATGGAGTAAGGGAAAGCCTCTTCAACAAGTGGTGTTGGGAAAACTGGGCAGCTAACATGTAAAAAATGAATTTGGACCTGTGTCTAACACCATGCACAAAAATCAGATCAAAATGGATTAAAGATCTCAATATCAGACTTGAATCCATAAAGTACATTGAAGAAAATATAGGGAAAACCCCTCCACGACATTGAAGCTAAAGGCATCTTCAAAGGTGAAACATCACTAACAAAGCAACTAGAAGAAAAGATAAACATATGGGACTACATGAAACTAAAAAGCTTCTGCACCTCAAAAGAAACAGTGACTAAGATACAAAAAAGCAGTCCACAGAATGGGAAAGAATATTCACCCAATACCCATCTGATAAGGGGTTAATATCCAGGATATATCAGGCACTGGTAGAACTTTACAAGAAGAAAACAAACAACCCCATCAAAAAATGGGGAGAAGAAATGAACAGAAACTTCAGCAAGGAAGAAATTCGAATGGCCAAAAAACATATGAAAAAATGCTCATCATCACTAATCATCAGAGAGATGCAAATCAAAACAACAATGAGATACCACTTTACACCACAGAGACTGGCACATATTCAAAAGAACAAGAACAACAAGTGCTGGCGTGGATGTGGGAAAAAGGGGACACTCATCCATTGTTGGTGGGAATGCCGGCTGGTACAGCCTTTCTGGAAAACAATATGGACTTTCCCCCAAAGACTAGAAATTGAACTCCCATTTGACCCAGCCATACCACTCCTGGGAATCTACCTGGGAAACCAAAAATACGCCAGCGGAAACACCATCCCTACTTTTATGTTCATAGCAGCATTATTCACAATAGCCAGAATCTGGAAGCAACCAGAGTGCCCAAAAATCGATGACTGGATAAAGAAGCTTTGGTACATCTACACAATGGAATACTATGCAGCTGTTAGGAAAAATGAAGTTATAAAATTTGCCTACAAATGGATGGACATGGAGAAGATTATGTTGGAGCGAAATTAGCCAGAAGGAGAGAGACAGATACAGAATGACTGCATTTATCTGCATAACATAAATATATATGTACATATTATGATACCAATATCCAAGGTCAAGTGAAACATATATCAGGAGGTCTTGTCAAAGGTGGAAATTATCACAAACGTATGGGAGTCCGAGGCTAGGTAAGACAGAAAATGGAACAGTGTGCTAACAATTGTCGAGGGTACTAATGCCAACCTAGAACTGAGCATTAAATAGAGGCAAAAGGATACACATGACAACCCTTTAATGCATGTTCTGTAATCCATAGTCTGGAGGGAAGGAAAAGAGAAAGAGAGAGAAAGGGAAAGAAATAAAGAACCTGCCATGGAGGTGGGCTGGGGAGGGAGGGAACCGGGATGTTGGTGGTGGGAGATGGGCACTGGTGGAGGGATGGGTGCTGGAACACTGTATGACCAAAACCCAAATATGAACTTTTTAATTGTATATCTTTGTAATTGTAAAAATAAAAAAAAAATTAAAAAAACACATAGCAGAAACACTGTCTGTACTACTTTATTCATCTCATGCTTATTCACTTTAGCTAGTATCTGGAAACAACCTAAATGCCCGAGAACAGGACTGGCTAAAGAAACTGTGGTTCATCTACACTATGGAATACCATGCAGCTGTCAGGAAAGATGAAATTATTAAATTTACCTGCAAATGGATGAACATGGGACTATCATGCTGATGAAATTAGTCAGAAGTTAAAAGGACAGATATAGAACAACTGTTCATTAATAGTATATAAATAGATACCAAGTGTTTTCTAAATGTGTGAAATGGTAATGGCAGATTAAAACTCACCATTGAATATACACAAAGAGACTCAAGTGAGAAACTCTAAATATCTGCAGGGCCAGCCAACAATAAAATGTAAAGAGGGAGAGAGAGATGCAGAGACAGAGAGAGAGACAGAGAGACAGAGAGAGAGAAAGAGAGAAACAGGGCTACCTGTTATTGAGGCAGCCTGGGGCTGGTGGGAGTGGAGGTCGGCCATTGTGGTGGAAATGGGGCACTGGTGGAGGGATGGGTGCTTGGAATACTGTATTACCAGAAACTAATTATGAACACCTTTGTAATTGTATGTCTCACTGTGGCATAATAAACAAATAAAAAAAAACAAAAAATTTTTTCAACTCCTTTCTGTCTCTAAAAAATTTTTTTGTTGTTAGATGGGGTTCAATCCCAGCTACAAATTCTTTATTTACGTTTGTTACCTACCATTCCTTTTCTTCTAGTTAAATTTCTTCATGGATTTCATGTATAGGTTAGATTATAGAACATTTGTTTATCTTTGTCTGACATCTCATTTAGTGAAAATATCCTCAAAAGTCAATTCACATCTACTGAATGAGTTTCCTTACTTCTTCTAAATATTTTGTTGCTCATATACATATGATTTTTCATATATATTATTCATGTATATTATTGTTAATATTTGCATTTGTGTGTATGACTACATCATCCTTCTTTATTGACTTACATGTTGATACATTGTTTTCTTATTTTGGATTATGGGAGTATATATCTTCTTGATACCCTGCTTTCATTTCCTTTGCATATGTGTAGCATAAAAATATATGTACATATATACACATTAGAGAGCTTGTTTTCCCCTTGCTATTTAATTTCATTTTGATTTCTCACTAAGTAATAGTATTTTTTAATTATATAATGATGCTTTTCAATGTTAAGGGGAATTAAATACAACACCCAAATTATGGCATGCAATAAAGGTAAAGAAATTGACTCTTGAACAAATGAGGTGGTAGAAATAAGACCATAAGGAAAGAAAATATTAATTTTGTAAAGAGAATGTTAGGTTGATGCTTCCAATATCTTTATTTTTGAAATAGTGGATGTTCTGTTTTACTTATGGCATCATTCCATGGCATTGATCAAACAAGAACATTCTCCAGTGCATTTTTTCTCCAGATAAAGTCATCTTATTTGTGCGACATACCAATTCACTGAGAGTAAGATAACAAGTGAAATTTGTGTTGCATTTTTCAAAAGTATAGTTGAAATTATTTTAATCATACTATATATTGCTATCAAGGGTAATATGCAAAGTTCTTACTTGAATTAAAATAAAAATTGTTTTTATTAAAACTACTGAATTGATTGCCCTGAAAAAGCAATCATAAATAGAAGCAAACCTAATATGCTCCATTTGCTCCCTCAACATGTACGTGGAGTTAATTTTTATGTCAAAATAGAAATGGTAAAATGTGCATTAGGAATATTAATGGTTGATGGGTACTGAGAAATAGATAAATATTCTGAGTAATAGGTTTTACTTTACTTTTGAGAACTGTATGTTAGTAGGGAAAAAATTGTTCTTTTGAAATAAAACATAAAATAAACAAGAAATTAGTCTTAAGAAAAACATCCATTTCCCAGTTTAATAAATTCATTTCAGTATCTCTGTATTTCCCCAAAAGACTATTTTTCCAATTCTACAACCAGAATTACTCCAGTGATTTAGCATATTAGAAAAGTTCCCTGGCTTAGAGGAAATGACAAAAATAAACAAGACAATATTCCTTGAAGCTTTCCAAATAATGGAGCAACACGGTGGGGCATGGCGTCCCTCTTGTCACCCTCTACCCTACCCACAAACTTGTTTCATATAAAAAGAAGCAAAAGGATATTGTTCAGGCTTTGCACTTTTGGTCAATTCATAACAAGTCAGTGCTTTGGTATTTGATTCAGTCACTAAGAATTCTCAGAAGTTACCCAATGCACAGATAAAGGATTCTTCTCAGAAGGTACCCAATGGACAGATAAAAAAAAAGGAAAAACTTTTACCAGAATGTTAGATCCCTTGATAATATTTATCCAAAATGTTTCTAAAGTCAATAAAATCACTTTCACTTTCAGAAGCTCCCATCTACACCAAGTCTCCAAAGGCTGAAGCCCACAACTGGTACTCCCTTTGAATAATAAATGATTATTAGCTCCATTTTAAAGGCGTGATAATAAAAGTTCTGAAATAACTTTTCTAGAGAGAGAGCACAGGTGAAAGAGATTTTATGCATGTGTAGAGAGTGTGCCCACCATCAGCAATACAAACGAAATTTGGGGTATAGATATTGATTTGATAGAAGAATTTCAATGTTTAATTATCAAGTTAATTCCACAGTCATTCAATAAATCCTGGTTTTGAAGTAAAATGCAGAGCTTTGGGGTATAAGAAGGCAACTGGGATGAGAATACAGATGCTGACTTCCTGAAATCTAATATACATATATTTATATATATAAATATATATATACATATAAATATATTTTGCAGAGCAATTTTAGTACTCTAAAACAGAATGGCATCGGTAGAATGGGTAGAGTTCTTTCAGAATAAGAATTGGGGGCTGGAGTGGTAGCACAGTGGGTAGGGCATTTGCCATACATACAACTGACTCAGGTTTGATTCCCGGCATCCCGTATGGTCCCCCCCTAGCACCAGCCATGAGTAATTCCTGAACAAAGAGCCAGGAGTAACCCTTGAGCATTCTAGGTATGACCCAAAAAAAAAAAAAAAAAAACAAAAAAATAGAATAAGAATGGGAATAAGAATGGGAATAAGAATACATATCAAAAAGTGGATGCTTCAATGCTTGCACAAGCCTGCGTTATCCCTTGAACACATATCTCAGGTTCTGTTTGTGGTTTTTACATGCTTTTTTCCCACTTTGGAGATCTTTATGTTTCTCTTGAACACATTTCCTCCTCTCCGTTCCATCACATATTTCTAAGTAATTTTTGCCTAAAAGAAAACATCTTGTATCCCTAAAAAATAAATTTTTGTTGAAAACTGAGTGAATACTTAGAGAAGGTTTTGGCTTCTGGAAGAGGCAAAGAGTCTAGTTCCCTTTATTTTTAATGCGGTTTGCAGAAACTTAAAAACGTTATGTCTCAATATGTCAATCATTAGCCATACAGATTGATCTATACTCTAGAGCTTTTTATTAGTTGCGACCCCTTTCAATCTTCTTGTGCGCTCCTTGTCCTTATGGACCCCTTCCCTAAATCATGTAATGTGGCAGTTATTCACATGGATTTTCACCTGTAGTCAACTTGGAATATCTTGAGGATACATAGGAGGCCATAAAGTCAAGGTTGAGAATTTTGCTCTAGAGTTCATTTGAATAAAAGATAGTTATCTTTCCTGGTTTTGTTGATTAGTCAAGTTATTTTCTTCCCTTCTCACTTCCCTTTCCTCAAAGAGCTGCTTCTTCCTTGGTAGAAAACATTCCTAGCATCATTGAGAAAACAACATTGACTCATTGTGCTCACACATCTGTAAGCACAAATATATACTCCCACTTCCTTTCTCATAGGACTGTAAGACATGTGAGTTGCTAAGCTCAGTTGTAAACAGGGAAAAGTGAAATTATTTTGAAGTCTTTGATATAACCATTACATGATCGACTGTTTTTATGGTTGGACAAAAAATGCTAATTCAACTCCAGTGTTTGGCTCATATATACAATAACTTACTTTTGTAAATGAGTGCATGTCTACCTTGATATCCTAGAAATTAGAGCATAATAGTCACTGATCTATTACTTGTTAGAAGCCTTGTGGTCATCTGTTAGTGCTCTTAGGAAACTTCGTCATGTTACACTCTGCTTCCTTTGAGATATTTTTCTCTATCAAACCTTTCTTTTTACCTAGTCTACTTGCTTTGTCCATTGTGGGTCATAAAACTGTTCTTGATAGTCACTACAGTTTCTGTCATTAGTGAGAACCTGGGTTATCGCCGAGGAGGCTGCCAACAATGCTATATCTGTAAGAAAATTGTTAGTTTTTTTCACACACTGGGTTCTCTAACGCAGTCTCTGGTTTCTCTGGCTCCTGGGATTTACATTCTGTGTAACCATCACTATTGACTAGCAGATGCTCACTTTGGTAATGGTGTTATTGGATTATGATTTCTCTACTAATGGACTCTTTCTTGTTGGTTTTCATGAAGCAATTTTCTTATACAGGAGGGATCTACAGGGTAGAAAAGTCAATGAAACCTTCATCCAATAGTCAGATAGGAACTGAGGTAATTATTTCAATATATATTGAGAAACTGAAATTCTGTAAGCAGCCACAAGAGCTAAAAGAGTTCTTCAATGGTTAAATCTTTGGGTGATATAGCTCAATTCAGGTTGACATCCTGATTGCAACTTTTGAAAGAACCTGAAGAGATGACTAAACTCAATCATATCCAGATTCCAGTTCAATAAAACGGTGAGAAAATGTGTTTCTGTGGAGGGGGTAGGGTTTGATGGAAGATGGAGGATAACAGGTGGGGAAAATTTGGGTCACACATGGTGTGACTCAAGAGCTACTTCCAGCTCTGTACTCAATGCAGTGTTCAGGCAACTAGGTTGTACTTGGGCCTTCAACATTCAAATCATGCACTCAGACCTGTGGACTATCACTTCACTCTTAAATGTTCCAAGTAATATGTGTAGAGACTAATATACTGAAGTTGCATATGTACAGCTGACTGTCTCAGGTTCCAAAACTGACAAATATCTTGTTTGATGATCCCAATACGAGTAGGTAATTATTCTTCCTGTATTATCAGTAAATCCCTTCTTTTGTTTTAGTGTGGCCACATTTAGCTTTGCAGGTTCTACCCCCCTCTCTTTAAGATACCTGTACTAGTTTCTATTTTAATGAAGACTTTTGTAAACTGCCCAAACAAAGTGCTCATTGTTAATCTACCAGTTAATAGATTGCTTGGCAGTCAATAAACTGGTAGATTAAACCTCAAAATGGATGATACAGTCAACCTTTTTAAGTAATGCTTCTTTTAACTCTGTATGTAAATATTTGTGTTTTTATCTACTTCAACTCTAAGAAAAAAAACGTTATTTTTCTGTATTTAAAGTGGGGCTGCTCCTAAAAACCCTAGATTCAAGCCACTTCCTTTCTTTTTTTTAATATTTTATTATACTCTGTGAGATATACAATTACAAAGAAGTTCCATGTTTGGGTTTTGGTCATACAGTGTTCCAGCACCCATCCCTCCACCAGCACCCATCCCCTCCACTCCAGCACCCATCCCTCCACCGTTTCCTACCACCATGTACCCATTCCTCCCTCCTCCCCTAGACTTCCTCTATGGCAGGTTCTTTATCTCTTTTCTGTCTCTCTCATTTTATCTCTCTCTCTTTTTCTCTTACACACTGTGGATTCACAATACATACATATAGAGGTTATCATGTATCTTTTTTGCCTGTATTCAATGCTCAGTTCTAGACTGGTATTATCACTTTCAACAATTATTAGCAAACAGTTCTCTTCTCTGTCTTACCTAACCTCTGACTTCCACACGTTGTGGTAGATTCCATCTTTGACAAGACCTCCTGATCCATGTTTCCTGCTGACTTTGAATATTGGTTTCATATATATATGTACATATATATATATATATATATATATATATATATGTAATGTGTGTATTTATTTCATGCAAATAAATGCAGTCTTTTCTATATCTGTTTTTTCCTTCTGGCTAATTTCACTCAACATGATCCTCTCCATGTCCATTCCTTTATAGGCAAACTTTATAACTTCATTTTCCCTAATAGCTGCATAGTGTTCCATTGTGTACATGTACCAAAGTTTATTTGTCTAGTCATCAGCTCTCGGGGGCACTCTGGTTGTTTCCAGATTCTGGCTATTTTGAATAGTGCTGCTATGAAAACAAAAGTGCAGATGATGTTTCTGCTGTGTGTTTTTGGCCTCCCAGGGTATATTCCTAGGAATGGTATGACTGAGTTGAACCGGAGCTCAATTTCTAGTCTTAGGGGAATGTCCATATAATTTTCCAAAAGGCTGTACCAGCCGACATTCCTACCAACAATGGATGAGAGTCCCGTTCTCCTGCATCCACGCCAGCATTTATTGTCTTTGTTCTTTTGGATATGTGCCAGTCTCTGTGGTGTGAGATGATATCTCATTGCTGTTTTGATTTGCATCTCTCTGATGATTAGTGACGATAAGAATGTTTTCATATGCCTTTTGGCTATTTGAATTTCTTTCTTGTTGAAGTTTCTGTTCATTTTTTTTCCCATTTTTTGATGGGGTTGACTGTTTCCTTCTTTGAGAGTTCTACAAGTGCCTGATATATCTTAGATATTAATACCTTTTCAGATGGGTATTGGGTGAATATTCTTTCCCCATTCTGTGGACTCTCTTTGTATCTTAGTCACTGTTTCTTTTGAGCTTTTCAGTTTCATGTAGTCCCATGTTTATCTTTTGCTTCTTTTGCTTTTTCAGTGGTGTTTCATCTTTGAGGATTCTTTTTAGATTCAATGTTGTGGAGGGTTTTTCCTATATTTTATTCGACGTATTCATGGCTTCATGTCTGATATTGAGATCTTAAATCCATTTTAAAATGGACTATCCACATCCGGACTTCTTTCTCGCCACAACTCCACCCAGCAGACCAGACTATCACAACCTGGCTCACGCAGCCGCTTATTGGCCACGTGGTTCATCAATAATTGCTTTATTTAGAGGTGACTCACAAGGGTATGCCCCCACCACGGCAAGCCTGGAAGGTGCTCGTGTCGTATTTGATATGCCAAATACCAGTAACATTTATATTAGGTCATTCCCATGACCTAATATAATGGCTTGAGGCTTTATGTTCCTGGAGCAAGCGGATGCCTTTGGGTTCTACTAGCATGAGACAGGACATATGGAGATATTACTGGTGACTGCTCTAGCAAATAGATGATCAACGGGAAGATAGTGATAGCGATAGTGAAATCCATTTTGATCTGACTTTTTATTTTTTCCTATTTGGGTCACACCCAGCAATGCTCAGGGTTACTCCTGGCTCTGCACTCAGGAATTATTCCTGGTGGTGCTGGGTGTTCATAAGGGATGCCGGGATCGAACCCAGGCCGGCACAGGCTGGCTGCATGAAAGGCAAATGCCCTACCCACTGGGTTATTGCCCGGCCCCTGATCTGACTTTTATGCATGGTATTAGACAGAGGTTTCAAATTCATTGTTTTAACATGTAGCTGCCCAGTTTTCCCAGCAACACTTGTTGAAGAGGCTTTCCTTGCTCCATTTCGTACTTTTTGCTCTTTTTATCAAAGATTAAATAATCAAGTATTTGAGGATGGGTGTCAGGATACTCAATTCTATTCCATAGGTTCACAGGTCTGATTTTTATTCCAATACCATGCAATTTAGAGCTTTGTACAGATTCAATGCAGTCCCTATAAGGATACCCATGACATTCATCAAAGAAATTCACCAAACTCCCCTGAAATTTATATGGAATAATAAACCCCCACAGATAGCTAAAGCAATCCTTGGGGAAAAGAAGATGGGAGGGATCACCTTCCCTAATTTCAAACTGTACTAAAACGTCGCTTCTTTTCTATTTATGACATCTAAATCTTACATAGTATGTATGTTGTTGAGTTTTACACAAATCTGTTTCTCCTAATCCTAATGTTCAGTTACCTAATCTCTTTTCCACAGACACCATCACATTACCCTAAGTGCTCCCTCCTGCCTTCATAATAGTGAAATAGTCAATTGTGTGCAATTCATATCAGATAGATCTTAACTAGAATATCAGCCATTACTTGCTGCTATGAGGGTACACATAGGTTATTTAACCTAGCTAAAACTCAATTCCCTTAACTATAAAATAGAAATAATAATAGCTATTATATCCTAGAATAATTGTGATTGTTATATTAGTACAATTTACACAAAGCACTTAGCACAGTACTTGGCACAGTTTTGGCGTATAAAAACATTAACAAGTAATGGTATATTATAGAGCTTAGTCTTGATTAAATGGACCATTAAAATATAAAAGAGCCAATAATTGAGACTATTTTCTATATTATATTTTTGTCACTCTTACCTAGCAGTTTCAGACTGATAGAAATTCACTTTTATTTTTTTCTCTAAATAGGCTTTAGATACACAGAGTTACTGGTAGAAAAGCATATGACCTTAAAGATTGATGTTTCAATAAAGGCCTCATTTTTGGATTTCTGTGGGGCTATAAAAGTTGTTGCCAAATGCTTCTATCATTCTTTATTTAAATCTTGCTATCATTACTAATACTAATAATGCCAAACTTTGTTTTTGTCTATTTGAATTTTTTATAAATTAAAATTGTCACATTATTTATCAATATATTTTCAAATATATCATTCTTTCTCTGCCCCTCAGGTATTGCAGGTATGGCTATGGTGCCTGGCTGTATTGGCAGGTGGCAGACAGGAGACAGGCTTGTCTCACACCCAAGGCTCTGCCCCATGCGCCTTGGGTGGTTGAATGGTCTGACATAGAAAAGTCTGGGCCCTCTGGGATGAACCCAGAGACATGGCAGAGCCTGGCAAGCTACCCATTGTGTATTCGAGAGGCCAGGCCAAGAACAGTAACACTAATGGACCTCATTCCCAACGAATGGAGATGTTACTAGCGCCCGCTCTAGGAAATCGATGAACAATGGGAAGACAAGTGATCATTCTTTCTCTTATTGGTTTCCTTTATTTTCACAGTGTGATTAAATTTATTCCACTTAATCACAAAGTATTTCTGTTTAACATCTCACCAGTAAATTATCAAATGAGTAAATTCATTTTTATAAATAACCTGTATTTTTCTTATAAGGAAAATTCTTATTTTATTCCACTGAAATTAAATATATAACGATGAAACAGAAACTGAATGTTAATAATTTCATCAGAGAATAATTATTTAATAATTCCTGTTATTAAGATGTATATAGGTGTGTGCCTGAATTTCAGTTAAATATATTTCTGAAATAATCAAGATCAACTATGATAAATATGATTTTTAAAATGTGGATCACTCATGTTCTATCAACAAGATAATAACTTATATTGGACTATTGATCAGCAGCTATCTGCTTTCAGCTATAAATTTATATAAAAATTTAGAAATTCGACACTATATTGTAGGCTTTATGTTATTGTTCATTGCATCACAGTCAAAATATTCAATTTTGGATGGACAAAGCAATCATAATATTTGGGAAGTGTCAAGAACAAAATAATTTAATTTTAGATTTATTTATTTGTTTATTTATTTATTTGTTGAGCATTATATTGCTATTTGTGTTTATCATGGTATAGATGTCATGGAAATTTATGGGAGAAGGTTATGCAAGTTAGAATTTATTTTAATGGTTTACATAACTTTTGGTTAAAATTTATAGACTACCCACTATATTCTTAGTATTTTGGGGGATGTTGGTGGTGGTGGAATGGAAATCCATGTTATAATAATCACATCTGAAAAGCATTCAAATATCACACAAAATTTATGAATTATTTATATACAACTAGGAAATATATACATATAATATTCATAGGGCTCAAAAAGGATGATGTGATAAAGAGCTACAGATAAATGTTCAGTGGCCATCTGAACATAAACTCTTTAATATTGCATTTAAAAATTATAGTATTGTAAAACTGTTAAAAAGTTTCAAATACAGTAAGGGTTATTTCTCATTCAATTGACCATGTCAGACTTAGATAACCTAGATTACTTTACACCTGTTTCTAGTCAATATCAGGCAAACACAGTGAACAAATGATAATTATTTAGAACTACTAAAGATACAATTCTAAAGAACTTTGGAGAATCTGCATAAATATATAAATTGTATTCAAAATAAAATTTAAAGACATGTTATATGCTTGATGCTAAATTAAGAAAACATTCAATGTAGATTGAGAAATATGGAACAAGTCTACAGAGATGAAAAAATTTACACTCAGAAGCAGGAATTTTCTTTTCTTTACTTCTCACTCTGCAGAACAAAAGGCACTCTCAGATAGAGTTCCAACATAACACCTGAGGCAAATCCAAAGAAAGGATTAAAATCTATTCTAAACATAGAAGGATCTGGTAACTTCAAGCAAAAGCTTAATGTTTCACAATCGTGATATGAAGTGGTACTGCTTGGTGAAGCTTTTTTATTAGAAATTTCTATGCCTTAAGGTAATAACTGGAGACCTTAGAGGAAGGAAATTCATTAAACGTTTTCTGTTTCTACTATACTTGGGATAATATAAAGGTATGCTCTTGTGTAGAAAGCCCAGTTGTTGGTGAAGGAGGAGAGTATAAGGAAGTACTATAATTGAAGGAGGTGGAGAACAGAAGAGAGACCATTTAGAGAAATATCTTTCCAGAGTTTATTACAATATAATGGAGAATAAGGCATTGGTTTCTAAATCTTCTACTTCAGTGGGAGTCTTAGGTGAAAAGTCTTTGTGTTAGGTTTTGTAAAAGTATTTTGCTTTTTCTTTTCTTTGACTAAAATCTAAAAATAACATTATGTTGGGGAGTCAGCTTGACTCTCAAGAAAATAGACTTAAAAAACATGAGAATTACATGAGGCCCAAATAAACCTCTTAGAAAATGTACCTGTCATTTTTCAATTTGTCTTCCTCATGATTGCTTTGATTTTGCCAAATTTCTCTGAAAATAGTGCATTGGACTGTATCACTATCTAAAAAAAAGCATTCTTCATAAATAATAGCTGTCAATGGTAAAATCCATTTTGACCCATTTTGTTTCATTTTATTTAATTTCTAGTCTTTATGTAAAATGGACAAAACTCAAAATTCTTTATTAAGAGATACTAGGATAGACAGCTCCTTTTAGGAAAAGGCAGTATTTAAAATGCTTAATACCTTTTTTTAAAAAAAAGTAATTGCATTTTATTAATTTTTCTCCTTCCCTTCTTTGTTGCAATGACTAAGAGATCATACACTGACTGTGTGTATTACTCACCCAAGCATGTGCTCACCACAATTTAGTTTTGATACGCACACAGGCTGCGTTCACAATGCTCTTTGTCGCCCTGTGTGGAGAGCACACGCTTTGCTGTGGCACTGGGAATCCCAAAAATTTTGCATCTTGAACATGACTATGCTTTTTCACTGATTATATACTTTATTTTTAGCACATTAGGAAAATAAACACTTTTCTTATTTTATTTCTATTTACATAGGAAGCATGTTTGACTACCTTTGGAAATGAGAAAATTAGGGCTTCTGATTCACAAACCCTTGTTATGTAGTAAAAATACTGGCAAGAACTGCTTCTTATTGCTATGAAAACCCATATTGTGACTCGTTGCAACGACAACTTTGTCTCAGCAGCATCATTTTGATAAACACTCTGGAAAGGTAAGGTTTAAATTAAATTATCCAGAGAAGTACTCAAGGGGAAAATGAAGCTCACTTTAAGCACAATGTGGAGTAGCTACATACCATGTTACTCAAACATAGACAGGATTGAATAGATATATGCCATGTTCTTCAAAAAAATTGTTTTTAGGACCTCATCAACTTTGGTAAATACCTATATGCACTTGAAAGTGAATGCATAAATTGTCCATGATGAAGGGTTTTTTAAACATAAAATTAATAAAGTTTTCTTAGTATTCATATTTTCTCTGCTATGGTTTTATAAAAATGTTTATTATCACTTTTGGCAGGTAATAATGTTGGAAGAAAATATTTAAGGAAGGGCCGGAGAGATAGTACAGCGGGTAGGGCATTTGCCTTGCAAGTGGCCGACCTGGGTTTGATTCCCCGGCATCCCATGTGGTCCCCCAGCACCGCCGGAGTAAATCCTGAGTGTAGAGCCAGGAGTAACCCCTGAGAATTTCCAGGTCTGACCCAAAAAACAAAACAAAACAAAAAAAGAAAATATTTAAGGAAAAGAAAAACTAGTAAAGCCATTCCTGCAGGCATAGAAAATGAGAATCCACCTTTATTTAAAAAAAAAATTACTAATTTTGGTGGTCTCTACTGTGATGTGATCCATTTCAAATTTAGAATTTAAAGGATCTTTTGAGTCAGTTTTGAAGGCATTTATGAGTTTTGAAATATTGTTGGTCTATTTGAATGTATTGATTTTGATTCTCTGTTTCTTCTTTGAAACACCATTAGTGTATATTTTAGATCTTAATCTATTCTGTTTTCTATGATATCCTTTTGTTTGTTTGGATTTGGCTACATGACTTCTTCAGGAATCATTCTTGAAGGTGCTAGAGGGACTATAAGGGTAGCACTTGCATCACTTGTCTTTCCATTCTTCATCAATTTGCTCGAGCGGGCACCAGTAAACATCTCCATACGCCCTGCCGCATGCTAGTGTAACCTAAAGGCATCTGCTTGCTCCAGGATCATGAAGAGCCTCAAACCATTTCTTCTGGTCATGGGAATGAGGTCTATAATATCTATAATACTATATGGGTACTGGAGATCAAACTTGGTGCCCCCACATGTAAAACCAGAGCCATAATATCTGTACTATCTCTCTAGCCCTTTTATCCTTTGTTTTTACACCCTACTCTATAAATAAGTTTAGATGAGAATAAGTCTAGAATCCCAGAGTCAGTTTGGTGATATGAGCCTATGTCAGGATGCATAGCAGAAGAAACCTGAGAACTGGCCTGAGAATTCCACTCTAGTCTTAGCTCTAATGCTGGGTGACAACATGATTTGATGTTAGCCTATGGTCTATTTCATTTGATGGAAAACCAGAGGGATATTATACTCATTAACATCACCTGAAGTTTTATCACTTTATTTAACATATTTATTAATTTATTATTTCCTTTATTTTTATTGGGAACTCAAAAGCAGTGCTCAGGGAGCCTGGTGCACTCCCAGAATACTCACCCCAACTTTATGTTCTTCCTGGCTTTGTGATCCTTCCACTGGGGGCCATCAGGGAAACCTTTGGTGGTACTTAGCTAGGGAGCATGTGGTACTGGGGACAGAACTCAGGGAATCCATATGAAAGGCATATGCTGCATCCCTTAGAATAGACCCAGTCCTTTTTTCTTTTTTTACAGTTATAGAATTCCCATTTGATCCCGTGCACAGCTGATCACTTAAACACTTGGCATCCATTATTCATCAATTTGCTCGAGCACTCACCAGTAACATTTCCATTTGACCCTCTCACGTGCCAGTGTAGCCCACTGGCATCTGGTTGCTTCAGGAATATGAAGAGTCTCAAACCGTTTGTTCATGGTCTTGACAAAGAAGTCTCACATCTTATAGGTGGGCAGCCACGTGATCTTTTGATATTCTGTGGGATCCAGTCAGTAATGGCTCTAGTTCAACGGTAGTCTCCAAATCGCATTACATGTCCAGCCCACCTGATTTTTGATGCCTTGGCAAATGAGACAGCATCCCTGAATCTGGAACAGCGATGGAGGTCAGAACTCCGGATTCCTTCTCTAACTTGAGTGAGGCGTGATATTCCAAGCTTAGCTCTTACAATTCCTCTTTGGGAGACCAGAATAGCATTCTCATCCTGCTTTTGTAGGGTCCAGGTCTCAGAGGCGTATGTTAATGCAGGGAGAATGGTGGAGTTGAAGAGATGTGCCCAGAGCAGGAGGTTCTTTGTCTTTTTCACTATTTCTTCAATGCTTTTGAAGGCATTCCAAGCTGCTCTCTTCCTCCTATGCAGCTCAGGTTTTAGGTCCCTCATCATGCTGAGTTCTTGACCTAGGAACATATAACTGCTGCATTCAGAGATGTTTGTTCCATTGAGAGTGAATGAGGCCTCTTTTGTTGAGATTCAGCTGTAGTCCTATCTTTCCACATTCTGAGTCAAAGTTAGCTAGCATTTGTGCCGCTTGGCAAATACTTGGTGTATTAGGAATGATGTCATCAGCGAGCGGGAGGTGGTGTAGTTGCCGACCGTCAGCTGATAACATAATTTATTCTACTTTAAGAAATATAGTTACTACATATTTTGGAGGAAATATACACAGGTATTTGATGTGTGGAAGGGCTAAGGGTGAAAGGTGGGAAATATTCCTGCCGTTGTTCAGGTGACCTCTGGTGGTATTGGGCTTCAATTTTTATAGGATCACTCATGAATCAACAGCATTATGCTTTATTTTCTTTAATACATTATTATTTGAAGTTTAATTTTTAATAGTATTTTTTGAATTTTTTTAGGGGCTGTTCTGGTCACTGATTTGGTTCAGTTCCCGAATATTGGGGGACATGGAACATGTTATTCTGGGGATAGAACATATGTTAGTTACGTAAAAGGCAATTACCTCATCTCCTATACTATCTCTACCACTCAAATCTTCTCAAATGATATATATATATATAACTAGAATATATAAATATATATATAAATATATATTATATATATAAATTTAGTTCTAGTTTTTGCAGTCAACAAGAGGTTCTCAAGGGTTTTGTCTGGCTCCACTCTCAGAACTCACTTCTTTTTTAAGCTTTTTATTAATTTTTTTTCATGAAATACACAGTTACACAGTTATATGTGATTGGATTTTAGTCATACAATGTTACAACATTCATCCACCAGTGTTCATTTCCCACACCAACTTTTGGGGTCATTGAACAAAATTATCCAGGTTGGTAAGAACATAAAAAGTAGAGATAAAACTGAAAAAAATTGTGTTGAGAATTGGAGAAGTCCACTTCTCCAATTGGAATAATGGGTGTAATAAAGATGAACTCAGTTTACTTTCTATTTGGCCCATGTTTAAATTCGTCTATAATAAAGTTTAAAATAAAACAGTCCTACATTCTCTATCTATGGTACTTACTTTTACTCCCTCATACAGCTTCCATTCACATTATTAACTCATCAACCTCTTCTGTTTTCCAATGTATTTGTTAGTTACACTTGTTTGTTTTTCAGTTCCTGCTGTAAGATTCTCAGATCTATATTTCCCTTTCTCTTTCCCAGTTCATTGAGGATATAATTTAGAGGAAGGAGCCAATAGCTAGTTCCAGTGTCTCTCCATGAATGTAGTAATCTTTTAATTTACCTAGATGCATTTTACAGCTCCAAATAAGGATTTTCAATTTTCCCTGTTAAGACTTGTGCATTTTATTAAGTTAATTCATATATGTTCACATACTTTTTTAAATAGCATCTCATTTCTACTACCTGTCCTAATTGCTTATTGTTGGAATAAAGAAATGATATTGGTTTTTCAATGTTCTGAAAACTTAATGAGCTCTCATTCTAGTAAGTGTCTATTCTGCTGGATATGCATGGCAAATTATTATATGCGCCTAAAGACAGTTTTATGGTTCTTCATTTTTAATTTTTTCTGCTAAGAATTATACTGTCAATTTTCAGAAAATAGTCTTTACTATTTTCCTTCTAATCTTGTCTCTATGATTTCTCAAAAATGGGGGCTGACCACTCTTCAGGCTAAACACTGGGGCCTTCTGAGAGTGAGGCTGAGAAGCCTCCCCTAGTCCTCATACTGCTAGAAGTCCCAGAAGCCACAACCACACCCCACAGCCTCAGACTTAGAAGCAGCCCAACTTCTAGGTGAACCTCAGAAGAGACGCCAAGCTGATGAAACTCCCAGGTACACCAGTCTCTGGGACCTCCTCAGGAGGGATGAAAGTAAAGAATTGTACCTGCTCCTGATGCTCCTGGAGCATGGCTGTGTGATGCCTCCAAATGACAGTGCTGATAGCCCAGTAGGAGCACAGAAAATTAAATGGGAAGTAGCATAGAAATCAACTAAGCCCAGTGAGGGAAAGCAATAATGCAGAAGGCTCAACCAACAGCAAACAGACCAGTAGATTCTCAATGACTTTAAAAATACACTGAGATATGATAACTGACAAATTTTCTTTCACTGAACTTCTAAAATAATTTCAGTTGCCATTTTGTTGTAAAAAAGCAATATAAAATAAATTATGTTATGTCTGAAAAGAGGGTAAGCTTGGGGGTATATATAAAACTGGGGATCATGGTGAAGGGAAGATCACATTAAGAGTAGAATTGGTGCTGGAACATTGAATACCCAAAATGACTGTATTGTGAACAGCTTTGTAAGCCACAGTGTTTACATAAAGTTAGAAAAAAGTGATGAATATTCTCTGAATTGTTTCTAAATCTAATAGAACCAAAACTTTTAATTTTATTGGGCATTAATTAAATATTATTATGCAAATGGTTTACAGTGATAACTCCCCACTCTGTTAATTTGTTAGCACCTAGAATCGATTAAATATATTTGCGATAATTGTTGAGTCATTATCAATACATTAGCCACCAATTTTCTTTCCCACAGTTTCAGTCAGACTATATTTTATACATTGTAATACATTAAAGTTCAGAGAGGACATATCCAGATAGTGTTAACTACAGTATTTTTAATTATCTTGATTTATTTTTCAGTTAGTGTTATTAACTGCTTTGCTATGCTTAATTTATAAATCAAAATTTATTGTAGGTATACAGGCATAGAAAATATTATGAGGCCCACAGGGTTTAGTAATGTGATAGCTGGCAGCCACAGAATGTGCTTTGAGGAATAAGACAGGACTACTGTAATGCTTTTATTAACTAACAAATATATGTATATGTAAGCAAAGTATATGTATTTGCTGTCTTTTTCAAATAAATATGTGGCTTTTGTTATGGCAGGCTTTCATTACTCAACTGACACTGACACAGTGACAGTTCTTGGTTCTATTGTCTCTCCCTTCCCTTTCCCTAGTCTCTCCTTCCCTTAATCAATCATCTTCTGGTTTTTTTTTGTTGTTGTTGTTCTTGTTCCTGTTATTGTTCTTTCTATCACAGACTTTCAAAAAGAAAACCTGGTGTCTGGTTATTACAGCAAATTTAAAAATAAAGGGCTGACAATTCATCTCTGATCATTAACTCTGTGGTCTTGGGAAAGCTGTGCAATACCTTTTTATTGTTTATTGTTTTGGTTTTTGGCCTCACCCAGTGGTACTCAAGACATACTCCCTATTCTAGTCAGGGTTCACTACTAGCTATGCTGCTTGGGGAACAGATGTGGTGTCAGGAATGGCATGAAACCTGGTTAGCCACCTGAAAAGCAAGTGCCTGGCTCTCTGTTCTATTTATTGCTCCATCTCACAAACACTATGTAATCTGTGTTCTACCCTACTCACCTGTAAAATGGAAGAAATAATTTTACTTTTTATATTGAGTGGACAGAATAAGTCCTTTAAACATACATTATGTGCTTTGGGCATGTTAAATATCACTGTAAACTATCACTGTATCACTGTCTTCCCGTTCATCATCAATTTGCTCAAGCGGGCACCAGTAACATCTCCATATGTCCTGTCTCATGCAAGTAGAGCCCAAGGGCACCTGCTCACTCCAGGAACATAAAGAGCCTTATACCATTCCATTAGGTCATGGGAATGAGGTCTATAATTGTTACTGGTATTTGGCATAACAAATACGACACTGGTAGCTTGCCAGGCTCTGCCGTGCGGGTAGCATACTCTTGTAGTCATCTCTAAACTAGCATTTATTGATGAACCACGCAGCCTCAAGTGCGGTTCATCAATACTGTAAACTATAGTTTTCTTTATTAGTTTCTGTCCTTTTCATGACTTCTTTTCTTTTTCTTTGGATTTATCCCTGTTTCTCCCTAGCACCTTGGAGAATTGTTACCTCACTTATTTCTAAACTTTCTTGTCTGGTGCTAAATAGTTTTAGGATATTTATTTATACCTCACAGCACTGCCGTTAGTGGTTCCCAGAAATGTTGACAGATAGCACTTCATGCACATTCAGCTTTACATTTAATATATTCACTTAGACATTTCTATTTCCTCAAGTGGTGTACAGTTGCATTTCTAGGTCTACAGATTTTTTGAAATGAAAACTTACATTTGATTTGCATTTCAATTGTTATTGACTAATACTGGAAAACTTTCTAAGATACAGAGATGCGTGTTAGGATATCGTATAACGGAAACCTAATCATGACTAACTTTCTTTTTTATTTTTCTTTAATTTTTTCCCCCCAAAATTTTTATTACACCATTTTAGACGTACAATTGCAAGATGCTCATGCAGAGTGCTGGTTCCACAGTGTTCCAACACCCATCCCTCCACCCAAACCCATCTCCCATCACCAATGTCCCCACCTCCCTCCCCCTTCCCACACCTCAACTACTTGGTGGTTTCTGTATGTCTTCTCTCTCCTCTCTATCTCTCTCTCCCTCCAAACTTTCCTGCACATTGTGGAATGCAGTGGATTAAAGGACATTACTGTTTCCACTATTTTGATGGACCGCTGCCACTTGCGCGGTCCATCAAGACCTGGGCTCAAACTGGTTTTGCTCTGTTAATCTGGTGGTGAGGTAGTATCCCAGCATCCAGACAGCGAAGATGGTGGCTAGTGTGGTGGATGAGTCTCATCTGGCTGCTTCCGGGACCCCCCGGAGGTGATGGGCCCACCCCAAAACCCATCTGTCCTCCCGGGAGCCCCATTGTCAGCTTAGCTGGGGGGAAAATTGGAGTTCCAGCTTCCCCAGGCGTGTCCCCAGGCCCGCATGCTATGGCTGGTCACCCCAAGGCATCTCCTGGGCAGGGCCACCAGGCTCGATAAAGTGGAGGGGGAATGGCTGACCCCTGACTCCATCTGACGAATTCCTAGCGATTCCCGCTTCTGGGAGCTGCCTACCTGGGCTCGAGCTGGTTTTGCTCTGTTAATCTGGTCGTGAGGTAGTATCCCAGCATCTGGACAGTGAAGGTGGTGGCTAGTGTGGTGGGCGAGTCTCATCCAGCTGCTTCCGGGCCCCCCGGAGGTGATGGGCCCACTCCCAAAACCCATCTGTCCTCCTGGGAGCCCCCAATCATGAACAACTTTCTAACTGTATATTTCACAATGATTCAATAAAAAATTTCTAATATATTTCTCCTTTACAATTGTTGTGTGTATATGTGTATGTGTGTGTGTGTGTGTGTGTGTGTGAGAGAGAGAGAGAGAGAGAGAGAGAGAAAGGAGACTCAGTTCTTGGTACCTGATTAACTCATGTCACAATACATGTGTGCTTGAAAAAATAAGGTTAACTCACTAGATGCAATCTTGTTGTGTATTTTTTGATCATAGTTATTATTATACATATGATATTCTATGTTTCCTTGAGCTGCTTGTGATAAAAATCCTTTAAACCGATAATTAAAATTACTTATTTAGCTACTTTTCATAAATTGTCTTAAATTATGTGTATATTTTCGCATTTTAAGGTATTCATTATTTTCCTATAGTCAAGATCTGTTATCAGTCCATTTATAAGTTTTTCATTTAGTCACTATGCCCATTTATTTTTAGATTAACTTTTTCTACATTTATATTATTTTCTTTTACCCCATTTATTTAAACATCATGGTTTACAAAGTTGCTCATGATGATTTGTTTTAGGCATCAATATTTAGCACCAATCCCACCAGCACTATCACCTTCCCTTCACCATTGTCTCATTTTCCCAGTCACCTCTCAATCTGCCCCCATAGCATGCCCACAGTAATTTATTTTATAGGGCATGGAATGCCTTCAAAGGCATCAAAGAAATAGTTAAAAGGACAAAGAACCTGCAGCTCCAGGCACATATTTTTTGACTCCACCATTCTCCCTGCATTAACATATGCCTCAGAGACCTGGGCCCTACGAAAGCAGGATGAGAATGCTATTTGGGTCTCCCAGAGAGGAATCGAACGAGCTATGCTTGGAATATCATGCCTCACTCAAGTGAGAGAAGGAATCCAGAGTTCTGACCTCTGTCGCTATTCCAGAATCAGGGATGCTGTCTCGTTTGCCAAGGCATGGAAAATCAGATCGGCTGCTTTTGGAAAACAATATGGGCATTCCTCCGAAAACTAGACACTGAGCTCCCATTTGATCCAGCAATAGAACTCCTGGGAATATAACCGAGAGACCAAAAAACACATAGCAGAAACACTATCTGTACTTATGTATTCATTTCTGTGCTATTCACTATAGCTAGAATCTGGAAACAACCTAAATGCCCGAGAACAGAGGACTGGCTAAAGAAACTGTGGTTCATCTACACTATGGAATACTATGCAGCTATCAGAAAAGATGAAATTATGAGATTTACCTGCAAATGGATGGACATGGAGACTATCATGCTGAGTGAAATTAGTCAGAAGGAAAAGGACAGATACAGAATTATTGCATTCATTAATAGGATATAAATAGAAAACTCACCATTGAATATACATAAAGAGGCTTAAGTGATAAACTCTAAATATCCGCAGGGCTAGCCACAATGTGTAAAACAAGAGAGAGAGAGATGCAAAGACAGAGAGAGAGAAAGAGAGAAAACAGGCCTACCTGCTGTTGAGGCAGCCTGGGGGTGGGTGGGAGGGGTTGGGTACATTGGTGGTGGAAATGGGGCACTGGTGGAGGGATGGGTGCTGGAATAATGTATTACCAAGAACCAATTGTGAACACCTTTGTAATTGCATGTCTCACAGTGGTATAATAAATTTTTTTTTAAAAAAGTAAAAAAAAAAGATAAAATCAGATGGGCTGTATATGTAATGCGATTTGGAGACAACCGTTGGACTAGAGCTGTTACCAACTGGATACCATGGGATGTCAAAAGATCACGTGGCAGCCCACCAACAAGATGGTCAGACTTCCTTGTCAAGACCCTGAAGGAATGGTTTGAGGCTCTTCATATTCCTGAGTCAACCAGATACCATTGGGCTACATTGGCAACTGATAGGGTCCAATGGAAATGTTACTGGGGCCAACTCTAGCAAATCGATGAATAAAGGGATTCAAGTGATCAAGTGATCAAGTTTGTTACTACTCAATGGCTAATGAAATGGTCAAAATATATTTCAGCAAAATACAATTGTTATATCTCCCCAAGGAGAGAATAATTCCTTTTCTGAGGGTTTACTAAGCTCCTGTTGCTCGTTAAGACTTCTGTGATAATATTTTTGTTAATTGAGATTTGTTGATTTTACATCATGTCCCATCCAATCTGGTGTGCTGAAAATTTACCTGGGCAGTTGAACAAGAGGCTGGTTGAGGAATGTCAGTACAGCCACTGGGCCTTTGGGAGGGGAGGAACTTGGCCTTCTCCACTTCCAAGATCATCCAGGAGGTCTTATCTGAGACTCCGCCTCGAGAAATTTTTGCTGCCAATTGATATCTTTCCAGATTTTATTGCAAGTCTCTAGAACAGGGCCAATAGACAAGTTTACATGGTAGTGGCAGTGGGACATGGGTCATTTACTCTTTTTCAATTCTATTAAATGCTGTAGTTAATGCTTCGGCAACATTATCCTCCAATCATATTAAACTGGTGCATTATTTTCCACCTATTTTTGTTCACTTTTAATTTTATTCATTTAGCATAGCATATAGGGTTAAGAATTAGTGGGAACACTAACATAACTGTTATGAGCATATGATTTAGAAACTTATAAATTTCTGACTTATTTTATGAAAGAAATAGCACTCAAAAATATCAGGGAAAGACAGAAAAATACCAGAAGCCTATCCCTGAAAGCTATTTCATCGTTTTACTTCTGTTGTTAAAGACATCTGTCTTTTCAGTGCAAGCTTATGAGGCAATTTCAGAGCAGCCTATACTAGGAAATCATTTTGCTTTCTTTTTATGAGAAGTTATATACACATAGTTTTCCTGATTTGCAAATTCCAAATTCCAGTTCTGTACCAGACAGACCAGATCTCCTCAATGCAGGAATGGAGATGGTATCTCTGAATAGGACTTTTATTTTTGCTTTTTGGGTCACACCGGCAACGCTAAGGGGTTACTCTGGCTCTTTGCTCAGGAATTACTCCTGGCAATGCTTGGGGTACCATATGGGATGCTGAGGATCGAACCCGGTTGGCCGCATGCAAGGCAAACGCCCTACCCGCTGGGCTATCACTCTGGCCCCTGAATAGCATTTTTTACTTTCAATTTCTTAGTTTTCTGAAGAAGTCAGGTTTTTTCAGACTAGTAGTTGGAATTAACTAATGACTTTAATTATTCTATGATATTGGTTAGGATAAGACTACCTTTACTATGTATTTACAAATAAAAACAGCAAATGATGCAATGACACATTTTTACCATATTCCCAAACTTATATGGCAAATCTGTCTCTTTTACGTGGTTTTAATATTGTCATTTTAATTTGATCATTTGATTTTTAAGCACCTTATTTTGATTAAATTAGTCTCTAAGAGTGTAAATGCTTATGTTTTAGGGTTGTGACACTATCACGCCTTTCCTATCTCCAAATTTCCAATAACCTTCTAGCATTGTCCACAAGACCATCTCTTCCACACCTTGACTTAGGAAATCTCAGTTTTGTATCCCAAACCCAAGGATTGGTTTTCACTTAACATTGCATATTTCCCAGCTGTGTGTCTTTATACAATAGTACTAAATTTCACAATTTATTATTATTTTCCTTTTGATTTATTTTACTTAGTTTGAAACCCTCGATTCCACCCATGTTATAGCAATAAAAAGACTTCATCTTTTCTTATAATAATATACATAATACATTAGTATAGTATATTACTCCAATACACCATATATAATACATTCACTTGTATTACTTGTCTTCCCGCTGTTCATTGATTTGCTTGAGCAGGCACCAATAACATCTTCATTCATCACTGTCATGTGCTAGTATAGCTCAAAGGACTCTGCTTGCTCCAGGAACATGAAGAGCCTCAAACCATTTGTATATAGTACAGTAGTTTATTACAATATTATTTAATTTTAATATAATTGAATATAATCTACTTGTACAGAATTATTAAATTGTTTATATATACATGTGTATAAACTATCATATATCTATCTACATGCAAATATCTTATAACAGAGAAGAATATGGATTTATTTCAGATACTGGCTTTTGCAAGTAGTGCTGCAATGAGCATATGCATTCATATATCTTTTAAATTCATATCTTTTGTATACTTGGCGGTGAGATATAAAGGAATGGAATTGCTGACTCATATTATATTTCTATTTTTGATTTTTTTCAGAAATCCCTTTACTGTTCTCAATGAGTGCTGGACTGGTTTACTTTCCCACATGATCACATTTCAATTCCTACAATTTATATGTAAATTATACTTTATTAACATTTGAAAAATAGAATTACAAATCTGGGTCTTTGGTGGAGGAGATGTAAATGAAGATGGATCAAACTAGCTGTGCTCAGGACTTAGTCCTGGCTCTATTCTCAGGGATCAATTTTGGTGATGATCAGGAGACCATATAGGGTGCTGGGGATCAAACTCAAGTTGGATTCATGTAAGACAAGTGCTTTACCCACTGTGCTATCAATTACAAAACTCTGGTCCCATCAATTACCAAAGCTTTTTATAATTAGCAGTTCTTTAGTTCTGGATTCGAGCATTCAGGATTTTGAAACTTTCTCTATGTAAATAAAGTGATACACAGATTCTCTTTTAGTAACAGTATTGCAAATCATACCGAAAAGGAAAATAAGAGAGGGATGGGGAGAGAAAAGAGAGAGAGAGAGAGAGAGAGAGAGAGGGAGAGAGAGAGAGAGAGAATTTCTGCCATATAGACAGGCTCTGGGAATTGGGGTGGGGGAACTAGTGACATTGTTGGTGGAAAATATATACTGGAAAAGTGATGGAGAAAAATATTTTCTCCACATGCTTTGGGATTTAGAAATACTTATCCGCAGTTGAATTCCTTTTGCCTAAATGATCTCATAATCTAATGCTTGCTATGTTCCAAATTGACAAATTCTTCAATATTGCAACTTATATAAAATAATTTTTTCTATCAAATCATTCAGTATTACTTTACTTCAAAAAATTCTTCATTTATGTATTATTTTATTAGGCGCTTTATGGTTTCCTCCTCCCTCCTTGGCAAACTCTTTTTTAGCATTTGGTTAATATTGTTTTTTTGTGACACATGTTTCCAATAGTGTTATAAATAGTTTTGATTTACAGTTACCTCGACTTTCTGGAATTTTTCCTAAAAAGTTTACTTAGTTTGATATTAGGTACTCTTTGATTCCATAATCACTCTTAATCTATGATGATGAAATTGAACAAATTAGTTCAGAATACCTAGGGAAGAAAGTCTGCCTGCCTCTATTTATTTTGTTGTTCCTTGAAAACTGTTATCTCTAATGGAAGATAATTTATTTTAAGGCTATGAAAATAAATATTCATAAACCTTAAAACTGACCTGCAGATGACCTTGAACCTGAAGGGAACAATTATTCTTCTACAGATCCAAAAAGTTGACCTTTGGAGTCTTTTGAGATGTACCATGGCAAGCAGTATCTGGCAATAAGTAAACCTCTCGGTCTTATTTTTTGTTGATTCTTCCCAATTCTATAAATGTCTTCAATTACAAGACAGAGAAATTTGAGCCTTGCCTCCTCACTCCTTGAGAATCAAGTTAAAAAATTAAGCAATCCTTTTATTTCTCTCAGAAGTTGGTGTTACAGTGTTCTTTATATGTCAGACTTACTCTATAGCAATTGCAATCAGGGTTGAAAAGCAGGAAAGATTTGTGAAGGCAAGATTCTTTCATATAGAGAAACAGTGTGTGTGCTGAGTTATGTAAGAGAATCTATTGTATTCCTATCTAATTAAACCACTTAATCTATTATCAGATTAGCATGTTGCTGATAAACAATAATGTTTATATTAAAATGTTAGAGAAAGATATCTATCACTAGAGATATTCAAGCTAAAAAGTTCATTTTTATGGCATTTTGGAGAAAGAATGTAACATTGGGGCTAGATAAGATTTCCTAAGTTATTTATAGATTTCTAAAAAGTACAAATACCAAAATAATAATTCAATTCTTATTCTTTTTCAAAAATATGAACTATTGTGTTCAATTAATATCCTGATACCACACAATAAGCTCTGTAGTACTGTCCTGTGTGTTCTCACTACAATGAAATTCGAGCAAGTTAAGTTGTATGTGCTTAAGTCAAAAATAAAAAGCAAGAATTATGCATTTCACTCCAATGACCTGCACATGACTTTGATTAATAAGCACTTTTACCTTGGTAAATAAAGCCTCTAAATAAAGTACTGACTTTTCCCTTGGTGTGTTCTTAATGCACTAGAAAAATTGACTCTTTTTCCACTAAGTGAAGGTTAATGTGGCAGACTGGCATCATATCTAAACTACCGTGAACATTATTTACCTCAAAGAGGAGAGTTGGGCATGTAAACCTGTGGAAAAATAAAAAGATTTATGCAGATGTTCAGTTCCATTTTCACTTACTGAGAGCTTGTATGGCAGAAAGAGTGCTGGGAAGAAGAAAAACAATGATAAAAAAAACTCCTTTTCTTGACCTTGAGGGTGTTAAAATGTAACAGGAGGAGCAATAAATAAGTGACTAGATACTATAATATTGAAGAAAACCTGCGCTTAGTTGTAGACAGAGCTCAATGGGAATTCTGATGGGAACATTTAGCTCAGAGCTTCAGGGATGGAATGCTTCATGGAGGAAATGAAGTTTCAGCTGACTGTAATGATGAGAAGCATTAGAAACTGAAAGTGTGTATGTGTGTGTGTGTTGTGTGTGTGTAGTGTGTGTGTAGTGTGTATAGGACTTTGAACCCTTACATCTATTCCTTAAAATATATAATCTCATATATTTGCTCAATTAATTTCACTTTATCTTAGCCAAAAGGCCGAGAAGCGATGGGTCAATTAATTTCAAATAATTAATATTCTATAGATTATACGACACAATTGGGTTAACCTCAATCCCAAAATGAAACTAGAAATCTAGTGAGTTTGGAAATTAAGAACCACAGTTGTACATTTTATATGGATCAAAGCAGAATTAGAAAAGGAGGGGTTGGAGCAACAGTGCAGTGGACAGGACATTTGTCTTGCAAGCAATAAACATGGGTTTGATTCCCAAAACACAATAAGGCCATACAAACGTCAGGCGTGATCCGGAGCACAGAACTAGAAGTAAGCCCTGGATACTGCTGGATGTACCACCTCTTCCCAAACCTACCCCTTCCCCAAAAGTAAAATTTAAAAATGGGGCTTTATCTTATTAGAATTAGACAACAATATATTTAGATTTCAGTTCTGATACTAGAAATTTCAGAAATGCTGTATTTATCATCCCACTAGAGACATTTTAAAAATAAAACAAATGGTCAATATCACCCAGAAGGCTATAACAAAAATTATCAACAGACTCAAAGATTGCTCATTTCTATAGGTTGATTCCCCCAATATAATCTGTACATTCTAATCCCCATTCTAATTATCAGAATCTTGTGCTTTCCCTTAACTAACATTGCAAATGTGATTAAGAATCTTTAGTTAAGAGATTTTCCTGATTAGTCTGGTATGTTCTAGATAATCACAGGATTCTCTACTAAGACAACAGTCAAAAGTAGAAGACAATATGACAACAGCAACACGATTAGCATGTCATAACTACAAACCAAGGGTGGTGGTTCGTTATTTATTGTTTTAATTGAATCAGCATGAGATACACAGTTACAAAGTTGTTCATGATTGGATTTTGACCATACAATGTTCCAATATCCATGTCTTTGCAATTGTACATTTCAACCAATGTCCCAGTTTCCCTACTACCCCTCACACATCCCCTCCCTCCAGTCTATGTCAGGTACTGTTCTCTCTCTCTCTCTCTCTCTCTCTCTCTCTCTCTCTCTCTCTCTCTCTCTCTCTCTCCTCTCTCTCTATCTGTGATTGTCGGATGGCAGGTTTAGCTAGTCTGGGAGATTTGCTATTTTACCCACTCAAAGCTTAATCTACCCTGGGGCCGGAGCGATAGCCCAGCGGGTAGGGGCGTTTGCCTTGCGGCCGGCCTGTGCCGCCCGGGTTCGATCCCCGGGCGTCCCATATGGTCCCCTGCGCACAGCCAGGAGTAATTCCTGAGTGCAGAGCCAGGAGTAACCCCTGAGCATTGCCGGGTGTGACCCAAAAAAGCAAAAAAAAAAAAAAAAAAAAGCTTAATCTACTTACATATTCTTTTTAAAAAATTTTATTATACCACCATGAGACATACAATTACAAAGGTGTTCATAACTGGTTCTTGGATATACAGTGTTCCAGCACCTATTCAGCCACCAGTGCCCCATTTCCACTACCAATGTACCCACAACCCCTCCTGCCTACCCCCCAGGCTCCCTCAAGAGCAGATACCCCCTCTTCCTCTCTTTCTCTTTCTGTCTCTCTCTGTCTCTACATCTCTCTCCCTCTTCTTTTACACATTGTGGCTAGCCCTGCAGATATTTAGGATTTATCATTTAAGTTTCTTTGTGTATATTAAATGGTGAGTTCTCGTCTGACATTACCATTTTCCACACTTAGTAAAACACTGGTATATATTTATATCCCATTAATGAATGCAGTCATTTTATATCCGTCCTTTTCCTTCTGACTAATTTCACTCAACATGATAGTCTCCATGTCCACCCATTTGCAGGTAAATTTCATAATTTCATCTTTTCTGACAGCTGCATAGTATTCCATAGGCGTAGATGTACCACAGTTTCTTTAGCCAGTCCTCTGTTCTCAAGTACTTAGGCTGTTTCCCGATTCTAGCTATCATGAATAGCGCAGTGATGAATAAAGAAGTAGAGATAGTGTTTCTGCTACATATTTTTTGGGTCTCTAGGGTATGCTCCAAGGAGTGGTATTGCTGGATCAAATGGGAGCTCAATATCTAGTTTTCAGAAGAATGTCCATATTGTTTTCCAAAAGGGCAGTTCCAATCGGCACTCCCACCAATGGTGGATGAGAGTTCCTTTTTTCCCTGCATCCATGTCAGCACCAGTTGGTCTTGCTGTTTTGGATGTGTGCCAGTGTCTGTGGTGCGAGATGGTAACTCATTGTCGTTTTGATTTGCATCTCCCTTATGATTAATGATGAAGAGCACTTTTTCATATGCCTTCTGGCCATTTGAATTTCTTCTCTTAGAAAGCTTCTGTTCATTTCTTCTCCCCTTTTTTTTGATGAGGCTGGCCAATTTTTTCTTGTGAAGTGCCACCAGTGCCTGATACATCCGGATATTAACCCTTTGGCAGATGGGTATTGGGTGAATATTCTTTCCCACTCTGTGGATTGTCTTTTGTATCTTGGTCACTGTTTCTTTTGAGGTGTAGAAGTTTTTCAATTTTATATAATCCCATTTGTTTATCTTTGCTTCCATTTGCTTGGTCAGTGGTGTTTCATCTTTGAAGATGCTTTTAGTTTCAATGCTGTAGAGCGTTTTTCCTAAGTTTTCTTTGATGTACCTAATAGAGTCATGTCTGATGTTGAGATCTATAATCCATTTTAATTTGACTTTTGTGCATGGTGTTAGAAAGAGGTATAAGTTCATTTTTTACACTTACCTGCCCAATTTTCCCAGCACCATTTGTTAAAGAGGCTTTCTTTGCTCCACTTAATATTTTTGCTCCTTTATTGAAGATCAAGTGGTTGTATATTTGAGAGTGTTTTTCAGGATATTCAGTTCTATTCCATAGGTCTATGGGTCTGTCTCTATACCAATACCACACTGTCTTAATTACGACTGCTTTGTAGTAGAGTTTGAGGTTGGGGGAAAGTGATAACTCCCATCTTCTTTTCCCCAAGGATTGCTTTAGCTATTCCTGGGGGTTTATTATTCCATACAAATTTCAGGAGTGTTTGTTCAATTTCTTTTGAAGAACATCATGGATATCTTTAAAGGTACCACATTGTACATCTGTATAAAGCTCTAGGGTACTTACATGTTCTTAAGCCAAGTTTCATTTTAATGAGATCTCTCTTCTAGGTAAACATTGATAGAGGGTATGGCAGTTACATAAGTCACCTTGCCTTTGATTAACTTCTGATTTATTATACATCTACTAAGACTTCTATGTTTCCTAAATTGGGCACAGCTCCTCTTTATACCCACTGGCCCAGCATGGGAGCAGTTAGAATTTACCGAGATATTGTTATCCTAGCTACATTGAGACTATCTTTAAGATTATATAAGGATCATACTAGTTTGCCCTCATTCAGGCAAGTGAGACCCTTTCAGTATATGGAGAACAAGATATTCAGAATCACCCTGGTGCAGATAATAAATAAGAAGGACCTTGTGGGTACCATCTAGATTACCCATCTAGATTACATGAAGCCCATGAAATTAATATGTCTTACTTTATATCAGCCCCCTCTCTTTCTCCAGTCTTTTACATAAGAGATAATCTCAGAAGAAGGGATTAGTCCTTGGTGTTTATAACTATAATAGGCGTGGCGCCACCCTTCTACACTCTGATTAGGGTTTTTTGTTGACAGGACCCTCCTGTCAACAGATATGATTACTTTGGTATGTATATAAGGGACTGACTTGAGGCCCCTCCTCCTTTTCCCTTTCATTTGGGCAGGAATCCTCTCAGGTGAGATCCTCTCTCTCTTTGGTGGGAGAACTGGGCTTTCTTGTATGGTCTAAGTCCTGACCATACAAGAGCTTTTGTACTAAAAATCTTTTTTGGAACTGCGCTGGACTGGTGAGTTTTCATCCTTTCCCCCAGCGGCCTTGGAGGTAGAAGAGAACTTCTGTCCTGATACTGCTGGGGACCCCAGTGGCTCCCAACAAGAATGGTTAATTTGATATGTCCTTTGACTAAGACTTGTAGTACACATTTACTCAAGCATTATTCTGAAAGTGCCTATGATATTTTTCTGATCAATGTTAATGTCTGTATGTGTAAACTAAGTCAGACTACTCATCCAGAATGTTGTGCTTCCACAGATAATGAATAATTATTCCATCAGATAATGCTCTGAATAGGAGAAAAATATCTAAGTAGGAAATAATTCCCCTTACCTAACTGCTACTCAGATATATTGCTTGTGGACTTGAACTGAAATGTCAATCAAATGAGGACTATTTTAAACCCAAAGTGGGCTAAATGCTTTAACTTCGCCAGCTTCCCAACTATAAATTTGCACTCTTCCAATTCTTCATAATCACCTGAACCAATTCCTGATATTTGAATCTAATTTGCTTTCTCTATTTCTCAGGAGAACCCTGACTAATAAATCAAAGAATGTCAACTGCAATGTTTCCAAATGTGTGAATGGGATATTGCCTCTGGACATAGTAGGAGGGGGTGAGGCCAATCGTACCCACTGGTGCAAGTGTATTTGTTCAGAAAATGAAGGAAAATTTCCTGGGAATCACTCAATGACTTTTTTAAAGATGGTAGTAGTGTAGAAATTTTTGTTGCTACAAAGGAAAGATTTGTCAGAGAATCCAAGAACAATGTAGCTTTTCTTATATTTTAATTTCAGCCGGATTAAATTTATTTTACAATACTTCCAGAACAGCATGAGATCAAATCTGTATTGTTTTAAACTCTAGGTTTTAGTAAGGTGCTATAGCTGTTATAGAAATGATTGCCTCTAGTAAAACAGGTGAAACTCTAAAAAAAGTTATTGAAAAGTAGAAATACATAACATTTTCCTTAATTCTTTTCTCTTTTGAAATCTTGGTTCTTTTTTCAGGTTTTTTTTTCAAATTATAGAATGTATCATTAAGTCATTCCTTTTCAATGGTTTAAAAACATCCTATCATATGCCCAATGAATTTTGTTAATCCATTCACCCACTGAAAGAGGTGAATGGATTAACAAAGAGCTGTTTCTTCCTTTTGGCTATTATGAATAATGCTACTATAAACAGTAATATAAATGCTCCTATAAAGTCAATATTTTTTCCTCTTGAATTTTATGGTATGGAAATTATTACTCCTATGGTACTTTGCTTTTAAGTTTTTGGATTTCAAACTGTATCAAACAATGGTCCTGCCCCTTGAGGTGTTGCAGGCGTGGCTGTGGTGCCCGGCTGCATTGGCAGGTGGCAGACAGGAGACAGGTTTGGGCTCTGCCCTGTGGGTCCTGGATGGTTGATGGTCTGACAGAAAAATACTGGGCACACTAGGGCCCTGGGATGATCCCAGAGCCATGGCAGAGCCTGGCAACCTACCCGTGGTATATTCGATATTCCAAAAACAGTAATGATAATGGATCTCATTCTCACAAATAGACTGGCACCCCTTGAGCAAATTGATGAACAATGGGAAGACAAGTGAAGTGACAAGTGAGCAAACAATGGTTGAACCATATTTTATATTTGACCAGTAATGTTCTAGAGTCATTATTATTTATTAATTCATGTTTTGGAGCCACATTAAGTGATGCTCAATGCTTCACTCCTAGGTCTGTGTGCAGGGATCACTTCAGCATGTGCTCAGGGGACCTTATGTGGTGGTAGGATTCGAGCCAGGGTCAGCAGGACATAGCACAAAGAACCTGAAGCTCTGTAGTATCTCTGGCCCCAAGTTACAATCTCTTTAAATCCACAGTAACTTATTTAATTACATAACATCATTAATGTCCAACAATAACTTCAATACAAATGCCACATATATTGAAATATTGAGGATTTAAAGAATAACTATAACAATAAAGTGATAAAATGAAAAATATCAGAAAATTATTGTTAGTAAACATTCATAAGGACATGGAAATGCTCAAATAGTGAGATTATAAAGTAAATAAATAAATAAAATTTATTAAATAAATTAAATTAAGTAGTTAAAAAATCTAGTGTGTGTTCAAGAAAATATTTTAATGTTATGACCAGTCCTGAGCAAAGTAAAAGAAGCAATACTATCCAATACTTTTACTGATATTATCATAATTTTGATAGAAAACCTTTACAAAGGTGTCGGGGCACTCACCGGGGTCCCCCGACAGTGCCGGGAAGTGAGTTCCCTTCTACCTCCGAAGCCGGAGAGGAATGGATGAACACTCAGGAATCCGATAGTTTTAAAAGGCTTTACTTATCACAAGTTCAGGCATACAAATCAGCAAAAGGAAAAACCCGATGCTTAGGATTCCAGGCTAGAACCCCAGCCACGTGTAGGCCAAGATGGCGACCACCACGTGTAAAACTTCCAAGGGGAATAAACGCTCACAAGGCGAGATCCCACGGGAAGAAGAAGGGGAGAGCGGGAACCGGCTAGTTTATACACCCGATAGCAACTCAGACCTTCCTCCCATTGTTATGGAAAGCAGGGAGGGTCCAATGCCCTCAGGTAATCCCCTCCCTGCATCTCACCTAGGGCCTTTACTGTGCTAATGTTTTGAGCCGGAATGCCTTTGAAATGTAGAGAAGGGGGTTTCTGAGATGGCATGTCACTGTACCAAAAGATCAACACCAATGCCAGTTAAATATTTCTCCAAGCCTTCACAAGTCTCCTCTACTTCATTGTAGTTTTATATTTTATCAGGGAGCCATGCTTGTTTGTTTGGAAGCAAACAGCATTTCTCTCTGGTCTAATTACTTACGTGTCCTACGTGGCCAGGCTAATATGCTGGTAAGATCTAGCTAGTCCCACGATGATTGTGATAGCATGGGAGAATATTTATACCAGCTAGTACAGCATACATGGTCGGATAAACTGCCACATTTAGACTACCCCCTTATCCACGAAGTGATTTGCGGGAGGCAATCCAGAGCAGATGCAGCGGCCCTTAGGAGTCCTGCAACACAAAGGCAATATGATTAAGTATGGTTAAGGGATGGACCAGTTTAACTCTGAAATTAAATGCAGAGTAGAAATACAATTTTAATATCTGGCTTCAGAAACCCATTAAAAATAAAGATACATCTAATCAAAATGGGTTAATTCCAACTAATGAAAATTATATTAACATTAGAAAATCAATACAAGAAAAAAATGATAAACTCTAAAAGCATTTCATTTACTATATAAAAATCATTAGATAACTATTCATATATTAATTTAAAAAAGATAGTAGCAGGAAGTCACATCAATAAACTAATAAAAGACATTTAAAAGAAAACAGAAAATAACATACATAATATGAATAGTTAAAATAATTTCCTCTCAACCAGAAATAAGATAAGTATGATATAGTTACTCTTTTTATTCAAGATTTTCCTGGAAACACTGGACAATATAGTAAAGCCAGAATAACTTACATCCTAGTAGAATAAAAGAGAAAGAAATAGATATATCATTATTCTTGCATGATAAGATTGGTTTCATAGAAAATGAAAAAAAATTAAATTATTGCAATCATATATCACTTATCAGAAGTAATTGTGAGATAATTTAGCAAGTTTGTAATATACAATATAAATACAAAATCAATTTTAATTCTCCACAGCAGTGCCAGTAACAAAATAAAAGTCAAAAATAAAATGTATTCACAATAATGCCTAGGAAAATACACAATGCCTAGGAATATATTTTACATCTTTAGGAAGAACATTTGAAAATTTCACTGACAATTTGAAAGATCTCCTGGATTAAAAGTAACATCATACAACCAAGTGATTTGAAGACTCAGAGTTCTAATATTGACAACTATTCCACTATTTCTTTCAAGTCAGAATAATTTCAATCAGACCTGTATATATGTGTAAAGTAGCTTATTGCTTAGCCCCCCAAAGTAAAATTTCTGTAATATTTCATCTTGTTTTGCCCAACAATACGCATACTGGTCTTAAGAAATGCCAGGCCCAGCTAGCAGTGGAGCCAGTGTTCTTCAAGCACTCAGGCCTTTAGTTTTATGCCCAGCATTTAGTGGTTCCCCAAGCACATCAGAAGACCTGTGGTACCAGCACCACCAGGCTTAACAGTATCACCTCGCTGGGACTGAACACTTAACCATCAGGCAATACCACTGGGTCCAGTATTAGTAGGGTGGTCCTGTGAGAATGGGGGAAGTGTACCCTCTGATAGAAATACCAAGTCCTTAGACTCTGACCACAGAACTGAGGTTATCAAGCAGAAATTGTAGGAGAAATGGATTGAAAGTATCCAATGGGCTGTGTTGGAGGATTTGGGCACATTGGTGGAGAACATACATACTATAGCAACTTTGTACCTGTAAAACATATGACAACTTATGATGTTGTTGTCTCATGACAATGAATATCATTAAAACAATAAAAATGGCATACATTTGTCTATGGGTGCAAAACTTTTTGAACTTTTCTTTGTGTGTGTGTAGAACTAAAAGAGATGAAAAAATATTGATACAAAAGGTAAAATACTGTAAACAAGTTATTGCATTGGCAGGGAAATAAAAGACTCTATAGACATATTTCTGGCAGCTGTTTTAGTCCCAGCATAAAAGCTTTGGTATTGAAGTAAGACATGCCAAATCTTTCTCAATATGACACTCACTTTCCTATATCTCTCTGGAAAGTGATAAACTGAAGTTTCTTCAGAACATTTAACAGCCAGTGAGAGGACTCATCTTTCTATGTAGGGCAGAAGAAACAAATGTTGCTATGAGAAGTTAGTATATACTTCTGCCTGGAGACAGCAACAGTTGGGCCAAACAAGAGAGGTAGAATGATATATTATATATAATAATATCTTCATTATTGCAGGAAATAATGTGAGCCTGCTACCTTGGCTATCACCACTAGTTAGTTCCCAGTAGAGGGCATAAATGTAAGCCTTCTGTGTATGAATTCGGTATTTTCTTTCATTATAACCCTTTAATATTCTGAAATTTGAGTTCCTGGGGAAAATCAATTAAGGTCCAAATATAATTAGTCGATTCTAATCTTTTGAAATCAGAAAAGGTAAAGAATAAGTTACTTTTTATAACAATATAAATTTGGCATATCAGGCAAAAGTAATTATAAAAGGGTAATAACTATAACGAATAATGCGGTGCAGTGATAGGCAATTTGATAAGTAAAAGTAAATCAAGAGCCAGAAAAAAAGAAATACACAATTGTCAACCTTGATTATGAAACAATTCTCTTGTGGTCAAAATAAAATGATTAATTACTGTGTAATAAATTATCAGTGCACAAACTGTTTAACAAACCAAATGACAAAATTTAATTTTTATATTCAACCACTGAAAATAGTTAATTCTTCAAGATTAAAACCTTGAAAAGAACATACAAAACTAAAAACTTTTAGAAGACAGTATAATTCTTTTTAAAAATTGAATGCCATGGATATAGTTTTACAGTTATTCCTGTTTGGGTTTGTCGTATAATGTACTAACAACTGTCCAGTGTACACTCCCCAATAATGTCAGTCCTTCAGATTGCCTCTATGGCAGACTGTTTCCTTTTCTCTCTTTCTCTGTCTTTGTCTCTGTCTCTGTCTCTTTCTCTCTTTCTCTCTCTCTCCCTCTTCGCTCACTCTCTTTCTTTTTGGACATTATGGTTTGAAGTGCAGGTATATCCCTTTACCTACTTGTAGAATTCAATTCTTATCCAGAATGATCATTTCCAACTATTTTTGTCATCAACTTTTCTATCCTTACTGCCCTCTGCCCCACGAACACTTGTGTCAAGCTTCCAACCATGGAACCAGTCTTCCTGGCCCTTGTTTCTTCTGTCTTTGGGTATTAGCTTCATACTATGTTTTCTGAATATCCCACAAATGAGTGGAATCATTCTTTTTTTTTTTTTTGAAGTAAAACAGATTTTATTATGGAGGATTTTAGGACAGGGAAGGAGGAGGGAAAGAGAGAGTGATGCGCTAAAGGAGATCGTGGGCTGCTCCAGAGGCAGAGCCATGGTTGGAATCATTCTATGCCTGTCTCTCTCCTTCTGACTCATTTCACTAGCATAATATTCTCCATGTCCTCCACTAATAAAAATATCATTTCATTTTTCCTGGTGGCTGCATAGTATTTCATTGTGTAGATGTACCACAGTTTCTTTATCCAGTCTTCTGTTCTCATGCACTAGGGTTGTTTCCAGATTCTGACTATTGTGACTAGTGCTGCAATGGACATAGAAGCACAGACATTATATCTGCTGTGTGTTTTGGGCCCCTCAGGTTATATTCCCAGAAGTAGTATTACTGGGTCATATGGAAGTTCAATTTTTAGTGTTTTTAAAGAATGTCTGTATTGTTAAAAAAACAAAAAGGCTGTACCAGTTATCATTTCGAAAATGAATGAGAGTTCCTTTCCTCCCTTTTCATACAAGCATTGGTTGTTCTTGTTCTTTTGATGTGTGCCAGTCTCTGTGGTATGAGGGGATATCTCACTGCTGCTTTTATTTGCATCACTGTTGGGTTCTGAGCTGCTAGCCTTAGGGTCCAGCACTTCCCCATAAGGGCCCAGCACTTTCCCGCCACACGGCCCTAACGGCAGGACCCAGAAATGGGCCCCTGCCCATATGGTTACTCCCTAAACATCTGTGCTAATCCAAGCTAAGGTGAGGCAGAATGTGCCTGGTCTTCTGACCTTTGATCACAGAAATATGTAAATCAATGATTGTTACCTTGCAAATGTTACCTTGAAAATGCTAAATCTGTAATTGTTATCTGTTACAATGGCCCAGGAGCTTGCAAACACCATGTGATTTGTGCTTGTACCCCCTCCACCCACATATTGTATAAAATGATTAAACCATGCTCAGTAAAACTAGTACTGCTATCCAGAACTCCCTGCTGCATCCGTGTCTTTCAGCAGTGGCAAGGCAGAGTTTCTCCCAAGTCCATCCCTCTCCTTTTTCCACAGGGATGTAGTCCGCAAGATCTAGGTCTTCTTCATTTGTGCCAGGAGCTGCTGGCCAGGGTCCTTGACATCTAGCGCCCAACGTGGGGCAGCTTCGTCCTAACACAAGACCAGGTAAGACCTCCATACTTGCCCCGAACCAAATCTTCCTTTTGATTGGAGATGGATGGTTAGCAATTCCTCTACTTGGGAAAGAACGTAGTAGGTCTCAGGCTCTGTCTCCTATGACTGGCACAACATAGGCATCTATATGTCTGTCTCATTCTTTCACTTGATTCTGTCTTCTGAACAAGAAAGAGTGAGTATGCGAATATGTGGATATTGGCCTCATGGCTTCGGCTACAGAATCTGATCAGGATCCTCTTGCGGTTCCATGAAGTCTGTAATGACTTAAGGGCTTCAGCTCCCAGCCAGAGGCAACCAGGCACAGGGTTTATTCGTGTGTCCCAATGTCAAGGACTTCTTTAGATGCCTCGAGGGGTCTGGCCAGGCGAGCATTTGAAAACTGCCCTCCCTCCTCTCTCTCTCTCTCTCTCTCTCTCTCTCTCTCTTTCTCTCTCTCTCTTCTTTTCTCCTTTCCCTTTCTTTTCTTTCTTGTCTGTCATTTCAATTATCTAAATTCAGACCAGAAAGGCCTCTGGTCCATTTCTTTCCTCTCCCTCTTTCTTCCACTAATGAACCAGTTATCCCATTCTGTTATTAATTAATATTTAATTAATCAAACTAATTAATTGAAATTGATTAATTGATTAAAACATTTTGAATTAATTATTAATTCAGTTCAGGTCAGTCACCTGGCCTTAAAGGTCCTCTGGTATCTCTTAAAGATCTGTGGGTTTTTTCTTCTTTTTTTTTTCAGAAGAACCAGGAGGTCAAAATTTGGCAAGATATTTTAAGGGAGAACCCCTGGGTCCCCCCTGGAGACCTCTTCTCCTTGGACACATAGGGTGGAAAAGACTGGGGAGAGGCCTCCTCCCGGTTTATCATAGTCTCTCCCTCCCGTTGAGCCTCTTAGGGACAAACAAGCTGCTGCTGAGGACCTCGTCTGATTAGGAGGATAAGAGATGTCTTTCTCAATAAGAAACCTCCCTGATGTAAACAGCAGTTAGAAAAAATTTTGGAAAAGGTCAAAATTTGGCAAGCTTTTTTAAAATGGGATCCCCTGGGTCTCTGCTGGAGATCTCTTCACCTGGGATACATAGGAAGGGGTGGAAAGGACAGGGGAGAGACCTCCTCCTGGATTATCACAGCCTCTCCCTCCCGCTGAGTCTCTTAGGGCCTTGTGGCAGTAAAGTGCTGGGCCCTTATGGGAAAGTGCTGGACCCTAAGTCTAGAAGCTCAGAACCCAACACATCTCTTTGATGGTTTGTGATATAGAGCATTTATTCATGTGTCTTTTGGCCATTTGAAAGGTATATGGAGAGAAAAGTAGGCAGAACCCTCCATGACAATGAAGCTAAAGACATGTTCAAAGATGAAACACCACTGACCAAGCAAATTGAAGCAAATATAAACAAATGAGACTGCATTAAACTAAGAAACTTCTGCACCTCAAAAGAAATAGTGACCAAGGTACAGAGACTGTCTACAAAATGGAAAAAATATTTACTCAATACCCCTCTGATTAAGGGACAATATCAAAGATATATAGGCACTGGTAGTACTTCACAAGAAAATAATGCAACTCAATCAAAAAATGGGGAGAAGAACTGAACAGTAAAGCTTTTGACATTCAGTAAGAAATAGTTTCTTGGTTAGAGCAATAACTAGGGCAGGTAGGGTACTTGCCCTGTATACAGTCAACCAACTCTTCTTCTTGGTACCATATATGGTTCCAAGACCCACCAAGAATAACCCTTGAGTACAGATACAAAAGTGAGCCCTGAGCACTGTTGGGTATGACCCTGTATCACTGTATCACTGTATCACCGTCTTCCCGCTCACCATCGATTTGCTCGAGCGGGCCCCAGTAACATCTCTATATGTCCTGTCTCATGCTAGTAGAGCCCAAGGGCATCTGTTTGCTCCAGGAACATAAAGAGCCTCAATCCATTCGGGAATGAGGTCTATAATTGTTACTGGCATTTGGCATATCAAATACAACACGGGTAGCTTGCCAGGCTCTGCCGTGCAGGTAGCATACTCTTGTAGTCATCTCTAAGCCCAGCATTTATTGATGAACCGCGCGGCCACTTGCGGCTGCACGGGCTGGGCTGTGATAGGCTGGTCTGCTGGGTGGAGTTCTGACGAGAGAGAAGTCCCAATGTGGAAAGGGAGGCCCTCATGGAGTGGGGGGGTCGTCTGGCTTGTTGCAAAGCTCTGCTGGGGTGGCGGGCCAGGGCTAGAACCCGCCATCCCTCCTGGGAGCCTCGTGAGTGGCTGGGCACAGGGACAGCCAGTAGCAGCTCTGCCCCATGTCTGTGGGTATGACCCTAAAACTGAAAAAAAAAGTAAAGAAATGATTGCTATGAAATCATTTTTTTTAAAAAAGTTCTTCAGTTATGAGGATTTTATGAGTGAATCTCTGGAAAATAAGCATGCATGTTCCCATGAAACATGTTCAATGAATAACAGTACTTTTTTGGAAAATTAAGGTATGGAGTAACACTTTTATATAAGCATGTAAATTACAAACAGAATTTAGGATTTTCTTGGATTTTCTGGAAAAAAGGATGAAACACAGAAGGGACACAAAGGTAATTTTGGTTAAAGTCTGTATCTTCATCCAGATCAATTCAATGGATTCAGGGCTATTTATTGCTTTTTTCAATGAAAATATTTTTGGTTGTGAATTAGTTTCATTTGCCATTTTTTAATATTTTATTATACCACCGTGAGATATACAATTACAAAGACGTTCATAAGATGTTCATATTTGGGTTTCGGTCACACAGCGTTCCAGCACCCATCCCTCCACAAGTGCCTATTTCCCACCATCAATGTCACCAATTCCCTCCTCTCCCCCCTTAGCCTGCCTCTATGGCAGGTTCTTTCTCTTTCTCTTTCTCTTTCTCTCTCTTTCTCTCATCCTTCCCTTACTCATTGTGAAATACAATACATATATTTAGAGGTTGTCATGTGTATCTTTTTGCCTGTATTTAATGCTCAGATCTAGGTTGGTATTAGCATTTTTGACAATTATTAGCACACTATTCCATTCTGTCTTACCTAACCTCTGACTACCACACGTTTATGATAATTTCCACCTTTGACAAGACCTTCTGATCCATGTTTCGCCTGACCTTGAATATTTGTATCATAATATGTACATATATATATATATATATATATATATATATATGTCATGCAAATAAATGCAGTAATTCTATATCTGTCTTTTTTCCTTCTGGCTAATTTCACTTAACATGATCCTTTCCATGTCCATCCATTCATAGGCAAATTTCATAACTTCACTTTTCCTGACAGCTGAGTAGTATTCCATTATGTAGATGTGCCAAAGTTTCTTTATCCAATCATCATTTCTCGGGCACACTGGTTGTTTCCAGATTCTGGCTATTGTGAGTAGTGCTGCTATGAAAATAAAATTTCAGATGGTGTTTCCACTGTGTGTTTTGGATTCCCAGGATATATCCCCAGGAGTGGTATGGCTGGGTCAAATGAGAGCTCATTATCTAGTCTTTGGAGGAATGACCATATTGTTTTCCAGAAAGGCTTTGCCAGTTGACATTCACACCAACAATGAATGAGAGGCCCCTTTTCCCTTCATTCACACCAGAACTTGTTGTTCTTGCTCTTTTGTATATGTGCCAGTCTCTGGTCTCATTGTTGTTTAGATTTGCATCTCTTTGATGATTAATGATGATGAGCATTTTTCATATGTCATTTGGCCATTCAAATTTCTTTCTTGTCGAAGTTTCTGTTCATTTTTTCTCCCCATTTTTGATGGGGTTGGCTGTTTTCTTCTTGTAAAGTTCTACCAGTGCCTTCAATGTTTTTTTTTAATAAACATGTTTTATAAATTTTACTTAAACATTTCTTTAAATTTGATAATTGTAACACTTTTAGAAAGAGTTGATATAGCACGAAGATCATTTGAGATAGGCAAGTAGAGAGAACAGACTTTGAATGAATTATCAAATGTGGTAAAGTGTGAAAGTTATGAGCAAAAGGAGTGTGTATCCTGAATGAGTGAAACTTAAGGGGAGGAAAATTCCAGAGGTATTATAAAGTAACTACAGAGTTTTTAGTCTTTGCTGTGGAAGGTACAATGGTTGTGAAAGGATTTTAAAGAGAATGATATCATCGTAGTACACTGTAAGTAAATGACATTTGGAGCGCAAAGCTATGGTTCTTCATGCTGGTTGCAGAATAAAATCACAGAGGGAGTCCTTTAAAGCAAAGTACTTGGGATCCACCCCCAGATATTCTGATATAATTACTCGGAAATGGATCTTGGGTTATAATGTGGCCAGCTGAAAAGGATGAAATTGACAGAACAAATCATTGTGATTGTGGTAAGCTGACTTCTATGATGATATCTTTCAGTGATTTTTTAGGCTTCCTGGTACTTATGTGATTATGAAATCCCTTCCACACCTCTTATATGGAGGTGGACCTAATGTCTTGCTACTAAAAAATATGGTAAAGATGATCAAATGTTGAGATTTATGACAAAAGTTAGTGATTTCTATTTTGCAAATCCATTTACCTCCTTAACTCTTTCTTCTCTTGCTTTGCTTGCTCTGAGGAAATCAGTATGTTGTGAGAGTCCAGTAATAGTTGAAAATATGTGTTATGTAGCAATAGATAACTGATGATTGTGGAGGCAAATTGACTTCCAAGTGCTATCCATGTATTTATTTATGGAATTTGTATATATTGTGTCTCGTGGCAAGGGGTCACTTCACTTGGTAATCCTCTGAGGTTAAAATGAGGTCTTTTTGTGGGTTCACGGTAACCACAAGACACCTCATCAAGGAAAGGAAGGAGCAGAGGCAGCAATGGTAGATGATTCAATAATTTGAATACTAGAAATTTCTGTGGTATCAAGAATCTGGGGCCTGCTGCCCCCAGAGCACAGGAACCTTTGATCAATCTCCTTGGCCTGGAAGATTATTTCTTTAGGCATATGTCAAATTTTATGGTCCAACATGTTTCTTCTGTGAAGGAATAGATATTAAGAGTTTATAAATAAAGATATATACTTGACCCCTTGGGATGAACCCAGAGCCACGGCAGAGCATGGTAAACTTCCCCTAGGTGTATTCAATATGCCAAAAACAGTAACAATAATGGACTTCATTCCCAATGAATGGGGACTTTACTGGCTACCGGGCAAATCTATGAACAAGGGGAAGACAAGTGACAAGTGATCAAGAATCTGGAAAGTCAAAATTTCTTACTAGAACCTTCAGAAGGAGCCAGTTCTTAGACACCTCTTTTAATCTCTCTAAGACACTTTATGAATATAGTACAGAGTGATATAGTTCATGTGCAATGTTAAAGCCACCAAATTTATAATAACTAGTTAAGAAACAGGAGTAGGAAAGCAGGCTGATAGGGAAGCTCCCCATTTCCAACCCTTACCCCCATGGCTATAAATTCTTGGGAAGTAATGACCATTGGATACTGACTGGATCCCACAGGATGTCAAAAGATTATGTAGCTGCCCACCTACAAGATGGTCAGAGTTCTTTGACACTGAGCTCAGACTGAGCTCAGAGCTCAGTCAAGACTCTGAGCAAATGGTTTGAGGCTCTTCATATTCCTGGAGCAAGCAGATGCTATTGGGCTACACTGGCATGTGACAGAGACAAATGGAAGCATTACTGGTGCCCACTCAAGCAAATCGATGAATAACGGGATGTCAAGTGAATGACCATTAACCTTGAGGCTGCTGAAAGCCTACCTTGTGGACATAGAAGATTTGATAAGACCTTTACCTGCACAGACCAAGAGGAAGCTGGACCCCACCCCAAGAAAAGCTGCAACAAGAAGAAAGATCAGGAAAGGAACAATGAAAAGACAACCGCCTCCCAACTTTACCTTTTTGGCAACTACCTAGCAAAGGACTCTTACCTAGATAAAAGTCCCAAGAGAACAGCTTCGGAGAAACCCTATAAAAGCCAATTTGAACAAAGGAAGCTTACAGAGATTCTGCCCAAGACTTGTACTGCCTCTACCCATTAGTCACTGCCAAGTGCATGTGGTGTTGCCTGCATCTCCTCTCTCAAGAGTAGACTTTTATGTCTTCATAGCTAATGCTGGGTTGTGTACCGGGACTCCCTCTCCACTCTAAAGTACCCCATTATTCTCTCTCTCTCTCTCTCACACACACACACACACACACACACTCTCTCTCTCTCTCATTCTTTTTCTCTCAAATAACATGTGTTTTACTTCACTGCTTGTTTCCTCCTGAAATTCTGTTTTGTGAAGGAAAGAAGAAAGACCCAAAATATTTGGGTGAGGTCAACAACTGACTTTCCTTTCCTGCAAGGAGCTGGACTCTCAGCCCTAAATTGCCTCAGCTGTTTCCTGGGTGGCAGAGATGGAAAAAAGAGAAAATGGTAGATTCCTTTCTTATGTCGGCTACCTCTCTCTCTCTCTCTCTCTCTCTCTCTCTCTCTCTCTCTTTCTCTCCCTACCTCACATAAGTCACCCAGGGACCGCTCCAGCATCAAAATGAATGCAATGGTGCGAATGCAAGTAATAATCCTCATAATAAAATTGTCATCACTATTTGTTGATGTTGTTGTTGGAATGTGTCTGTAAATGTGTGATGGGACTTTACATGTGTTACAGAATGACCAACAAGCTCATGAGGTTGCTGCTTATTTTACAGGAAAATCAAATCTGAGGAAACCAAGTGCTGTGCTAAGTTACACAGAGAATGTGAAATCATGTTTTTAAAGACTTTTTTTGCTCCTACAATTATTCCATGCTGCCTCACATAAGATATTCAAATTGATTGTGCCTAGAAGATGAAAGTGATGAAATAACACGTGTCTATCCAATTTACCTACGGAGCAGAGGGATATGGTAGTAATCATACCAGAGCTGCTGTTTTTGCAAATGACCCTAGCTGCTTTCATAACAGGCATGTGGGGGCTCATGCACTTATTCTGATAATGCCACCATTGCCAAAAGGACTTTTTAAAATGTGTTCCTCAGCAATCAGCATCATACCCTATAGCATATTGCTGTAAAGTGCTTCACATGAGAAATTATTAATCCTTTAAGAGGCATTTTAATTTTCAGAAATAGCCAACGTTCTTTTAGTATTATATGGAAAAAAGGTGAATACTTAACATAAATGGCTAAGAAAATAATAACAGGAGCTAAAATGTGTTGGTTGATGAGAGTACAAAAAGACTTTGAAACCTTAAAAAGGAAGTTAAAAAATAATCCTTAGAATAGTCTGAATTGTAGACGTCCTGGAAAAATGAGAAAAAATAATCCTTAGTGTAGGCTAAAGTGTAGACGACTAGAAAAAAATGAGAAAGCGCACATCTAGAGAGGCTAAATCATTTGCTTTGACAGGTAATACAGAGACACCAGCAACATAGATTGAGACCAGTTGGATCTAAGTTCTATACTTTAAGCCATTGTGTGTGCTGATTTCAAAATTTTTTAGGTTGGAGAAAGCACAGCAGGTAAGCTGCTTGCTCTGCACGTTGTGTGCCTGGGTGTAATTCTGGAACACCATATAGTCCCCCAGGTCTACCAACAGAGATCCCTGAGCAAGTTCTCTGAGCACAGCCAGGTGTGACTCACTCCTCTTCACCCCTTGCACCCCCAAAAAGAATTTTCTGGACTTCCTATGTTTGATTTTTTCATAACATATGTGTTTATATTATTTTGTAGATTGTATATCATAGCTTCTATCCAACTTTAATTAGGCAAGTTAGATGAGCTTTCTTGAAGGCTGCTCTGAAACTGTTTTCTTGGCATTCAGGATCAAAGAACCTTGTGGGCAAGTATGTTCCTTTTCACAGATTCTATAACATGCATTTTTTAAGTTTTAGCATCTATAAAGTATGAACCTTACCCTCACTGTCATCTAGATGTTAGTTCTGATGTGCTGCATTTCATACAAATATATCTACAAATACATCAATATTTATAGAATTGGTATCAGTGGCTTTGATGAATTTCTGAGACAATAGTGAGACATGCTTAAAATGACTCCATGTTCTTAGTGGTACAAATTATATTGGTTGCAAGAATATGAGTAAAAAAATAGATTAAAAGTGAGGCAGAAGAGCTGGAGTCTTTATCAGAAGTTTCAGAAATGTCTTATATAAATTGATTCATATTTCATTATATGTCCAAAATGTATTTTACATTAATTTTAAAAGAATGAATATTGAGTATCACTGTATCACTGTCTTCCCGTTCATCATTGATTTGCTCAAGCGGGCACCAGTAACATCTCCATATGTCCTGTCTCATTCAAGTAGAGCCCAAGGACACCTGCTTGCTCCAGGAACATAAAGAGCCTCAAACTATTCTATCAGGTCATGCAGGTCATGGGAATGAGGTATATAGTTGTTACTGGTATCTGGCATATCAAATACCACAGGGTAGCTTGCCAGGCTCTGCCGTGCGGGTAGCATACTCTTGTAGTCATCTCAAAATCCAGCATTTATTGTTGAGCCAGGCTGTAATAGGCTGGTCTGTTGGGTGCAGTTCTGACTAGGGGAAGTCCGGATATGGAAAATAGAGGTCCCTCATGGAGTGGGGGTCATCTGATATTGAGTATAAAATAAAATAAAATTTATAAATAAAAATTATTCAAAGTGTTATGAGAATCTAGCCTGATATTTTCTACATGGTTTCCATATAAGTACTATATAATTTTTTGTACATATTCGTGTATATAGATATATTTATTAATAGTACATTTATTATAATAATGTCATGAATTTAATAAAATGATCCTATTAGAAGTAATAGACTTAGTGGAATCACTAGAATACAAAGTTAAATTTGTTTGATAATGGACTTATCAGAGATGGGACTCTGCCATAGTACATTAAATAAAGGAAAAGCTTTTTTTTAATTATTATTTATTCCATAGAAGCAGATTCAGAGGACATTACTATAGACAGCTATTGAGGGAAACACATTTTGGAAAACACTGTGCTACTGGCTATAATTAAACACACTCTTCCCAAGGAAATGAAAGAAACAATTTTTATAACTTGCGAATATTCTCTAAAGATAACTCAAGAGGAAAGTCTAAAATATTTTTAAGTGATTAGAACATAATTGGCACATGCATTCTTTCTTTGAAGTGATTATTAGGAAGAATGATGCTTATTTGAGTGGGTGAGTTCCATAATTCCAAATAAGTTAGTACCTTTCTTACCTTCCCTCTATCTCTGTCCTCCCGGAGTGGCCTCCCAAATTTACATGCACGCAATTTCTTGTGAGTGTTTTCCAAAGGTTACAATTCCTCTGAAAAGTAAATTCTCATCTTTGTATCTTGCAAATTCCAAGGCTTTTCAGGGTGGGGCTGCAAATTCCAAGTGTTCAGGATGGGTGAACATTTGGACTAAGATGGATGGGAAAAGGGAAAGTCATGATATCATAATATAGACCATTTGCCACAATTACCTTTCCCATAACAATCACTGCTATATTAACATGTTTGTGATATAACGATCTTTTTTATTTCTGAAAAATGGAATGGGGAATTGGGCTTTGAATATTTCTCTTATTTCCTAACAGGTGCTTAAATGTCTTCATACTATGAATTTATCTTAATTGCCCCCAAACCTGAGGCAGATATATCAAGTTTATTAAGTGGCCTCAGGCAGATCGTAACAAATTGAATTTCCTACTAATTGGCCCATGCAATTAGCACACAGTATTTGGGAATCCCAGTGATACGAGAATGATGAGAATGTTCCAGAAGCCTCTTTGCAACAAAAAGAGATGCAATAGCTCAAGTTCTGGCATACAGGGGGATTTCAGTTGACCTAACCTATGTTCACCCCCATGTCTACTTGATTCTTTCAAATGTCAAGAAACCAATTGGGTGTTTTTGTTATTTTATTTATTATTTTTTTGCAAAGTAGCTCATGATTTGTTACAGACTTTCAATATTCCAACACTAATTCCACCACCATTGCACCTTCCTATCACCATTATTTCCAATTTACCCAACCATCCCTTAAGCCCATCTCTGTAGCATACCCTCAGTAATTTATTTTATATTGCTTCTTATAAATAATTTGCTAAAAATGGTCAAAAATGTTTCCTTAGAAGAAAGTTAGTGAAAATTGTTGTATCTCAGCATTGAGCCATTAACCTCTTGTTAAAAGATTTCTAAATGTTATAAAATAAGCCTTTTGCATTTATATTTTGTTAATCGAGATTTATTGCCTTCTACTTCGCACCCCATCCAATCTGGTGTACTACTTAATTTGTCAGTGTGATAAAGTTTGAGGTCTCAGGAACTCTAAACTTTTTAAGGGGGTGATAGAACTGAAATTAAATTTTTAAAAGTGGGTGGCAGCTTTGGGGCATGTTTGTGACTGCTGGGCCTTCCAGGAAGATGAGGGGGAGGTAACCCATCCTGGATTCTGTGAAAGTCTGCAGATTTCAATCACAAAACCAACACGCCTGAGTTTTCCAATATATTAATTTCAGAATGAGGCTCATCCCAAGTAGTGGGGTCCGCCTTGAGCATGGCAGGATTGTAGACTGTAGAGATTTTCAGGTTCTGGGGATCTTTTTCAGTTGGTGATCCCAGCACCCATGCCCCTCCAGAGTGCCCCAATTACACAGCTTGGCACAGGATCAGGAAGCTTTTCTGCCAAATCAATTGCTCTTGCTGTTTTTTTTTAAAGAAACCAGTTTATGAAATAGGAATAGTTACAAATTAAAACTCGGTTATAGTTACTCATCCACTCACTGACAGATATTAGTCATCTGTTATAGTTCTATTTTTTTGCATTACTCTCAGTTATTAGATAACAATGCTCAAGACCAACAGTTACTCCCTATTTGTTCTCAAGTCCCCACTGCTTTGCTTATGTCTGTAATATTATCTAGACTCCATTACTAGCAACATCTTGGTTGTCTAGGTTAGAAGTGTATATACAGTTTTCTAACCTTCCCTCTTTTATATACCAAATCGCACATGTGAGTAGGTAAGTATGGTTATAAGCACCCATATCCACAACAGGTCAGAAAAGCCTATGAAGTCCCAAACTTTCTCAAATAATTTCATCGTCCCCATTCTATTTTCTTTTGAATTTGCTCCTCATTCTGCCCAGAATATTACAAACTCTTAATTTGCATATAGACTCCCATTTCTCTAATCTATTTTGCATCATGCAGCAAAGATAATTAACTGTTCTCTAAGGAATAAATGCTATCTTTCTACTCCATAACGTAAAAAATTATGTTCTTAGGTTTTCTCAAAGTAAAATTGAAAGTATCCAGCTTCCATTAATAATGGAGAAATCTAACAAAAATATCTATTTTACGGTTGCAACTAAAATAACTGAATAATTTACAAAAATCACAACTTATCTTGAAATCACCAAAAGAAAAATTTGTAAGACAAGCAAACAATTCAAATCTTAGTAAAGGAAAAACTTTCCAAAGAGAAATGGAATGTAAGTATTCTTTGAAGGTGACTGTTGACTTAAACCAGAAAAGCAAACAAATTGCTAGTCTGTGTGAGGCCACCATAGAATACAGTATCCTTGATGGTCCTGAAATAAAGTCTTCTAAATCTCCTTGTTGGTCTGCTTTACAAATGCCCATGGGCTCTTCACAAGAAAGAATTAAAATGAAAAGGAAGATAAAGCAGTCTTTGTAATACAGGCTTGCAAGTGGGGCTCAGCAATTCTCGAGTGTAAGACACAGAACCCGCCTGGATTATTCTCCTTTATTTCCCCTGTAACACAAAATCCTTAAGGTATTGAAGGATTCAAAGCCTGTTGCCTTTAGGATATAACTCGCTACCTATTGCAGCTAGAGAAAGGAAAAGAAAAAGTAAAACAATAAACATTTTCTAAACCAGGAATATGTCCTGAGGGTAGCTTTTAAAGAACCACCTCATTTTAGTACTCCAACCAAGTGGTAGATTAAGAAAAAACCCATCCCCAAGATCCATGACAGACTGAACATAGTGAACTTTTCCAGAACCTCCCATCCCCAGCCCCAACCTAACACAGCCCACATATGGGACTAGGATAGGGCAAGTCAGAGCATGAAAAAGACCTCATGCATTGAAGTCCAGTAGAAAACTAAAGAATACACCAAAAGCAGAAAGGATTCTCCTAGCGAATCAGGATACTGATAAAAAATATTGAGGTGTGTGTTACATTGAATATAACTTTAGCAACACAAACTCGCATAAATTTTGTTTGCTTTAGGCACCACAACTGGTTGTGCTTAGAACTTGATTCTGGCTCTGTATTCAGTAATTATGCCAAGAGAGTCTCATGGGAGCAGTTGGGGTGCTGGGGATTATCCCAGGTCCATATTAAACAAGTGCCCTACCCAGTGTACCATCTCTTCTAAAACCTTCATAATTTTGGCTAGATTGATTTCTAGTAGTTTGCCAATTTTCTTCTTCCTTCCTTCCTTCCTTCCTTCCTTCCTTCCTTCCTTCCTTCCTTCCTTCCTTCCTTCCTTCCTTCCTTCCTTCCTTCCTTCCTTCCTTCCTTCCTTCCTTCCTTCCTTCCTTCCTTCCTTCCTTCCTTCCTTCCTTCCTTCCTTCCTTCCTTCCTTCCTTCCTTCCTTCCTTCCTTCCTTCCTTCCTTCCTTCCTTCCTTCCTTCCTTCCTTTCTTTCTTTCTTTTATTTCTTTCTTTTCTTTCCTTCTGTTTTTGTTCACAGAGATCTCTCCTGACAGTAGTCAAGGGGCCATATCTATTGCCAAGAAGGAAAACAAAACAAGGCAAGAGCCTTAATTCCTGTGCTTTCTCTCTAGGTTCTTCTTTGTATATTTTCTTTTTTGGTGGGGGAGAACTTCCTAAGCAGCTCTCAGGAATTATGGGGGGTCCCATTGGAAATAGCCAATAGCACAGACTCAGGGGCATAATGCTATTCCATCCCTGCAGTGCTGGGGATACCCGGCCACACCCCAAAGTGCCCCAGACTTCTAGGACTGCTTTAGGGTTGCTGCAGGGACCAGGTGGTAGCAAATTTAAAATATTCAGGAGCTTGCCAGGAAAGAAACCTTACCATGGTACTTTCTTTCAGCTCTGGTTAGGCTATTTTCAAGCACACCACTATTTACCAAAATTACTTCTATAGTAATACCTTTCACTTCAAAAATCATAGCATACAAAGAAGCAGGATGTTTATTAAGAGAAAAATCAACCAATAGATTTACATAGAATTAGAGATATACACAGATGTTCAAAGTATAGGCGGAAATTTGTAGATTCTTTGTTTTGTTAATGCATTTTAGATGAAACTCCAAATGTACAAGTCATAAATGAAAAAGGATGCATTTGGTTTCATAAAAGTTTGAAAAGTTTTCTCTGGAGAAAATATTACAAAACCACATAGTGGGAAAATATATTCAAATCACATTATAAAGGATGCTAATCTGAGGCATGTGTTCTTAAAACTCAACAACAAGATGATAGAAAAATCAATAAATATAAGCAGATACTTCCTCAAACAACATATCAATGGAAAACTAACAAGTAAAAGACAATAGCATTAGTCATTCTGGTATGCGAATCCTAAATCCTACCACAAAGCAATACTAACACCAATGCACATAAATTAGACTAAATAAGGGAGAGAACAGACAATATTAAATTACCAATTACGGTGAAAAAAGAAGAGTAATGGAAATTCACACCCACTCATGGGGGAGATTAGCGCTGAGTAGGAAACTATCAGTTTCTTCTATAATTCACCATATATTTACATGACAGAATGATCTTACTCAACTAACCTTAAAACTATGTTCAAGCAATAACCTGAAAACAATTTTTTATAGCAAATTTCCTTATTGCTATAAGTAAAATTGAACAGAAAACAATCAAGAAAAGAAAACAATCAAGATGCCTTCAACAAGTGAATGGATAGATCATAGAATCCTGGCTAGCATGCCTGGCAAAGCAGAATGTATTCATAGATTAAAAAAGGAAAGGACTAACGATGCATGCATAATGGAAAAATTTTGTTCCATTTTAAGAAATGAAAATAGATAAAATGTTTTTATTTATGATTTAATAAATTTTATAAAAATTATAGAGAAAGAAATGAGTTATTGACATGTGTTGATGGAGAGTTTGATTCCAAGGAAAGTTTTTATTATTTTTGTGATGCTGAGGGTGGAACATGGGCTCCATCCATACAAGCTTTGCATTTGCCCTGGTAGTTTCAATTAAGCAAACTTAAATCTACGTTTTACTCCTCTTTGTTGCAGTGGCATATAAGGTTGTTAGTGTCTTTGGCTTGTTCACACCCAGGGCTCTGCCCCATGGGCCCCTGGATGGTTGATGGTCTGACAGAAAGGACTGGGCCCCCTTGGGTGAACCCAGAGCTATGGAAGATCCTGGCAAGCTACCCCTGGCTATTTGATATGCCAAAAGCAGTAAAAATAATGGACTTCAATCCCCTACGAATAGAGATGTTACTGGCGCTCACTTGAGCAAATCGATGAACAATGGAAAGGCAAATGATACAAGTGATATCACATTCTCAGCCCACAGGGAATGTTTAAGGTTAATGTTTTTCTTCATTATTTATTCTATTTGTCACCAATATGCAAAAAGTAATGCTTTTTATCTTTAGACATATATTGCCCCTTACTCCTTTTTTAGCTAGTGAATAGTTAATAGTCTCCTCAATTTAATGTCTTTGGCCATGTTAAATGAGATTATTGTGATAAATACCAGAAAAGGGTTTACATTGTTTTATCCATGATACCAAACACACATAGTGAGGAAAGTGGGGACTTCATAAGTGAGGTTTTAATGTATTCCCAAAGTAACATTTCATGAAATATTAAAAATATTGTTAAATTATTATTTAAAATAAAGCGAAAAGTTGGACATGGGTATCTCCTGGTGGACAGTTCCACAATGAAATTGACCACATCATCTTCAATCGATGGTTTTGTCTGACTGATGTTGCTGTCGTCCCCCAAATTACAAACAGGATCAGACCACCGTCTCCCTTCGTGCAAAATTCTACTTTCCGCAATGGGGGAGAAAAGGCTGCAAAGTTTAAGAATAGAACTCCCAGAACGACCACCAACTGGGAACTCTTTGGCACCATTGTAGCAACATGGGAAGATACCACCATTGACGACAGCGATGAAGAATACAACCGACTGGTTCAGCACCTCCATGATTGTGCGAAGAATGCTGAGAGAGAGAAAGACACAAAAGGATGCCTGTCTTCAGAAACTCTTGAGCTCATTCGCCAACGTGGCAAGGCGCAGGCCTGAGGAGACCAAATGCTAACCTCCAAGCTTGCTAAACGGTGCAGAGAAGCGATAAAAGAAAACCTCAAACTTTCCTCCAAAGACTAGAAATTGAACTCCCATTTGACCCAGCCATACCACTCCTGGGAATCTACTCTGGGAAACCAAAAATACGCAGCAGATACACCATCCCTACTTTTATGTTCATAGCAGCATTATTCACAAGAGCCAGAATCTGGAAGCAACCAGAGTGCCCGAAAATCGATGACTGGATAAAAAGCTTTGGTACATCTACACAATGGAATACTATGCAGCTGTTGGGAAAAATGAAGTTATAAAATTTGCCTATAAATGGATGGACATGGAGAAGATTATGTTGAGCGAAATTAGCCAGAAGGAGAGAGACAGATATAGAATGACTGCATTTATTTGCATGGCATAAATATATATGTACATATTATGATACCAATATCCAAGGTCAAGTGAAACATATATCAGGAGGTCTTGTCTTTTTTTTTTTTTGCTTTTTGGGCCACACCCGGCGGTGCTCAGGGGTTACTCCTGGCTCTGCACTCAGGAATTACTCCTGGCGGTGCTCGGGGGACCATATGGGATGCCGGGATCGAACCCGGGCCGGCACAGGCCGGCCACATGCAAGGCAAACGCCTTGCCGCTGGGCTATCGCTCCGGCCCCAGGAGGTCTTGTCAAAGGTGGAAATTATCACAAACGTGTGGGAGTCAGAGTTTAGGAAAGACAGAAAATGGAACAGGGTGCTAATAATTGTCGAGGGTACTAATGCCAACCTAGAACTGAGCATTAAATAGAGGCAAAAAAGGATACACATGACAACCTTTTAATGTATGTTCTGTAATCCATAGTCTGGAAGGGAAGGAAAAGAAAGAGAGAGAGAAAGGGAAAGAAATAAAGAACCTGCCATGGAGGTGGGCTGGGGAAGGGGGAGGGAACCGGGGACGTTGGTGGTGGGAGATGGGCACTGGTGGAGGGACGGGTGCTGGAACACTGTATGACCAAAACCCAAACATGAACTTTTTAATTGTATATCTTTTTATTTGTATATCTCACGGTGGTATAATAAAATACTTAAAAAAAAAGACAGAAGAGCAGAAATAATGGAAAATGCAGCAGAAGCCAGGAAAAGCATTTGCACCGCCCGCCTTTCCTTCGGCAACTATAAGACCAAGATGACTGCCCTCCGACGCCCTGATGGATCTAGCACATCTTCCAGAAAGGCAATGGAGAAGATTATCCATGACTTCTACTCAAATCTCTTTGATAGACACAACCACCTGACCACATACCAAATTCCACAGGATGTATATGTCATTCCCAACATTCTCCCTTCTGAAACCGACATGCCATCTCATCGGTAAAGGGGAAGAGCACCAGGCCCACACAAAGTCAGACCTGAAAACCTGAAGAATCTGCCGTTGGTACTTATCAATACACTAGCTCAGCTCTTCACACGCTACCTGTACAAATGCAATCTCTCTCCCAATGGAAAACCAGCAGGACAGTTCTACTGTTCAAGAAGGGAGACATTCACGACATTGGCAATTATCGCCCCATCTGCCTGTTGACCATCATCAACAAGCTGTTCACTCGAGTCATCCTGAACAGGATTGGCAGGACACTAGATGAAGAACAACCATGCGAGCAAGCTGGCTTCCCGAAAAGGATTCAGCACAATCAACCATATCCACACAGTAACCAAGTTCATTGAGGTTTGTAGGGAGTACAAGATGCCACTCTGTCTCACGCTCATTGATTTACAGAAAGCCTTTGATTCTGTGGAGACTGAAGCAGTCATTGAAGCCCTAGCAAAACAGGGTGTTCAAACCCAATACATCAAGATCCTTCATGAGCTGTATTACAGATTCACCACCAGGATCTCACCATTCTACAAAGAAGTGATCATTGATGTCAAAAGAGGGGTTCGACAGGGTGATACCATTTAACTAACTCTTCAGCGCCACCCTCGAGAACATCATGCGACAATTAGAATGGGAAGGAATCGTAGTGAAGATAGATGGTTGGCAACTACACCACCTCCGCTTCACTGATGACATCGTTCTAAAAACACCAAACATTAGCCAAGCGGCACAAATGCTGGCTGACTTTGACCGTGAATGTGGAAAGATAGGTCTACAGCTGAATCTGAAGAAAACTATGTTCATGAAAAATGAACTAGTTCCTGAGGCCCCATTCACTCTCAATGGACCAAACATCTCTGAATGCAGCAGTTATGTGTACCTAGGTCGAGAAGTCAACATGATGAATGACCTAAAACCTGAGCTGTGCAGGAGGAAGAGAGCGGCATGGAATGCCTTCAAAGTCATCAAAGAAATAGCTAAAAGGACAAAGAACCTCCGGCTCCAGGCACATATCTTCGACTACACCATTCTCCCTGCATTAACATATGCCTCAGAGACCTGGGCCCTACAAAAGCAGGATGACAATGCTATCCGGTCTCCCAGAGAGAAATTGAAAGAGCTATGCTTGGAATATCACGCCTGACTCAAGTGAGAGAAGCAATCCAGAGTTCTGACCTCCATCGCTATTCCAGAATCAGGGACTCTGTCTCTGTCTTGTTTGCCAAGGCATCGAAAATCAGATGGGCTCAACATGTAGTGTGATTTGGAGACAACCGCTGTACTAGAACTGTTATGGACTGGATCCTACGGGATTTCAAAAGATCACGTGGCCGCCCACCTACAAGATGGTCAGACTTCCTTGTCAAGACCCTGAAGGAACGGTTTGAAGCTCTTCATATTCCTGAATCAACCAGATGCCATTGGGCTACATTGGCACATGATAGGGTCCAATGGATATGTTACTGGCCCCCGCTCAAGCAAATCGATGAATAATGGGATTCAAGTGATCAAGTGATTATTTAAAATTATTTTAAACTATTATAAATTGTTATATTTCTTTTATTTTTAGGGCATCCTGTCAGAGTTAATAAATTTAAAATTAAAGTTAAATGTGAATATATTTTTCAGGTCTGGAGAGATAGTACAGGGACTACGGCACAAGCCTTGAATGCAGTGAGCCTAATCTTGCCCCAACACCACATATATAGTTTATGAGCACTGCTAGGTGTCATTCTGAGCACCAATCTCTCACCTTGGTGTGATCCAAAACACATCCAAAAATTCTTAAGTACGACCATTGTTTCTGATAGAAGTAATTAAGTTTTACAACAAATATGGATTGGAGGAGCATGGGGAATTTGAAAGAAGAATACATGCCTAACATGTGTGAGACCATGTGTGAGTTAGAACTCTGGTACTATGCACCTTCCGACATATCCTGTTTCCCAAGCACGGACAGGGAGTCTCTTAAAATAGGTTAGCTAAGACTAGCACTAAATATTGAAAGTAGGTCAAGGAATATACATGATAACCCTTCAGCATCTGTATTGCAAGCCAAAAAGAATGTGCAAAAAGGAGAGAGATAGAGATGGAGAGAGAGAGAGAGAGAGAGAGAAAATGCCATAGAGGGAGGTTTGAGTGTGGGGAGGGAAACAGGGCACACTGGTGTTGGGAAATGTGCATTAGTAGAGGCATGGGTGTTGGAACACTGTATGACTGAAATCCAATCATGAGCACCTACCTTTGTAATGGTTTATTGCACAGTGATTCAATAAATAATAATGAAATAAATAGGATAGTGAGTATGCTATAAAACCCTGAATCAAAACAGCTTCAAAACATGTCAATTCAATTTTCCCCTTGATATAACATCCTTTTTCCTTGATTATTTAATTATCATACTTGTATAGGAACCCCAAAATTATATAGGAACAGCATAAAGTGTGATTAGATGATCAAGAAGAGACTAATTTATAGTGATTCAAGAACTAGATCTAGTTCACAAAAACTGTCAAGGATCTCATGCCAATCATTCATTTGTTCTACTATTCATTTTATTTTAATGCATTGGATATAATGTCTGTGTTTTCAATATACTCCATAGGCTGCTTCCACATGGGGCCGAGAGGAAGCAATGCTTCCTCCTGCTTCCCCTGGCCAAGTCCAACATAGCTCCAAGGGTTCGCTCACATGTGTAGGGAGTGCCACACTGGCCAGACTTGGAGGGGATTTGGGCTCCTCCTCCCATTCCTCCACCTTCATGTCGGAGGGTGTGGCTGCGAGCTCCCAACATCCACAGCCAGCAACCCTGGAAGAGAGACACTCCAGACCCACAGCTGCATTGCAGCACAGCTGTGGCCGCTGGACAGACTTAGATAATACTGAAAGTTAGGATCAGGTCCTTCCCAAGATCTTTCACATTTATACACTGTGTACAGTTCTAGGCAAGTTCTAGCCATGGTCCATCATCCCAGTAGTCCCAGCAAAAATCCAGAGAAACCCCACACCATGAGGTCAGTCATTCTCAACATCCAGACTCCACAGCTCATCAGAGCTCCACCCAAGAGAAAAGTTGATCTTTCCCTATTGAGGTTTATCAGTAAGTACATGCTATGAGAACCTACTACTGAGAGTGTACCACCTACAGCTTCCCATGCTGTATTCGATATGCCAAAAAACAGTAACAATTATAGACCTTATTCCCATGACCTGAAGGAATGGTTTGGGGCTTTGTGTTCCTGGAGTGTGCAGATACCCTTGGGCTACGCTTGCTTGTGACAGGACTTATGGAGATGTTACTGGTGCCTGCTGGAGCAAATCGATGAACAACAGGAAAACAAGTGACAAATTTTCAATATAATCTTGAAGACAGAAGCAAATTCAATAAAAGGGAAAGTTCTTTATTGCCTTCAGTGTGTCACAGCCATGGACAGTGTTTAGGCAAACTTTCTTCTAACAAATTATCTTTCCATTTGTATAATGTTGGGGTTATACTTAGTGTGTAGCCAGAATTAGGATCTCTTAATGTCTCAGGTCTGTCATTGGTTTCAGATGCTTGGGGGATCTCTTACATAGAGGATGCAAAACACATTCACAGTACATAGTTATTAAAAGCATCGATTTTGAAGTCAAAGGACACTGAGGTCAAGGATTTCTTTGCCACTTACTGGATGTGCAACATTTGGAAAAGTATTTCATATTTTGAAACTCCTATTTCTTCTGTAACATGTTTGTAACAAATATGACCTCACAAACTAGCAAGAGTATAGCCAGTAGGGCATTTGTCTTGCCAAATCAGGTTAAATTCCAAACACCCCAGAGCTTCACCAGGAGTGCAGAATCAGGAGTAACCTTTTGAGTCTTACCAAGTTTGGGCCAAAAACAAGCAAACAAACACACATAAAATTTGTCTTCAGAATGTATTGAAAGAGTTAAGTGAAATAACAATGAAAGGTGACAAGCAGCTCAAGGTAAATGTTCAATGAATGAAAGTTAAGATTAACTTGCTAGTGATTTTGCTGCAAATGCCTGAGGAACTCTGCTCAACTTGCAAAGATTCCAAGGACATTGTGATGCACTTTTCTTAAATGCATTAAAGGGCTGATTTCTATCACTACACTTCATTTTTTCCTTGAGACAAATCTTTATTTCTATTTGGCTTATAACATTTAGACCAAATTTCAGACCACAGTGACACATTATGCAAGGTAAACAATCAAATAATAGATTTAAATACTATTACTGCCACAATTTGCAATAAATAGTACTGTTCTTATCTAATATACTTTTCAAGCAGAAAGCAAAATGTTTCAAAGTCCATTATATTATAGTCCAAAGTTACATTGTAATAATTAACTATAAACTGTGGCAAAATACTTAATGTTTTATCAGAATTAATGCAGTGAAAGGGTGAGCAATAATTTCTGTGAAGGGACATGTGCTTTCCCTAGTAATTTCTTGGAGCCGGCTTGTGATAAGGAAGCATCAAAAGACAATAGTTAGGAGCCGAAGATAGTAAGGTGAATAGGGAGTTTGCCTTGCATACAGCCAACCTGGAATCCTATATGGCACCCGGAGCTCTACCAGTAGTAATTCCTGAGTGCAGAATCAGGAGTAACCCCTGAGCACTGCTGGGTATGACCCAAAAATAAAAAAATAAAGGTAATAGTTAAACAAACAAATGTGACTGCTTCTCAATAAGCCTTTACTTACAAACAGGTTGTGATTTTATTTTGGCTCATGGGCAATAGTTTACCAGTTTCTCTTATAGAGGATAAAATAAAGAAAATCGTTTAGAATTTGCCTCCACTCCAGGGATTGCCAACTCTCACCTATTATTTAGCTAATCTGATATTCAACCAGACAATAAAAATAAAATGAAAATAAACAAATCAAATTTTACCAGGAGAAATTTCCCTTAGAAACATTAATTGCAGCACTATACAATCTCATGGGTTAAAGATAGCCATTTTCCAGAAAAGCAAGTGCTGTGAGTACATGCTTGTTCGCTTTTCCCAACGTTCTCCCTTCTGAAATCTGACATGCCATTTCATTGGTAAAGAATGGCACAGCACCAGGCCCAGACAAAGGCAGACCTGAACACCTGAAGAATCTGCTCTCAGTTCTCAGCAATACACTAGCTCGGCTCTTCACAAACTACCTGTCAGAATGCAATCTGCCCCCGCAAAGGAAAACCAGCAGGACAGTTCTACTGTTCAAGAAAGGAGACGCTCACGACATCGGGCAACTATCGCCCCATCTGCCTGTTGTCTGTCATCTACAAGCTGTTCACTCGAGTCATCCTGAACAGGATTGGCAGAACACTAGATGAAGGACAACCATGCGAGCAAGCTGGCTTCCGGAAAGGATTCAGCACAATCGACCATAACCACATGGTAACCAAGCTCATTGAGGTTTGTAGGGAGTACAAGATGCCGCTCTGTCTCACGTTCACTGATTTAAAGAAAGCCTTTGATTCTGTGGAGACTGAAGCAGTCATCGAATGCCCTAGCCAAACAGGGTGTTCAAACCCAATACATCAAGATCCTTAGAGCTGTATTACCACCAGTATCTCACCATTCTACAAGGAAGTGATCATTGATGTCAAAAGAGGGGTTCGACAGGGTGATACCATTTAACCAAAACTCTTCAGTGTCACCCTCGAGAACATCATGTGACAATTAGAATGGTAAGGAATCGGAGTGAAGACAGATGGTCAGCAACTACACCACCTCCGCTTTGCCGATGATATCGTTCTAATAACACCAAACATTAGCCAAGCAGCACAAATGCTAGCTGACTTTAACCGAGAATGTGCAAAGATAGGTCTACAGCTGAATCTGAAGAAAACTATGTTCATGAAAAAAATAAACTAGTTCCAGAGGCCCCATTCAATCTCAAATGGAACACACATCTCTGAATGCAGCAGTTATGTGTACCTAGGTCGAGAAGTCAACATGATGAATGACCTAAAACCTGAGCTGCACAGGAGGAAGAGAGCAGCATGGAATGCCTTCAAAGGCATCGAAGAAATAGCTAAAAGCACAAAGAACCTCTGGCTCCGGGAACATCTCTTCAACTCCACCATTCTCCCTGCATTAACATACGCCTCAGAGACCTGGGCCCTATAAAAGCAGAATGAGAATGCTATTCGGGTCTCGCAGAGAGGAATCGAAAGAGCTGTGCTTGGAATATCACGCCTCACTCAAGTGAGAGAAGGAATTCGGAGCTCATCGCTATTCCAGAATCAGGGATGCTGTCTCGTTTGCCAAGGCATCGAAAATCAGATGGGCTGAACATATAATGCAATTTAGAGACGACCGCTGGACTAGAGCCGTTACGGACTGGATCCCAAGGTATGTCAAATGATCACGTGGCTGCCCACCTAAAAAGATGGTCAGACTTCTTTGTCAAGACTCTGAAGGAACTGTTTGAGGCTCTTCATATTCCTGAATCAGATGCCATTGGGCTACATTGGCACATGATAGGGTCCAATGGAAATGTTACTGGAGCACACTGGAGCAAATTGATGAATAATGGGATTCAAGTGATCAAGTGGTCAAGTGAGTACATGAAACGTCACATTTGAGGGCAGGAGTTATAGTCCAGTAGGTACTGCATTTGCCTTTCACGTGGCCGACCCAGGTCTCGATCCCCGGCATCTTATATGGTCCCCTGAGCACCGCCAGGTGTAATTCCTGAGAGCAGAGCCACCCTGAGCATTTCCAGGTGTGACCCCAAAAAAGAAACATCACATTTGAGCATGTTTTTAAGTGTTTTGATTAATTTATACATCACTGAAACATTAAAGATACAAATAATAGACTTCAGTCATTGAAATTATACTCTAGCATCCAAGACTGTCCCTTTGCATATGGTGACACTCTGAAAGCTCTACCATGGCATAATCATTATACTTCAAGAGACTCGTTTTCTTATAGAGCCAGGAGCATCTTAGGACTCCTCTTCTCAAATCTCCGTTGACTCTATTTTTTTAAAAATAGGTCAACTAAATGCTGCCAGATTTTGGTTTTAGCATATGGCCAAAGAGCCTCAGAATAAGCTCTCTACTGTTTTCTTTCTGTATGGGATCAGTGATTTGTTATTTTTTACCAATATAACTTTTTAGGTCTAGGTAATAAACAATTCTCTGAGTACTATTCTTCTGATTTTCCACACATTTTTGGAGTGACTTCTTTGAAATATTCTTAAGCTGTTTTCTAATGTCTTGCTTCATTCATTTAGGAAGCTACTGGACTTTGTTTTTCCTCCCCTTCTGAGTATTTCTGATATTCTATACTAATAACATTTTCAAGCAAATACACTGAGAAAATATGGAGCTCATTTTGGGGGCTAGGAGGGTCATACAGGTTTGTGCTTCCAAGAGAGTAGTCTGAAAAGTTTATTGACTTTATTTGCTTGCTTGTTGGGTTTTCTCCAATGCGTGGAATCATGCTGGGAAAATTACATAGAGTGAGTGAGTCTGGATCACCTCTCCTTGTATCTGTGCTGTCCTTAGTAGCTTGCTGACAAATAGAATTCAGCACAAGTGAGTGATGCTGTTTTTTTTTAAATATTTTCAGTTTCTTTTTTTTAATTCACTTTTGTTTTATTACATCACCATGAGATATCACTTGTCTTCCCATTGTTCATCGATTTGCTCGAGTGGATGCCAGTATCATCTCTATTCGTTGGGATGAGATCCATTATTGTTACTGTTTTAGGTATATGGAATACACCACAGGTAGATTGGCAGTCTCTGCCGTGGCTCTGAGTTCATCCCAGGGGACCCAGACTTTTTCTATGTCAGACCATCAACCACCCAGGGCCCGTGGGCAGAGTCCTGGGTGTAGACAAGCCCGGTCTCCCTGTCTGCCACCTGCCAACGCAGCAGGGCACCACAGCCACACCTGCAACAACTTCAGGGGCAGACATGAGATATACAATTGCAAAAATGTTCATGTTTGTGTTTTGGTCATACAGTGTTCCATCCCCTCCACCCATCCCTCAACCAGTGCCCATTTCCCACCACCGATATGCCCACTTCCCTCCCTCCCCCCCTAGCCTGCCTCTATGGCACTTGATCACTTGATCACTTGAATCCCGTTATTCATCGATTTGCTCGAGCGGGCACCAGTAACATTTCCATTGGACCCTATCACGTGCCAATGTAGCCCAATGGCATCTGGTTGATTCAGGAATATGAAGAGCCTCAAACCGTTCCTTCAGGGTCTTAATGAAGAAGTCTGACCATCTTGTAGGTGGGCGGCCACGTGATCTTTTGAAATCCCATGGGATCCAGTCCGTAACGGCTCTAGTCCAGCGATTGTCTCCAAGTCGCATTACATGTCCAGCCCATCTGATTTTCGATGCCTTGGCAAACTAGACAGCATCCCTGATTCTGGAATAGCGATGGAGGTCAGAACTCCGGATTCCTTCTCTCACTTGAGTGAGGCATGATATTCCAAGCATAGCTCTTTCGATTCCTCTCTGGGAGACCCGAATAGCATTCTCATCCTGCTTTCGTAGGGCCCAGATCTCTGAGGCGTATGTTAATGCAGGGAGAATAGTGGAGTCAAAGAGATGTGCCCAGAGCCGGAGGTTCTTTGTCCTTCTAGCCTGCCTCTATGGCAGGGATTTTTTTAATCTCTTCTCTCTCTCTCTCTCTCTCTCTCTCTCTCTCTCTCTTCCTTCTCTTACACATTATGGATTACAATACATACATTTAGGATTTTCATGTGCATCCCTTTGCCTATATTCAATGCTCAGTTTAGGTTGCTATTATCATTTTCAATGATTGTTAACACATTTCTCTGTCTTACCTAACCTCTGACTCCCACATGTTTGCTGTTGATTCCGCCTATTGACAAGGCCTCCTGGTTCATGTTTTGCCTGACCTTGGATATTGATATATTGATATAAACATATATATTTATATTTTCGTATCATGCAAATAAATTCAGTCATTCTATATCTGTCTTTTTCCTTCTGGCTAATTTCACTCAACATGATCCTCTCCTGGTCCATGCATTTATACCAAATTTCATAACTCCATTTTTCCTAACAGCTGTATAGTATTAGAATCATTGTGTAGATGTACCAAAGATTCTTTATCCAGTCATCAGTGCGCAGTCACTCTGGTTGTTTCCAGATTCTGGCTATTGTGAATAGTGCTGCTATGAAAATAAAAGTGCACATGGTGTTCTTGCTGTGTGTTTTTGGCTTTCCAGAGTATATTCCATGAGTGCTATGGCTGGGTCAAATGGGAATTCAATTTCTAGTCTTTGGAAGAATGTCCATATTGTTTTCAAAAAAGGCTGTACCAATTGATATTACCACCAACAATGGATGAGAATCCCTTTCTCCCCGCGGCCCACGCCAGCACTTTGTTGTTCTTGCTCTTTTGGATATGTGTGCCAGTCTCTGTGGTGTGAGATATCTCATTGTTGTTTTTATTCGCATCTCTCTGATGATTAGTGATGATGAACATTTTTATATGCCTTTTGACCATCCTGATTTCTCCCTTGTCTACGTTTCTGTTCATCTCTACTCCCCTCTCTACTCCCCATGTTTTGATGGGGTTGGCTGTTTTCTTCTTGTAAAATTCTACCAGTGCCTGAAATATCCTGGATAATAACCCCTTCTCAGGTGGGTATTGGGTGAATATTCTTTCCCATTCTGTGGACTCTCTTTTCTCTGCTTCTTTTATGGGAAGATTGTAAGAATCTTTGCAGCTTATGCCTGGATGTCACAGAAGACTGGATCAGAGTACTGCTCTTGCTTACCAGAGACCCCACTTTAAGAAACCTGAAATGCTTGCCTGAAAAAACTCCAATGAATTGGACAGTGAGTCATTTTCCACATCCAATCCACTCATCTATTTATGACCCCAGTCTCAGCCATTATTTGCTGCTGTTGCTTCAAAATGCAAATCAAGAATTGTTCACTTGGGAGCAAGAACAGAAATACAGTGGGTAGGTTACCAGATGCCATTGGGCTACATTGCCACGTGATAGGGTCCAATGGAAATGTTACTGGCGCCAGCTCAAGCAAATCAATGAATAACGGGATTCAAGTGATCAAGTGATCAAGTGATCAAGAAAACTATGGACTAGGTTCCATTCCTTGTACTCCCAAATGGTCCCCTGGGCCCTGCCAGGAGTGATCCCCACATTCTATAACCAGAAATAAGCCCTGAGGACCACCAAGTTGCCCATGCAAAATTCCCTACCAAGCACCACCCACCCAAAAAGGAATGTAATTTTTTAGAATTGTTGAATTGAGTCCCATGACTCAAAAACTCTCATAAAAAAGAATTACAAAATGTACTCAGCTGATAAATCTGGAGGGTTTATGTAGCTATTGATGGCAGAGGTAGTCAAGTAAAGTAATTAAATCCCCTTTTCTAGGAAACTGTGAAAATTGATTGATATATATACCTCAACCACTGAAAATGCTAGACTGTCTAAAGTTAACAAGGAGGTTGTAGTTTCTCAGATGAACAATGAGGATTTGACAAGAAATATTACCAGAAATTTTGAGAAAGAAGCTAATCAAGTCCTAGCGGGGGATGGGGATGGGAGGGGGCGAGTGATAGTCCAGCAGGGAGAGTGTTTGCCTTGCATGCAGCCAACCTGGGTTTGATTATCCGGCATCCCATATGCCCCCACCCCCAAGCACAACCAGTAGTAATTTCTGGAGTTCAGAGCCAGGAATAACCCCTGAGCATTGCTGGGTATGACCCAAAAAACAAACAAACAACAAATTCCTAATGGGATAACAGAAATGATAGCTGAAGATGAAGGTCTCTGACTTCTTTCTCTCAATGTCCTGAGATTAAAGAAACTTATATTTTCTAGAGTCACAGTCTCTACACAGGTTCATTTATTTATATAAATGTTCCAAACAGAATGTCTTCACGTTTAACAATTGCCTTTAGGAACAAGTGGAAAAATACTTACTGAAAAAACAATTATAGGGAGGCTAATAATGATTCCTGAGGGTAGGGTAGTTCTAGTTGCAAATCCACCATAACTGTTACACTGTTGGGGTATGGAAGACAGAAATGGGTATATGAAAAGTGATTTATCATGCAGGAAAATGCAGCCTGCAGTGCATTTGTAGTTGAATATAGGGAAGCCAAGCATCTCCATTATTCATTTTATTTCTATTTTGTCTCTTTAAGTTCTTAGTCTTTTTCTTTATCTTTTAGTGTTTTTGTTGTAAAATTCACATAACTCATTTATATGTTGAAATAAATAACATTTATCATCATATTTAATTATAATCCTTTCACTATTTATTTAAATTTTTTGAATCACTGAGATTTAATTCTTTTGAGGTTAATCATTTTGTTCTTATTCATTTTTTCTTTTGTTTTAAAAATTCAGCTGTTCTTCCAGCTTTAGGCTTTAGAATAAATATTGAAATAGTTTCCTTTTTCAGGATTATAAAGTATTTAATTAAACTGAAATTATTTTATTATATTAATATTGCTGCCATCCATGGGGCTGGAGCAACACTTTCAATAATGTGGAAATGATCAATTGGGTGTATCCAATTGTCTTAAGCATGATTGAATATTTTACTTAAACCAAATAAAAGAATGAATTTCACTGGAGAGATGTTGTTTTATGACTGCATATAAATCCTTCTGGAATAAGAAAGTGTTCTTTTTTTTGTCCTTTTTTAAATTTTTTTTTTTTATTATACCACAGTGAAACATACAATTACAAAAGTGTTCATAATTGGTTCTTGGTAATACAGTATACCAGCACCCATCCCTCCACCAGTGCCCCATTTCCACCACCAATGTACCCCACCCTCCTGCCCCACCCCCATGCTGCCTTAATAGCAGGTACCCCAGTTTCCTCTCTGTCTCTCTCTGTCTCTCTCTGTCTCTGCATCTCTCTGCCTCTTATTTTACACATTGTGGCTAGCCCTGCAGGTATTTAGAGTTTATCACTTAAGTCTCTTTGTGTATATTCAATGGTGAGTCTTAATCTGCCATTACCATTTCCCACATTTAGTAAAACACTGGTATCTATTTATGTCGTATTAATGAATGCAGTCATTCTATATCTGTCCTTTTCCTTCTGACTAATTTCACTAAGCATGATAGTTTCCATGTCCCTCCATTTGCAGGTAAATTTCATAATGTCATCTTTTCTGACAGCCGCATAGTATTCCATAGTGTAGATGAACCACAGTTTCTTTAGCCAGTCCTCTGTTCTCGGGCATTTAGGTTGTCTCCAGATTCTAGCTATAGTGAATAGCGCAGAGAGATGAATAAAGAAGTACAGATAGTGTTTCTGCTATGTGTTTTTCCATCTCTAGGGTATATTCGCAGGGAGTGCTATTGCCGGATCAAATGGGAGCTCAATATCTAGTTTTCGGAGAAATGCCAATACCTCAACAAACATATCTCCATCGAGGAAATAGAATCGGTAATCAAAAGTCTCCCCAAACACAAAAGCCCAGGTCCAGATGGATTCACCAGTGAATTCTACAAAACCTTTAAAGAGGACCTACTCCCAATTCTTTTTAAGCTCTTCCAACAAATTGAAGAAACAAAAACACTCCCAAATAGCTTTTTACTGAGGCACATATCACCCTGATACCCAAAGCAGACAAAGATGCCACAAAAAGAAAAACTACAGACCAATCTCCCTGATGAATACAGATGCTAAGATCTTCAACAAAATACTAGCAAATAGAATCCAAAGAGTCATCAAAAAGATTATACACCATGACCAAGTGGGATTCATCCCGGGAATGCAAGGGATGGTTCAACATCCGCAAGTCAATCAACATAATACATCATATCAACAAAAAGAAAAATAAAAACCATATGATCATATCGATTGATGCAGAGAAGGCATTTGACAAGATTCAACACCTGTTCATGATGAAAGCTCTCCGTAAAATGGGGATTGAAGGAACCTTCCTCAAGATAATCCAGGCCATCTACTACAAGCCCACAGCGAGCGAGCATCATTCTCAATGGGGAAAAAACTGAAAGCCTTCCCCTTAAGATCAGGGACAAGACAAGGCTGCCCACTCTCACCACTTCTATTCAATATAGTACTGGAAGAAAGTGTTCTAATGACCTATTTGTTTCTTGTTCATACTCATTTACAAATTTTTCACAAAGTACTAAATTGTATAATACAGTTCTTTGTAAATCATGTAGCATCTGTAATTCTACAGAATGTTAATTCATATTGCATGATAAAAGCATTTGTGGTAAAAGCCATTTGGAAAATGCTGGTCCTAATGAAATGAAATTTCAATCCTTGAAATGAAAAATTTCAAGGATTTTTAGATTATTTAATGCATGTTGTGAATTTCCATGAGTGTAATATAATAGGCAATATTACCTAAGTTCACTCAACTATATTTTACCCTTTCACCTCTCAGCTTCTGCCCCCCCCTTCTTCCTTAGTGCTCTTTCTGCCATAGCATTTGCAAGATTCTTGTTTTAAGGCTCAGAAGTGATAATGTGTTGGAAGGAATCTTGAAATGAATTCTTGAATAGGTCCTTAGCCAATCTGTAGCAATTTCAATATAAGCCCTGTATCTTCACACAGTTCAGAAATAACTAAGCATGGGCCTCTAAACTTGTATGTACTAGTTGTATGATGTTTATATCAGTGTTGCCTAGTGAAAAAATGAAACTTCCTCAATACCTGTGTTTAGTAGGACTCTTCTGAAGTTGAAAACAGAAGATATACTAGATGAGCTCTGAGATCTTTTGCTTCTTTGACATTCTTGGTTTAAAGCAATTTGTTATATTGCAAGAATAATTTATGATATTCTGGACTGTATAGTGCTATTCAATGTTGGACTTATATCTGTGACATACCTGGGAAGCTTGAATAAAGGAGGAAAATATTGGCATTTCTTCCATGTATGGTTACCATACTTCCTGGTTTGTCTTAGACAATCCTCCTTTATAGTATATCTCCTGAATTGATTATCAACAACACTCTCTCCATGTCAATGTCTAAATAATTTGAATAATACATCACTTGGTTGCTCTATCTATATTCCAATCCAACCACCCTCCGTGTTCCTGAGAATTTTGAAATTCATAAAACAGTTGTTTTAAAAAAGTCTATTAAATACAGTTGTTACTATAAAGGACTTTGTATGTAGTGTCTTATTAATATTCCCAAAGCTCTAGGAGTTTGATACCTCCATAATTCTTTTTTTACTGGTGGAGGGACTTTCATGCAATTTGCTCAGTAAGTGATGAATATATGAATGTTAATATAATTTCAGAGATTCACTTACATTTGTGCTATAATATTGGTTATTATATCTCTTACACATACATTTTACTCCATACTATTGCTCAAACTATGGATTCATTGCATTATTCTACTCTTTCCCCTTCTTTCTTCATAAGTCTTTGTTAATTCTGCATTTGTTTCTAATGACCTTTACCACAAAACTTTTTGCTTATATTCTATATGATTCATGGAATTTCACCAGAAATTATGGTTTCTGTCATCTAAACATATATTCAAACATCTTTTTGAGAGGTATAAATGATTTATTGTTTGTGCTCCAATTTTATAATTCAGATCAAAGTTCTTGCTGGCCTGAGATCATGATCAAAACTGTGCAATCAAAGAGTCCCTAAGATGCAGTTCCATGATTGTCAATGGAATCTTAACTCCCTATTCCCACAGGGAAAGAATGTGCAGTGGGTGATGAAACACAGAGTTTCATAATATCAGTGCATATTTGGCTGAGAATTGATATAAATTGTGTTGTAGTGTCAGAATACTTTTACTATTTTCATGATGGTATTTCACAGTCATATTCTTCATCTATAGATTATTACCCTTACAACCCCATGAACCTTGCTTACTTTAATGGATTTTTATGTGATTTAAAAAAGAAAACTTAGAGAAATCTGCTTCTTAAACCATTGTTGTATTTTATCATTTATAATGATGGATATCTTGAGTCTACAGACATTTTATTCCAATTTGAGAGGAGAATGTACAAACATTTTCAATCTATTTCTCCCTCTCTCGCCTTCCTTCCTCTGTAGCCTCCTTTTTACCTTTCCTTTTTTCCCTACCCTCCTCTTTCTTCCTTGCTTCCTTTCTTCCATGCTTCCTTTCTCTCTCCTCTCCTCTCCTTACCTCCCCTCTTTCCCCCCTCCTCCCAGGGGATTGGTGCCACAACAATCCAATAATAGTTGGAGCCAGAAGTCTGATGTTCCCCCTTCAACTTTCAGCTATTTCACCTAGGGTTTGTCTTCTATGTCTTGCCTCACAAACACAGATCCAGATCCAAGTATATATTTCCTTCAATACTCTCCCAGGGATCATGGTAGATCAAAATAAATTAGTTTATCAATAAAAAGAAATGGTTATGGAAAAAAACAGTCCTCTATCCCAGTGTCCCATTATTGGGTTACAACAAGGGCAACAAATAAATTTT